>JAOXYM010000004.1:8341628-8356613 GCA_028567055.1 Leptatherina wallacei | reverse complement strand
TCTGGGCTGATAAAGTCAGCATAACACTTAGCAAAGGTGTGTAAAAAAAACAGGAAATTATAACAAAAGCAAGACTTGTCAGAGGTGGCAGGCATTCATACATTTTTGAGTGACTGACAAAATGAAAGCTCTGTGCCTTTGCTCTCCAACGGCTATTTAAGAGATCAGATTGCCTGCCTGATTGAAGGCAAGAGTCCATATGCTGTCTGTGATGCCAGTGGAGTGTATTACTGGGCTTGGCGTGCACTGACACCACAACAAGAAACAGATTACAGCTCGGGAAATTAATTCATGTAAATGCGTCGTCTTTGAGTAGTCATCTGTAACGTCAACAATAACAGTAATTTACCTTGATATACCTGTATAAGTGTCTCTTTAACATTATCCATCCAGGCAGGCTCACAATTTTTGCAATTGTCACGGTCTGCCCATTAATCAATGACAAAGAGATTGTGGGCCGCACTCCCAAGGAGCTGCTGAGAATGTGTTTTTTTTGGGGGGGGTCCAAACTGAAAAAGCTTTTACTGAGACCATAAGGGAATAGCACAGAGATGAAACAGTGTCTTGTCTGCAGGCTGAACTTTAAAATTGAAATGAAATTGTATTTCTGAATGGAAATGTTGATAGGATTAGCTAAATGGGTTGTCATTTTGCTACAGTGTACCAAATCTGTGGAATTCAAGAGAATACAAAACTCCCCCCCTCAAAAAAGGATGCTTGGTTGACATTCCAGTCCTTTTGTAAAATCTTTTTTATTTTACATAGTAAGAGATTGATGACACCAACTTACGCAAACAAAATAATGAGAAAATACACAGGAGAAATTACTGTTTGTTATGGCCTTTGGGAATAGGAGGAATAACGGCAAAAACAGAAGGTGAGAGAATAGGTCGGGCTGATAAGAGGATAGAGGAAGATGAAAAAGGGGGAGAAAAAGAAAGAAGTGAAGCTGTACAAGATAAAGTAGGAAGGAAAGAGGGGAAGAAGGGAGGAGGACGGAGCTTAAACCTCATCTCAATCAATCACATTTTCCCTTCCTCTCCTCTCAGTTTGTTTTATTGATTTCTTGTTTCTACCAGCGTCCTGAGAGCCGCCTCAAATGACTTCTCAGAGTTTGGGGGCCTCCATCTCCCAATGAAGGCTGGTATTTTCTCATTTGTTCTCATAGCTGTAAGGAGCACCCCGATGCCCTATTTACACTTCCTTACGTTTCAGTCTATGTTATAAAGTAATGCTGAATACATTACATTCAGCAACTGTCCAGACAGTGTTGTAGATCTTTTATGGTCTTGTAAACCAAACTTCAAGTCAAGATAAGAATTTATTTTTACAACTCTGTTTATTTTACTAAAATTGTTTCTGAACATTTCACTTTCAAGTAAATATTTACGTAGTACTCCATATATGGAAAAACAGCTGAAATTAAGTATAGTAATTGTACAAGAGCTGACATACCCTGTGACATTATTATACTTGTCATGACATAACAGTATTTTACTGATGTTTTCAATGGAGGTGGAAACCAACTATTAAATCTCAGACTGCAGCTTTTGTTTGATTTTATTAAACATAAATCATTTTGTTTAAAAAAACTAAACTTCAGGAAATAGACTCAGAGCTCAAATTAAGACAGTGTTTTTCTCTGTCCAGACCTTAAATTTATAAAGATAATTCTGAGGAAAAAATTCACACAATTGAAAAGGTGAATATCAAAACTTAGCATATTTATTTCACTTCATTATATTATTTTCATTAAAGTTATATTAAAAAACATTTTGACTTTACACCTACTATATATAAAATTAAATATTCTTTTAATTTTGCTAAGTAGTAAGAAGGCCTAAATCTGTACAATAAATGTGAGTAAAATGTACAATGATAAGGTACCAAAATATGTGGTTAAAGATAAGTATGGTACATAATGTATACAGTGCAGACTGAAAAGCTTCCATATACTGCTGTGAATAAACACTTTTTTTGATCAATTTCTCTTGATAAGAATTTTGTAAATCGACAGCTGAGAAGTTTTTGAATATTTTCTGTAATAAAACTTTAACTGACCGATTCTTACTTGGCTTATTTACATTTCTGATAAGACCAGAGTACAAATATCTATCTTCGTTTGACTTTTTTCAAATATTTTACTGGACTGCAAATCTTTGTAAGTAGACTCACTGTATTTCAGAATCCTCCCAAGTGTGTGTGATCTGTAGAGCCCCCTGTTATTTAGATTGGTCATACACATGCAAAGATGTTACTGACTGTATTTAAAGCAACACTACATAAACTTTCCACCCTTAAAACTCTGTACTTCTGACTCCTTTTGATGGCATTCATTATGTACATTCCTGGAGGCTGAAAAACTATTTTTTTCCAGTCTGGCGCATCACTTGATGGCTACGTTTTTAATTGCAGTACTGTGTCACAACACCAGCAGCTAGATATCAACACACAGGCTGTTCTGAACATGCACTGTGGTTGATTCTGCAAAGAAATGCAACGAGAGGTTGTAAGAGGAAATGATTAAAAGAGTGCTAGAAGAGACAGAGGGTCTTGAGAGGGCTCAGAGAAGAGACAGGATGCAAGACAGATGTGAAATTACATTTATTTGTTAACACCAAGG
The DNA here is from genome assembly GCA_028567055.1 of Leptatherina wallacei. Lineage (NCBI taxonomy): Eukaryota > Metazoa > Chordata > Actinopteri > Atheriniformes > Atherinidae > Leptatherina > Leptatherina wallacei. The sequence goes on along the minus strand of JAOXYM010000004.1, from coordinate 8,353,990 downwards.
TGTTGAAATCCGAGTGAAAAGCTTTACATAAATGATGCAAAGTAAGTAAATAGAGCAGGAATAATGACTTCTTTTTTTGAGAGAGAGAGATATTCAGGCAGTTTATGCCTGCAGTCCTTCCAGGGATGTTTCAGTTTATGTGCATGTCAGTAAACCTCTGCAAACTACATGTTCTTATGACTCCATTCTCTGTGTAGGTTTTTAGAGATATCTTTAATTTTTGTGGAGACAATCCTTCAGCTAAACTGGAATTTAGCTTTACGTAAGCTGTCATTTGCAGATTTAATGGAATCCAGTGGAAAGGCAAACCCAGCTTACTTGGTTTAAAGGCAGCATTGAAGACGTTTTACCCTGTGAGATCATTTTGCAACTCAAACAAGAGACTAAGTGTCCCACTTACAGTACATGGAGAGGTTTTAGTTTGTATTTAGCTTTTAGCTTTGTGAACCATGATACCCTGATGCAGTCAGGACATTGTTCTGCTTATGAGATGCGCTACTAACCCTGTTTTCATGTGTTTGGTTAAATCAAGCGTACTGAGTAGCACATTTCAAACTAATATGCAACATAAACCAATTAAAACACATTATTTTTATACATAATATTTGAGAACATTAACAAGCAAAATTTAAAGATCTGATTCTAAAAGTTTAGCCCAGTATGTGCACACTTTGAACCTAAATGAAAGCTTGCAAGAAAAGATATTATTTCAGTCTATTTCTTAAACAAGACACTTGTATCAGATCTGAGTTTTTTGTGGTAGAGTTTCAGAGAACAGAACCATGAATTCTGACAGTACTGTAAGGTAGATTATTTGTTTATTAAGTGTTTGCTTTGCTATTCCAGCAAAAGTACAATAAAGTAATCTAGAAAAATAAGCATGAACCAACAACCAACAAAATCCAATTGCAAAAATGAAACTGGCCTTAGATGTGTATCTAATGTGATAAAAAGCAGTCTCGGAGATATTATGTTTGTCTTTATGAAAGTTAAGCTCAGAACCAGTTTCAGTTCTGAGTTTTGACATGCACAGGTTTTTTCCCCCTAAAAATCTATCTCAACAAAGAGCAAATCAGGTTTCTTAAAGGTTTAAGTCCAGTCAAGAGCTGCTATCCTGCAACTTTTAGATGCTTCTCTTCTCCAACACACTTGAATCAAATGAGTGGCTCGTTACCAGGCCTCTGCAGAGCTGAATGACATGCGGATGAGAGAATTCAGCCATTTGATTCAGGTGTGTTGGAGAAGAGATGCATCTAAAAGTTGCAGGATAGCAGCTTTCGAGGACTGGACTTGGGCACCCCTGGTTTAGGGGCTATTAATAGAGTCTGCACTTCGTCCTCATACATCTCTAAGTGAGTCCAGCATTCCAGATTGATAATGCATCGGATGAGATCATTTACAGGGTTAATGTGGCTGACAGAAATAGATGTATGAGCCATTTATGTTCACCTTTTTTGGTTTATTCATTCATGGGTATATCTACAGGTGCTCTTAATTAGTACAGGTGCATAGTGGGGGAAGACACGATTCTTACCATAGTTGTGAGAAACTCACTAAAAACCCAACATTTTGTACAGTAAAAACTTTTTTTTTAAATTCACTTGCACTTTTTAGATTTGTATGAACTTTGAATTTTTCAAAAAACAGAAACATCAAGCAAAGAAAGCCTAAAGTTTGGACAATGGAATTACTTGCTACGCATTGAGAAACATCCACACGAAGGCTGACAGAGTAGCCTCTTCAATAGATAAGATACATTATATTGATTGACCCCAGTGGAAGCTTATATTAATTAAACATTGGAGGACCATGAACTGACTCTTGATGAACATATCTAATGCTGCTTTTATAGAAGGCTGCACCCTGGTCTAACCAGGACAAGAAACTTTATGGCCGTCTGAGCTCATGTGAAGATTTTTGGCACATCCTACCAGTTCTGTGGCTTTTTTCCCCTCTTCTTTTTGTGTGTGTGTATGTGATTATTTTATTTTATTTTATTTGTTATTTCTCTTGTTTCTCAAAATCTTGAGGTAATATTTCACACATGTTCACATAATTTTCCTCTAAAATGTATTAACTCAAAGAATTTCAGATATGAACATACATGCATGTGGTGTGATTATGAAGACAATATAATGTGCATCTCCCCACAAACACAATACTGGTGTGTAGCTGGTAACAGAGGTATTTTGGTTTAGTAACACATTTTTTGCTTTTTCCTCCTATTTCATCCCTCAAAAATACAAACACGGGAGCATACATATAAATGGCACATGGAAAAATACAGTATCTTTCTATATGCATGCAGTGCATAGAAATATACTACCTAGATGAGTCACTGTCCAGAGGCAAGTCACAGTGTGACCCCACCAGACACTGTAGCTGAGATTTATGCTTTTTCAACATTTCTCTTGAAAACTTGCTTGGGGATCTGTTTTAGTGCGTCTGTGTACCTTGGTGGAGATGACGGATAACTAGTAATCTCCTTGTTGGTGAGGCATGAGACAAACACACACTTCAAGCTATCTAGCTGTTTTAGTGTACTATGGGAGAAACCGACATATTGCTGGATTTTCTTTGCCTACAGCCTGTTAAGTTTTTTCAGCTAAGTGATTGGCAAGGCTACATCCTCACCTGTATGAAAGCTGTTGTTGCAATCAAAATATCAAAATGATCAGAGGAATTTGAGTCCTTTAACATTTGACTTACCCACATTTGCAAAATCAGGTGTGGTTATATTGACAGCTTTTAATAAAGTTGACCTGATCTGGCTTTTGTTCAGTGTGGAGGTTTGAATAAAACTTGACTTGAAAACACTTTTTATTTAAATTCAGGTTAAAGACCCATCTGTTCTCTGCTGCATTTGAATAGTTTTAATTTAAAAGCCCAAATCTGCACAGTTTCTTTTAAGTTTGAATTTTTTACTTGATCATGTTTTTAATACCGTTTTTAATCAAATGTCCTTTCTCCCTCTCTCTTGTTTCGATTTCAAATTACCTTTGTTCACCTCTGTAATGCTTTTAATGTTTTATGTAAAGCACTTTGAATTGTCTTGTATATGAATGTGCTATACAAATAAACTTGCCTTGCCTTGAATTCATGTCAGTCCTCAGTGAAGAAGAAGGACACAAACCTTGTTTGTCCCACTTAACTTATCTTGTTTTTTCTACAGCTATATGATGCAACAAACTCTAATTGTCTCTCTACTGACGCATCTGTCAGTCTGCCACTTTTTCAACAGGCCAAACAGAAGAAGTTAATTAGTATGTCTAATTGCATTTAGTGGCTCAGCTTTTGGAATATCAAATCAAATTAGGATTCTCACTGTTCTTATCCATGGCACATGGTTTGCCTTAAGCTATGCTTTTTAGGATCTGTCTTCTGTCTATGTCTCTATCTTTCTCAGCATCCCTTGGAGCTCTACTAGCCTTCGCTTTGTAGTCTGCCCATTCTCTCTCTCTTTCTCATCATCCACCCACACTTTCTTTTTATTCCCTTTCTGTATTTGGATCATAGTCTGACTTTTGTATAGCCTTTTCTTTATATTTGCTTCCTCATCTTTAAACTTTGCTGCCCCATTTTCAAGACATTGTCTTTTGATATGGAATAACTTTTTTGGACAGATCTGTTTATCCTTAGCTGGGATAGGCTCCAGCCCCTTTCATTGGAATAAGCAATTACAGCTGGAATGGATGGATGGATATTTATCCTTTAAAAACTAGTTCATGCAACCAGGTCTTATACTTATGCAGCTACCATGTTAAATGTTTTCATTACTTTTTATTAAGATTATACATCCTTTTGTCTGTCCTGCAAAGAAACCACTGCCAGTCTTTTTACTGTCAGAAGCTATCCACCAGATGAGTGTAACAGATACGTGCAGGCCCAGGCAGACAGACGGTATATAATTGAGTGATACGGCCTAATGTAAGCAAATGGCTTAGGACCGACTGTGATCCACAGCAGCAGCAGAAGCTCCGACGCAGTGGGACGCTTTCTGTTAGCCTCTCGGTAATACCAGCCACAACAGCTACCCAGATTACAATCTGGTGACTACCTGGCTGCATTGTGCGAACCAGTGTGTGCGCGTGTGTGTGTCTGAGTGTGTTTTAGTCTTTTGTCCTTTTGTCTATTATATATCCATACACTTTTTCCTCATCTCTCCCTGTCTTTTTATCTGCCCTCCATCACCACCCCACCCCGCTCCCCCACTGAGTTATCTTAGGCTTTTAATTAGTGTGACATGCTGTGAAGTGAGATACTAAATAATGCAGGCTTTTCCAGTGACACTGAATCAGCTGGAGTGATTAGTGTCCACACAAACACACACACACACAAACACAAACACACACACTCCCAAATGATGACCTTATGTATCAGTTATCTGTGACTCCTTTAGCCTCATTATACAGTGTGTGTCAATATTAGTATTACTAACCTCATTTCAGCAGCTGAGGGTGACATGTGAATATGGTTAAAGGTACTCAAATTGACAAATGATATGTGAAATTCCTCAGTGAGCTGTAAAATGAAAACCAACTTAACACTGTGTCGGGGTCCCTCGTTCCATTAAACAGCTGAGACCTGTTGGGGTGTAGATAAGAGATGCCCTGTGGTGTCATTACATTGCAGTTCTTGGGATTGTTATTGTGCAATTAGTGGGTTTCTGATTGGATTGGCTTCTGGGAAATTTGTAGACCCTGTTCTTAAGCAGCTGAGATGATGTGGCTAGTGCATTGTCTTGCTGATGGGGGACCACAGCCATCCACTATTTTATTGTTACAGCATATTTATTGGCATTTATTTTCAATAAAAAGTGCAGAATTTAGAATATCTTTAACAGAAATGCAAATAAATCATTTTGTATGATCAAAATATATGGACAAATGTCAAGCATTGATGAGCATAATTAATTGCAACAAGGCTTTGAAATAAAAACTACAATCATGTAAGTTGACAGCTCAATTGGTAAAGCATCTTTGGAGGATTTTTTTTTTTATCTAAATGTTGACAACACAGTTATGTGGCTTCAGGAAGGATGGCATCAATGACAGCCTCTCATTATTTCATGTTGTCATTTAGAAGCTTCCTGGAGCTGTCTGCTGGTAGTTTCCATCACTTTTTCATTCCTATGCATTTTTAAAAAAAATTGCAGTCCTTTTAGCCATGTCAGATTTCAGCCTTTTGTGGAAGTTTTCAATTCTATTCTGAAACAATGCATCTCTTCGTGCCCATCACTTTTTTTCTGTTCTTGAATCATATTAAGGTCATGAAGAGATCAAAGACCTCCATGTCAAACCTAGCTCTCTGACACTGGGTCACTTATCTCATTGTAAAGTGTCTCGGTCTGTTGACTGAAGAAATCAGTCAATCAGGAGAATATGGTTCAGGTTGAAGCCACCTTCAGATTCCAACACCAACCTTCAAAGAATACCCTAATATTGGATTCTTCTAAATGCTGCATAGTTGAAGTATTTGAACTTTTTTATGACATTGTGAAAATTAAAAAGCATCATCTGTTTTGAGGGATTTCCTATGCTTTTGTATCTTTGAAATTGGAGAAAAAATAACCAGAAACAAGTATTATAAATCAAGTATTATATCACTCCATGAGAACCTCTCATGTGGTTTTTGATCAATACCTTTTAAATGTTATCAAAATATTCTGATCATAAAATGAAATTAATGTTACTCCATTTGCTGTTTATCTAAAGAGATGTTATAAATTATGCACTCATAATTCAGTCCAATAAGTCTTGAATAGCAGTGCGAATGGAATGGTTTATGTTTTATGTTTTACTACAGGTGCACTCACAAGGTTCCTAAATTTTATGCTATTACGAACAGTATTCCAGAGTTTCCCTATCTACTATAGTCGTGCAAATCAGTGCAGAGGACTTAATTTGTGCAGGGAGAGATCTAGGTTATCCCAAAGCAATTGTTTTGGACCAAACCAAGTGGAAAATCCAGTGTGGATTTAGTTGTTTGTTGCCTTGGCTGCATGGATGCTAAGAGCTCTGGGTTCCAGTGTTCTTCCACCCCACCCCCCTCGTCTTTTTTTAATCAGATGGCTTGTTCAGGAGTGGAGGGGATTAAGACTGCTGTTGCTGCTGCTGATGAATCTGTTCAGTTTTGCAGAGCACGCAAACACATGCACATACTCGCTCGCTCACGTGTATGCAGGAAAAATAAGCTGCACGCACATACACACGCATGCATGCATGGATGGGAATTGTTCAGCACAGATACATGCAGTCATTGTTAATATACACAGGAATGAGCATTTGAATGCATACATAATATATACATGACCTAGTCCATATGAACCCAAGTACAATACAAGCGTACACACATCTGCCTCTGCTCAGTTTCAGTGTCTCTCATTCAACACTGTCAGTTTCTGGATAGCAGGAGAAATCTGCCATGTCTCATTGTGTCATGTGAATGAAGTTGTGAGATTTTTGACTCGCACACAGTTACGCCCGTCTTCTCTAACGGCAAATCCACATAACCAATCATAAGTGAAAGCAGAGACGCACGAAGACCGCCAAAGGTACAGAAAGAAAACTGCTCGGCGGAGACCAGATGGAAGTATGATTGGGAGAGGGTTGGAGAAAGTTACGTTTTTAAAGAGAGGATGTATGGATTTGAGAACGGAATAATCAGGACAGTAAAAACTGCATGGGGGAACAGAGTGAAGGTAACATGGTGTCATGCAAAGAAACAATATCTAAGGAAGAAAGTGAGGTAAGGATGAAAGGATAGAGATACTGAGCTGTATGTTGATCCAACACTTTGTGCAACATAGCCAGCAGATAACAGCAGCCAGTCTCCTCCCACTTTAATCTCCCCATCATCCATCAATCCCTTGCTCTATCCTTTCACCCCTCCATCTTAAAGCCATCCACTCCTTTTCATCAATCTGAAATCATGCTGTTTTGACACGTATTTGGAAGAAATCCAATATTGAAGTGCAGCCTGCTTTGCAGATTGTATAAAAGCGAAAACTGAAGGAGGGGGAAAATTGAGGCCATTGCTCACTTGGGAGATAAAAATGTGAACCTCAGAAGAGACTGATGTTTTATTGCTATATGTTTGCAATGAGTTAAAGTTCATCAGCTACTTTGTGAACTCGCTCCTAAACATGCACACATGCACTCAAACGCACCTCCGGCAATGAGTGTATGGTCCTAATGAAGCGAGAAGAGAAGAAACAGCTGCAGAAGTGCTGTGTGAGGCCTTGGGGAGAACTCACACACTTCAAATCTTCATTTGTTTGTGCATGTGTGTTTGTGTGTGTGTACTCTGACAGACTGTATCCAAAACTTTCTCTAATGACTGCATTTTGTTTTTCCTTCTTTCCTCAGGTTGTGAAGGCTTCTTTGTATCATCCTGCCGTACAGTGAGGCAGTGAGCTCACGGTGGATACAGCATGCATGTGTCGACTTATCCCACAATGCTCTCTGCCAGTCCAGGCCTCCTTCTTCTCAGCTTCCTCATCCTTGCTGATGCTGACTGTGAGTCCTTTATCTCGCTCCATTACTTATTTTCCCACACAGTGACATGATATGACATGATATAGCAATGTACAAAAGTTTGAGGAGCAGTAGATTCTGATAAGTTTCCATTTCAGCTTGCATCATGACCCCAAACATGCAGCCAGAGTCATAAACTATTATCTTCAGCTGCAAGAAGCCATGTGCTGGAACAGATGCTGATGCTTTCATAGATCCCCGACCTCTTCATCATTTAACCAGGATTACATGAAAATGTAGAAGATTTTGAGACAGACTTAAATTTACCAAACAAAGGCAACTTCTTCAAGATGCTTGGACTTGCCTCCCAAGCACCTTAAACAGTTTGAAAGTGTATCTAGAATAAGACTGGCCTCATTAAACATTTGCTTGATCTGGTTTGAACTGTTTACTGCACTTTATATGACTTTTACTTGTACTTTTCCACTTCTGTTACTTAAAAAGTTTTGCTCTGTACCACACACAGTTTATGCATAAATAGAAACTGCTGAATAAAACATTTACACCGCATTTGAATACACACATTGTTTGTATATATATAAAAACACACACAGAAGCTTGAAATGACCTGTTTTTTCTTACAAAACACTCCACTGCAGATATCACATCCTGCACTATATGTGTGTGTCAATCTGCATGTGTTTGTGTGTGTGTGTGTGTGTGTGTTTGAGTGTTTTTGGGAGCAGTTTTGATATGTGGCCAGCTGGTTTTGTCCATCCCAGTATTACTTGGCAGGGCTTTACAGACCACATATGGCAAATCAGATAATTTTCCTACTGCCTGTGTGATTGTGTTAATACCATGTATGTATGTGTGTGTGCGTGTGTGTGCTTGTGTGTGATCTCTGCGACCAATCCTCATCCAAAGCATTTCTCGAGTAAGTTTACATGCACATTGTGTTGGTTTTGAGCTGTGGTTTTAATTATGGCTGCAATGATTGTTTTCTTCAGGAAGCACACTGATCTGTTGATTATTTTCTCAACTGAAAGATTGTGGCTCCAAAACATCACATATCCACAGCCTGCGTCTTTATTTTCAAATAATGTTATGTACAACAAACCGCTCCAAATCCAAATGTGAAAAACAGGCGAAAATCCAAAGTTTATGTCCAGGCAAAGCCAAAACAGGGAAGCAATGCAAACAAACACGCAGTGGGTAAGATCCAGAAACAGTCCAACATATACAAAATCTGAAATCTGGCTTAAATAACTCCCTATCAAGATCATGATAAGCTGAGTCACAACACTGGTTTTCAGCTTGGTAGGTCAATCCAGGTCTTCTGATTCCGGCTATGAGAGCGCTCATCTAAAAGGGGTGAATGGAATCTAAAGACATATTAGAGTGAAGGCAACACAGTTGCTGCAATTACAGCAAAGAAAAAAGTATAATGAAACAAAACTGTTCATCATGTAAATGTGTAAATTAACTAATATTATCAATATTACTGAACCACGATTAAAATACTGTGATATCTGACTTTAACTAATAATTGTGTAGTCCCTTAAGTTAACGTGTTGCAATTCTATTGTGTCATTTAGCAGTTTTAGCCCCTTTCTTTAAGCTGCAACCTGGGTCCTGCTCACGAAACTGAGAAAAACAATCACACAAAAAAGGAAAGAAAGGAAAGAAAGAAATAAACAAGATTAAAACATGGATATTGTAGAACATTGAGCTACAGGTATATTTAGTAGGAATTTGGTTTAAACTGACTGAAACTGATACAAGAATGTGAGATTATAGTGAGAAAAAGTTCCTTTAGTCCAGTTATTTTAATAAAGAATTAATGTTGTAAAACTCACATAAGGACATAAAGAATCTGTTACTGTAGTTAAAGTGTTTTATAAATTGAGTTGAGTTGAGTACTTGATAAGCAGCTCCCTCTGCTGAGATCATGTGCCCTATCTCCAATGCTCATCAGGAAAAGGCAAGGGATTTATAGAGAGAGGAGACCTTTTCAGTGCCTGCACATTTAGCAGCAGTCAATACCTTCTCACTGGGTAGGTGTGTTCTAACTTTTGGCTGGTTTTTAAAGTCTTTTTTTCCTTTTTTGTCCCCCGTCAAACCTGTTTTCAGCATAACATACTGTAATCATGTTCTACTGTAAGAAGTGAACCATCTTTTTTGACACTGATACACCAAAGTTAAATTTGATTGTACCTTTGTAAGCCCCAAATCCTGCTTTATAGTGCAGTCCCATGAAATACAGAGAACAAGATAGAAGACAAATAACACTCAGACATAATGTGACTTGACTTGAAGTACAAGGAGTACTATGTAAGGATCAATGAAAACAGCTAACTGTCATGGTTTATGGATTTTTTTTTATGTGGTCCTTGTTTTTCTGCTTCCAAACTACCTTTTCTTTTGGATTCCGTGTTGTATGATTTTTTTTTTTATCCCAACTTTTTTCTTCAAAGTTCTTTTACCTTGTGACCTTCTATTAGTTTTACCAACTTGATTTTTTACCCCGCATTGGTTCCAATGATTTGTTGTGTTGCTTTGTGCTCCTAAGAAAAGCCAGATAATTGAAAAATGTTCATATATTGTATTTTTATTTTTCAACCTTCTCCGCTCTTAAAGAAATTCATTTTTTATCTGCCTTTTATCTGTCATCCTACATTTGTGTCTTTCACATTTACCAGTGACATGATCTGAACACAGGTGTGGAACAAAAACAGGAAGTAAACCTAGTACAGGTTCACACGTACAATAGATTATTCAAAGATAAAATGGGAAGTGAGATTAAAAAAAAGGCTTATATCTACCTTTTTCTAATTTTTTTTTATTGTACTTTTTAACAAACTGTTTTGTCTTGTTTTGATTATTCAATTCAACACTTCTACTGACTGATGAACTGAATCTGACGTGAAGAAAGAAAAGTGTGGGGAAAATGTTAATGCACTAGAAATGGATACTTCTTAACTTTTGGGCTGCTGTAGTAATGCTGTAGCATCTTTTACATTTTAGATTCAAAATTGGTCATTCCATAAGAGTTTTAAAGCTGATAGTCATATTCAAGTTATGTCTTAAGGCTGTCATTTCCATACTGAAATGTTTTAAAACACGCAGTCACATAGAGCCCAGTAAAAGAACACAAATATCCACAAGTGTCTCTTGTATTACTTTCAGTCTCCTGCCCTCTTGGCCCATATGTAAGTTCCCCGGTCAGCCAGTAAAAGCCCAGTCATCCATCAAAACAATGATGCTCCCAGACTTCCTCTATGAGGGGTTAGGCAAGCATCTCAGTCGCGACAAGGGTGGAAAGGAATCCTCGTCTGTCTTCTCTGTCTATATTTTTCTTTTTTCCCTCCTCCATCTTATTCATTGTGACTTTCTCCATTGCTCTTTTCTAGCTCGCTCTCTTCCTTTTTTCAGCACATCCATATAATCTGCAGAGAAAGGAGGGACACGGGGCTTGCGGGGAGGAAAGGGGCGGAAAGACTGTTCCCTTCTCTTTTCATCTTTCTGTAAACGTTGTTCATTGCCTCTTGATATCTACTGGAGGAACTCTGATTTGAATATTGAGAACTGAAACTGGCCATCGGTGCACTTGCATGGATATTCACTGACTGCATGTTTTGAAATGTACAATGCATTCAGAAAGCTGGTTGCATTTGTGTTCATCTTTTCTGAATAAAATGAACACGTTATTTTTTTAAATGTAAAAAAAATGGAGATTAAAATTAAGTAGTTTTTTTTTAAGCTCTAGAGATATCAGAGTCAATATACGTGCTTGGTACACACATATTACACTCTACTGGTCTGAGACTATTAAGGTGCAGTCAAATGAAGCATCCAGTGTGCATAGTTGGAAACCTTGCATGACTTCACCATATGTTCATTCTGACAGAAGCAATGGTGTAACAATGTAAGCAGTGCACTGAGCTTTGCTTCCTTTTTTTCCCTCACAACCTTTTCTGGTTTGTCTGCGCGTGCGTGTTCATGACATGTATCTGGTGGATTAAGAGTAATGCCCTGATCCTGTTGCAAACTAGGCCACTGCTCCATGTATGCAGTCACACCCGTGTAAATCTCTGCATCTTTTTGCGTGTCATTCAGGGTGATGAAGAACAATGCATGCTTCTTTCTGCAGACTCTCATTTACCCTAAAAACCATCAAACTGTGGCCATTTCCTGCCCAGCTTGTATGTGATGGTAATTCCAAGTGAAATACAACCCTCCTGTATGTGCAATGCAACAAAACAGCTCGGTTTTCAGAGGCTTACAGTAGAGGAGGCATTGCTGAATTGCAACCCTGTGCTTCAGCGAATAGATTGTTCATTTCGAAACTAAGCAAGAGTGGTTTAGGATTCCGCCTGAGGAAGCTTTCCGTAATATGAAACTCTTTACCTTTAAAGCTTTTTGTAATATGAAACTCCTTACCTTCAGGGTGTATCACATCATTTGTGTGTTTTACAGGCTATATATTTTTAGTTCTTCACAAGAAAGGGGGTGAATGAAAAAAGAAAAATAATCCAAAAGTTGTTCGTTTTTTGGAACTTGCTCAAGTGGTGACTGGCTGACCTGTCACCCATGTCACAGCCTTTTGTCCCAAATATTACCCACTTAGACACATGTCTTCCCTGCAAATATTACATTCAGGCCCTGATTTACGAAAGGTTTGCGTGTATTAAAACAAGTGCTAACTTGATTGCACACGCAAAAATTGGCCGCAGCTGATTTAATATCAGGGAGCAATGAGGATTGTGTCTGTTATGCTGACAAAATAGTACACCCAATCCATTTTGCATGTCTGCCGCTGATGAATATGCAATATGGGCGTTTCTGCCAGAACGTGCAAAATGTTGGGAGGAGACTATGCAAAAT
>JAOXYM010000004.1:8297912-8312479 GCA_028567055.1 Leptatherina wallacei | reverse complement strand
GGGAGAACATGCAAACTCCACACAGAAAGGCCACTGTTTCAAACCCCTCCAGAGCCTGAACCAGCAACCCCCTCTGGCTCAAACTCAGCCCGTGACTCGAACCAGAGACCTTCTTGCTGTGAGGCTGCGGTGCTAACCACCACACCACCGTGCAGCCCGCACCCAGACTCTTCTCCAGCAAAGCCATGCTGTTGTGATGGCTGCAGTATGTGGTTTAGCATTGTCTTGATGAAGTCTGATAACAAACTGGATGGTCAATCTCCTCTATAGTCTACAGGACGCAGCGTCCATGGTTTCCAAAAAGCTTTTCAAATTTTGAAGGTTCTGGCCACAGAAAATAGTTTTCCACTTTGCCTCAGACCATTTTAAATGAGCTTTGGCTGAGAAGAGACAGAGGCATTTCTGCATTGTTTTAACATATGACTTCTTCTTTGCATTATAGGACTTTAACCTGCATTTATGGATTTCACTGTGAACTGTGTTCGCAGACATTCATTTCTGGAAGTGTTCCTGAGCCCATTCAGTGATTTCTAGAAGAGAATTATGCATGTTTTTGATGTAGTGCTGCCTTAGGGCACAAAGATCATGAGTATCCAGTTTTTACATTCAGCCTTGTCCCCTATGCACAGAGATTTCTCTTAATTCTTTAAACATTTTAATGATATTATACACTGTAGATGGCAGGATCATCAAAGTTTTTGTAATTTAAGTTGAGGAACATTTTTTTCTGAAATTGTTCCACAATTCTAGACATAGTTTGTCCCAGACTGGTAATCCTCCACCTACGTATCTTTACATCTAAGAGGCTCTCCCTCTTTGACATGCTCAGTCATGTAACTGATTTTTTTCCAATTAATCACCATTAATCAATGCAAATCATTGCGTTCTGTTTTTATTTACATTTTACACAGCATCCCAACTTTTTGGGAATTGGGGTTGCATTTTCAGATATCCAAATATTCAGAATCAAAAGCAAATTATAAACAAATTTGAAATTGTTACATGAAATCTTAATAAAGAAGAAAAATGTCTTCTTATTTATTGTCTTGAAATGGTCACTGTTCCCCATGTCTGCTGTCTTCTGATAACAGAACCTCTATTTCAGAAAAATCAAAAGAAAATCTCCCATTTTAGTCTGTCAGTATTTACAGTTTTTAATTTGGATTTAATATGTGGAAAGTTAAATGTATCTTTGAAGCAACAGATAAGTTTCTGAAAGGACTGGATTAGTTTTTTTTTAAGCAGTAAAACTAATTTTTCTCATAGTTATCTGTCTGTACTTTTAATCATTGTGCAGAGATTCGGAAGTTGAGCCAGTCTCATCACTTGACTGTTTGGAGCTTTGTCATTTTTTTTCCATTTTCTTTTTTCTCAGCGTATAACTGGATGATAGATGAGATTTATTCTCTTCTTCTCTCCCTTCAGCTCTGCCAAAGGCTCCTGGCATCCCTGTAGTTACAGAAAGAACTGCAACAAGCATAACCCTCACCTGGGATTCAGGAAATCCTGAACCTGTCTCCTATTATATCATACAGGTGAGTGGAACAGATAAATAACCACATGCACACTTTCTTACAGCACACACACATTTTTTTTAGACATAGAACTGAAAATAGCCAAAACACTAGACTTTATTGCAGTATAAATTGATATTAACAGACTCAGTCACTAAGTAGGACCATAAAAGAAGAGAGTCTCTCCTGATGGTGATGATATTTCTCAATCTGCTGAAATGAAATCTGGTGTCTTGTGACTGCTATCTGCCCAGAAGGAGCCATAACATAAAATGTAGCAATGAAACATGAACTGCTTAAACAGTGCTGACTAAATGCTTCATTTACAAAATTCACATTTCATTCTGTATATTTTATCATGGGTTCCAGATAGTACAATGTGTTTATGCATATAAGGAGAAGTCAACACATTCCACAGTTCAAATTTTAATGCTGGTTTGATTCAGTACATGCTTCCTCTTTCTACCCTCCAGCATCGTGCCAAAGGCTCAGAGGACCCCTATAAAGAGATCGATGGCATAGCTACAACGCGCTACAGCGTGGGTGGCCTCAGCCCGTACTCACATTATGACTTTCGGGTGGCAGCTGTCAACACCATCGGCCAGGGCCCCTCCAGCGAGGCGGTAGAAGCTCGCACTGCCGAGCAGGCCCCCTCCTCACCTCCTCGACAGGTCGGGATGAAACCTCAACTTGACAGAGATGTCTTAAGTTTTAGCAGTGATAGAAATCTGGCTTTGGTTTATGGTGTTTAGATTGGCCATGTTTCATTTTTAGCCTCTTGTTTTTAGTGGTTTTGCTGCTTTGCTGAAGCTCTTTCTTTTTTCTGCAGGTCATAGGTCGGATGCTGAGTGCCACAACAGCAATGATACACTGGGATGAGCCAGAGGAACCTAACGGTCAGGTGGTTGGTTACAGAGTTTACTACACCTCTGACAACACACTCCCAGTCAACCAGGTGTGTATATTTATGAACATGGAATACCTTCATTTTGTTATGAGGTGTGACTTACACTAATTCATTGTGCAACTGCGGTGTTTAGTGGGAGAAGCAGATGGTGCGCAGCTCCAACTTTATCACCATCCAGGATTTGACTCCTAACAAGACCTATTACATCAGAGTGCTGGCATTCACCTCTGTAGGAGACGGACCCCTGTCCCAGGACCTGCGAATTATAGCCAAGACTGGAGGTATGATTTCAAGTTGTTGTTTAATGTTTACGTGTAAGAGATGTATTACTTTAAAATGCTTGCACTGGATACAAAAAATAATGTTCTTCCCCATTTCTGTAGTTCCATCCCAACCTTTAGACTTTAAAGGGGAAGCCAAGTCTGAGACCAATATCCTCTTGTCTTGGATGGCCCCCTCAACCCAAGGTGGCCCGGACAGCCAGATCACAGGCTATGAGCTGGTTTACCGAAGGGTGGATGACACAGAGGAGGTAAGGATGGAGGTAGGAATTTACTTGGGTAGTTGGATATATGATAGCAAAGTAAAAATTAGATAAATGAAGGGATGGGCAGAGAGAAGATGACTTGATCTGAATGTTACCTCCTGTCTTTGCATCTCTTCAGAGGAAAGTGAGCTTTGAACCCACCACCTCGTACTTGCTCAAGAACTTGAAGCCCTTTTCAACTTACAACTTCCAGCTGGCAGCCAAGAGTAAAAATGGAATTGGGGCGTATACCAATGAAGTGTCCATTGACACGCCACAGACACGTAGGTCTACCCGCCCACACTGCGGTGTGAAGAGGGTGTGTGTGTGTGTTTGGGAGTGTGTGTGAGTGTTTGAGAGAAACAGGTTTCAGTTTTGACAATGCACGTACTGAAATCCGAATAGACCCTAAACCTTAAATGCATTTTATGTCAAACTCTGAACATCAGGCATGAATATTTATTTTAGGATTTTTGTTGCATTGTCAAAAAAGGGCCGTGAGGAATGCACCCTAGCTGACCTCAAGATTGATAGTTAAACAAATGTATGATTCAATTGTTAAAGATATCTAAAACATCTATTCAGACATTGTATGTCACAAATACACAAATGAGCTGCAACATTTAAACCACCTGCGTAATGTGTACTGAGTTTGTTGCCAGACCAATGCTCGGTGAGATGAAAATGTAATGGCTGCCATGTAAACAGCCACCTCTGATTACCTTAACCCAAATAAGGTCATATTCGAAGTAAGCAATAGAGGAATTTTGCAGTTTGCCAAACTTAGCTTTGTCGACACGCGGCTGCTATACAGTTTAACCAACTGTGTTTTGGACATTTCTGAGTGTTTGTCCAAGTAACATCCTTAAGAAGGTCAGGAGCTGGTGGTTTTAATGTGGCTGGTTGGTGTGTAGTGCTAAGAATTTCAACAGCAATTGACAGCATCAGTTTATTTGTTGGCTACCAATCTGAGGTCTTTTAAGAGATTCAGTCAAAACAAGGTAAGAAGTCAGTGGTTTGCCCGTAGACATGAGAACTCCAACATGGATCACAGAGACCTCAGTAGGCTATGAGGACAAGTAAGTTATGGGCAGGTATCTTTGTATATATAAGTTCTAGTCAGTGTTTCTGTCTTGCTTTTTTTTAAGCCATTCACTCGTTTTCATTAATCAAACATTAATACCAAACAGATGTGACACCCATCATTCGATATCTTTGTTTGGCCATCTTGGTTTCTAGTCACAGGGTCATTTTTCGTACACAAGATCTTCTGTTCTCCAGTGTTTTGTTTTCATTTTATGTTTCTTTGTCTTTTGTTCTCTGTTTGTCATCTGCACAACTTCGTCCCCATTCTTTCATGGCACACCTCATTTCCTCACCTCTCCACCCATTATTAACAACTTACACACACAACCAAATAACATTTACCCAAAACAACCCCTACTTGTGCCTCCTTAAAACTGGGCAATCAGTTCCTTCAGCACCTCCCCAGGACATCACATGCACCAGTCCCAGTTCTACCAGCATCCTGGTAAGTTGGGCTCCACCTCCCCTGGAGTTTCAGAATGGCATCATAACAGGATACTCCATCCAGTACTCCACAACAGAGGGCAACAAAACATCTAAAAGAGTTGATGGAATTTCTCCGGGAAGTTCTCCGTATCTTCTGGAAAACCTAGAGAAATGGACAGAGTATGGGATAACAGTGCAGGCGCGCACAGAAGCTGGGGACGGACCAGAAAGTTTGCAGCTGCTTATCCGCACCGAGGAAGATGGTATGTTCCAAAACAAAATAGCAAACTAAAGCTCTTAGGATGGTCCGGCACACTAACAATGGCAGCATCTAACTCACTAACATAGCATTAATGAGCTCAAAGCACCCCAAGTTAACAGCCAGCTTCTTCCACTGGCTAGTAAAGTCATTTTGTCCTTCGTTAATCTTCACTATAAACGGATGATGCACTGTCCGACTCTCCAATTTTTTCAACCCCTTCCTATTTTCCTTCATAACCACCAGAATACTCCACTAACTGGAAATTTTCTCCTACTCTTCCCTCACCACTGTTTTCATTTGTCAACAGCAGCCCCTTTTTCCTCCAGCAGCCATTTTTTAACCAACGGTTTTTCCCATTCCTCAAAAATCCTTGCTTTTTTAAAGAAATGAATTGGTTTAAATGTACTTCATGAAAGTAATGTTATTCACTAGCAATGCCAAGAGAAGTTTGCTTCTCAGTCTTGACTCAACCCTGCTGTTCTTGCTTGACCATCCGTCTTTCCAAATCCTCCAATTTCTTTACAAATATTTGGGTATTCATTCTCTCGATTTATTTGGGATATTTTAAGCTACTTAGGGCAGTTTGTATTATTTTTTGTTGTATTTTTGATACTTGTGCTTAACATTCCTTCTTGCCAGTGTTGACTGGAATATTTTTTAGACTCCACCACTCTTTCAACTGCCAGGAGTCAGTCAGATAACAAGAGGTGGCTGGAGCTTTTGCTCTTTTCTGTATTTTTTTTCTTCTTTTTGGGAGAAATGTAGTCGTTGGCAGCACAAGAGAGGTTCTTTCCTGATAACAGTATTTTCTCTTTGACTGTCTGCCACTGTTTAACTGCCCCTTGCAACAAATCCTCTGCTATCTGCCATTCTCTACATTTGCCTTCTATACTCCACTGCTTTTTTCCTCCATTTTTTCCCCTCAAGCACTTTCATTTTTAACTATTTTGACTTTTTTCTAGACATCAGAGCAGTCTAAGACTTTTTGGATTGTTGTATTTTTTGCATTTTTTTCAGCTTTGGGGTATTTTTTTTTTTTATCTGCCCGTTTATTTTTGATTAGACAAAAGTTCACTAAAGTGAAAGCCTTTACTTGAGAGTTTAACGTGCCCATCATCTGTGACCCGTGACCTCTATCCCAAATGCATTTTTAGTTCCAAGTGGTCCTCCTCGAGGGGTTGAGGCAGAGACTGTGAACGCCTCGGCCGTTAGGGTGAAATGGCGGGCACCGGCAATCCAACTGCAGCACGGTCAGGTCCGAGGCTACCAAATCCATTATGTGAGGATGAACTACGGCCAACCGCAGGGTCAGCCCTTCATCAAAGACATCCTCATTGATGACTCACAGGTAACAATAACACTGTAACTTTAACTTTGTTGGAAATTAAAGAAAGTCTGATAAAACCTTTAAAAGATTTTCTTAAGCCCAGTTTTTAAGATACTGTGTTGCAGATTTAAAGGCTGTCAAGAAATGAGTTCCACCCACACACATGCTTGCTTTGTATCAAAGTATTTCTGCCCTTTTCTTATATTGTATATGTATAAAAAAAAGATTAACAAAGAAATGCAATTATTAACCATTAATATCAAGTTGATGATGACACAGAGCAGAAGTCGTCCATGAAGTTGTTTAGATCAGTCATCGGTCTGATTGATTTTGGTCAGGGATATTTTCTGTGTTTTTTCTACAGTCTTAGATTAAAAGGCAATTAGATGCATTTTTCCAGACATTATTACTTACTATTTGATTCAGTCATCCACTAAAACCCATTTAAATCAAAAAATGTTTCTTTTCTAGTCAACTATTATGTGATTAATAAAGATTAATTTATTACAAAGCCTCTAATTAATTACATTTTTAGATATTGGAATTCATATCATTGGTCTGTTTAGTTAGTATGATACTGAATAAATCAACATTAATCATCCAAACCTATTCATTACTTTTCATCATTCGAACTACTATTTATGTAGTAATAAGTGATAATGTATGTGATCTGATGCCACCAATAAAAGCTATTTAAAATTGTGTGTTTTTCTCTTTTTCTTCCCTCTTCCATCTGTACCGCTTCGTTGTTCAGTGGGAACGTGGTGACTCAGTGGAATATGTGAGTAAACCCTTTCTTTTTTCTTGTTTTACTAGATCAGTCAATGATATTTTCAAAACATAAAAAAGTCATACTTAGATTGCATCTTTAAAATTTGGACTAGAGCAAGAGCTTTCCACTCAGCCTAAGGTCCTATTTTCCCTAGTTGCTGATCCTGAAAAAACACCCAGATTACTGAGAATATGAGTCATTTTTGAGCATTTTTGGTGGCCAAAATATGAAGAAAATATCATGTTCCTTGTTTTGATGGAGACAAATCTTCCAGAGTTGTGTGTGTCTTTGTGGTGAAATTATATTTATAGTTGAGAGTGTTCATTTCGGCTTTTTGTGATTTAATGAAGTTGAGAATAGAACTCGAGTGTTGAGGAGATACTAGTAAATCAAAATGCCAGTGCACATTTCCCAAAAGTAGCAACAAGTTAAGCTACAAATGCTTGGTCATTGCTGCTATATATTATGTCCACCTTTAGTCACTTTTACTTTAAGAACTAAACGGTTATTTCAGGATTTTTTGTTGTTGTTGCTGACAGTCTCTTTTGTTGCTCTGCAGGAGGTGGTGCTGGGAGACCTGAAAGCAGACACTGCCTACTCTGTGTCAGTGGCCGCTTACACAGCTAAGGGTGATGGTGCTCGCAGCAAACCTGTAACTGTGTGCACAGCCCCGCCTCGTAAGTGTGACTACACAAGCAGACACTAGGTTTACAAAGCACACACAACACACAGACAGTAATTGGTAATGACGTTTAGCATAATTAATGATCATTAGAGGCCATTAAATAATTAAGTTAGTCATCAGTCACTGTCAAACCAGGCTGTCCCCGTAGGAGGCAAGTCATTTAGTGGCATATAAATAATATTTTGCAAATGTTATGCTTTGTAATCCACTTCTAATAGTCTATCCATCATTCTCCTGCTTTTTCCTGTTTACAGTACCTGAAAAACCCAAACTGTTGGTCACTGCCACTGATTCTGGCACTGCCCTGCTCCAATGGTATCCCCCTCTCAACCCGCCCACTCCACTCCTGGGGTACCGCCTCACCTTCGGCCGCGTCGATGTCCTTCCCTTTACGGTGGTGGAGTTCCCCACTAAAGAAAGCCGCTACACTGCTCAGGATATTCATAAGGGAGCTAATTATGTGTTTAGACTCTCTGCCCGTAACAAAATGGGCTATGGGGAAGAGGCTGTAAAGGAGGTGACTACTCCTGAAGATGCCCCAAATGGATACCCAGAAAGTGTAATATCAGAGGAGGCTTCTGCCAACTCGCTTCGGCTGGCGTGGAAATCAGTCCCGCTAATTGAGCAAAATGGGAAAATTGTGAAGTACTCGGTGCTATACAAGGATATAAACAGTCGAGGAAATGCCTCAGAAGTTGTGGTGCCTGCTCCTGGGTGGAGTGTTTTGTTGGAGGGTCTGAGTGCCGATACTGTGTATGATGTCAGGGTGTGTGCGTTCACAGCTGCCGGTCGCGGGCCGTACAGCCCTGGTGTCCAGTTTAGGACGCAGCGGCTGGACCAAGGTAGGATTACGCTCACATTCTTAACAACCCATCTTCATTGCTCTGGATGCAAGACACTCTTCTTAACTGTATATTTAAAGAATAACTGCAAACGAATTCCCACATGCACACTAACACAGACAGACAACATCTGGTGACTGCATCTTGTCCTTTTTCATTGTCTTGTCACTGTAGCCTTAAATCCAACTTCCTTTTCTAAAATAAAGGTAAGAGTCTTGGTTCCTGGGCATGTATCCCAGTCCAGTCACACAGTCTGTTGATGAGAACAAATAACTAGCTTAAGACCAATAGAGATTGAAATACAGGTAAGGCCATCATGTCTCATCCAGCAGGGGAAAAATTGAGCCGGTGGAAAAACATTCACTTTCTTTTTTTATCTTTGTTTTATCTTTTCTCCATGTGCTATAGTTTTTGCCACTAACTTCAGAGTAAAGGCTGCCATGAAGAACTCTGTTCTGCTCTCTTGGGAGATCCGGGACAAGAACCCAACGCAGCCATTCACAGTAAGTGGAGCTCTGTTGTACTTCATTTAAATGAATTAGCAGCTCTCGTGGCCAGCTTTCTGATCTTCTACAAACAAAAGAAGGAGGTCCCATATAAAAGCCTAGGATAATGAAGGGGGGGGGATTAAGACATCAGCTCAGTCTCACACCAGAATGCATAATAACTGTATTTATGTCGCTTAAACCATTGTAGTTTGACAACAGAAGGCAAGATTGTTTAAAACTTTCTAAACAGCAAGTAAGCCAAAATTAGGCTGTGTGAAAATGTAAGCAACCTGCAACTGATGACAACAGTCAGTACGTTTTCCAAAAAATGCTTATATCTCACTTAGACCACTTAACTGAACTAATCTCCTTGTCCCATTCTACAACAAGAGAGGAATTGATTTATTGACTGAAAAAAGTCGAGCAGAGCACCTAGGCAAGTTTGATTCACTGTTAAATGTAAACATCGAGGAGCAATTCAACTCCCAACAACACTATCTGGACATGTTAATCTACCTTTTTAGAATTAGATTTAGTGTGATTTATATACACTATTAGTCAAAAGTTTTACAACACCCCAATTTTTCCAGGTTTTTTTTATTGGTATTCAAGCAGTTCAAGGTCTAATTGCACTCTGAAATAACAGCATACAACAAATAAGTAAGTGAAGTTAAACAAGAAATCGTGGAATCCCTTTATAAACCAAAATGTATTCTAAAATTTTGACATGTCAAAGTAACCACCTTTGGCAGATATCAGCTGAACACACTTGTAAACAAAAATGGTCTTGTGAGCCACCTATCAAGCAAGCTGTTGACTCTCAGAAACTTTTCTTCTGATTCTGTTGACTTTGAGTCTACCAGACCTCCTCCCCAGTTTCTGAGTGCCTTTGGATGGTGAAGGAGACGATGTTTATTGACACTTGACAAGATGAAAGACCTACATTTTTAAACATTGTGATGGTCTGTCTCTTCCATTGTTAATTGTCTTTTTCTACACTAATATTCAAATAATGCTCCCATGGTTCTACAATGTGTCCCAACAGTGCTTTTATGCAGACAGAGGGGTTGTAAGTTATCAAGAAAAGTTGAGACACCTTTAATAATTGATAACACCAACTTTACAGACTTGATTTACCCCCCTTTCTGTTAACACACTTCCCTGTGAAGTGTGTTAACAACTGTGAAAAGGGCCTTTATCTATTATTCTGAAATGTGCATTATTTTTCAGTTTTTTGTTTGTTAATTTTACCTCTGGCAGTTCACCACTTACCTTTGTACCATTTCAAGCTAGCCATTGGATTTGAACTACTTTGATTTCAATTGGGGGAAAAAAGGATGTTGACTGGTTGAAATTGGGGTTGTTCGCTTGAATTTAAATAGAGATTTAAATATTAAAGGCATGTTCTGTTATTGTTGTGTAACTTTGAATCTGTACAGTGAAAGTGAATGAATCTGCACTGTTTTCTCAGATCCTGTATGGAAAAGGCCGGTCTGTGGAAGTAGATGGCAAGCAGACTCAGAAGCTCATCACTGGTTTGGATCCAGACACCCAGTACTCTTTTCTGCTCACCAACCGAGCCAACAGCGCTGGTGGCCTGCAGCACCGCGTCACTGCCACAACAGCTCCAGACATTCTCAAAACCAAACCTGTTGTTGTGGGAAAGACCAATGCCGACGGCATGGTGACTGTGCAGCTGCCAGCTGTACAAACCACAGCTAAAGTCAGGTAATGATGAGTCGAGGCATGTGAGAATGCCTTGACTCGTGCCTCAACTGTTAAATAGTAACTTGAGCAGAGTTAGCTCTTATTAGCTTGTAGAGTAACAGTTCTGCAGGCCCTGTGAGGTCATTTTCTTTGTTGTTTTAACTGATATTTTCATTTAATTGTCCATGAGCAGGAATTTCTCTGATGTGGCACCAAAGGAAGTTTGAGAACTCCCACAATACACTAAATGAGAGCTCAAGCGCTGATTCTTTGAGACAGTGTTCTTGTTGACACAAGAAAAGGCAATCCTACCTTGAATTGTCCTGTACATGAAATGTGCTATACAAATAAACTTGCCTTGCCTTGCCTTGCCTTACATGTGCCAATTAATTAATGTATTTTCTTTTAACCTTTTTATTTTTTAATATCACTTGGCTCTTTCAGTATCTACAGACAAAAATGATTTATCCTTTCTTACTAGATGCCTTGATCCTAGATGTTGGAGTTGTTGTTTTTTTTTTCAGATTTGATTTCTGTCATTCAACATATGCACTCTAGTGTATTTGGGTTATAGTTCATTGAAAAAATTGGTTTCTGTGCCCTCACAAAATGCTGGCTGCCAATGAACTGAACACCTTTTCAGCGGCAGCACCGTTTAGATTAGTGCTGCTGCTGCATAGCAACAAAATGTGTTATTAATTATGCAAAGGATGATATTAAAACAATAGCTTCAGATTCTAAGGAAAACCCTTTTCATTGTCTACCAAAAGCTAGATAGGAAGACAAAAACCACTCTTATGTTTAGTTTGCTTAGTTTTGTTTAGCTTAGCTTAGCTTAGCTTAGCTTAGCACAGGAAACACTTGGCATTGGGTTTTTGTTCATCTTCCTGACCAAAGCTCTTCCTGTTACTGAGTTTGACCTGCTGACCAACTTTAGAACAAGCACTAATGATAATCTAAACTAAACTAATGTAGGGATTATGTAGAGTTTCTTAGACTTCAAGTTGATTTTGGTCTTAACTTGCCATCTGAATTTATACTATATCCACATCCCTAACACTCCTAATCATTAAGGTTGACACAGCTGGACTCATAACTTAATGTAAACACAGGAACTGTTTAACAAGATTCACCTGATTTGTTTATGAAATGTTTTAGTTTGGTTTGTCATGAATTTACAAAAGTGTTTGAGTGCAGTGAGACGGGCATTATGGAAAATGGAATATGACAAATTTTCAAGAAAATCTTTGACACCTGTTAAAGGTTCAGAATACTTTCAGAAAGTACTTTTCACTATAAAAAAAAGTGAATTAGTGGAGGTTTTTCGCTTTCATAAGAGTCGCTGTATTTCCTGTTCTAAGATGCTTTGATGCTTCTGAGATTTACCATAAAGAAACGAGTAGCATATATATTCTCATTTATCAGTAAGTCAAAAAAGGAAGATGAGCATATATTCCACAATTTGAAAGTATTCATTTATGTGTCAAATCTAAAAAATTAAATTAAATAAAAAGTAGTAGCCTACAGTTTTGAAGGCCTGATCCCAGTGTGTGCTGCGTTTTAGGGGTTACTATGTGGTGGTGGCACCGCTGAAGAGGCAGAGAGGAGGCAAGTTCCTGAATCCCTGGGAGGATCCAGATCAAATGAATCTAGACGAGGTGAGAACTGAATAATGTTGCAAACAATCAGTTATGGTTATTTTGGTGTTGAAGGGAGTAAAAATTTAAATTTTGAAGGTAGATGTTAAAGACAAAAGTAGAATAAAACATCAATTGCCTTATAATTCAAAGAATACTTTCACATGCCATTTACTGTCTAATTCCTGTTTCTGACTTTGTCTAAAGACCTCATCACCGTATTATACTCTTTTGAAAGCACATTCAAGTGTGTTAGATTAATTCACGACTCCCACTGTATCAGTGGATAACAGCAGCAGCTATTCAGCTGATGAAGACTTTTGTGCTGTGCAGATAATGCCCTATTCAGCCTAGTATCTTTTCACAAGGGTTTTTATGTTGCTTAAATTGCTGAAACTTCTCCTTTTTCAAGGTGTAATGTGATAGTTACATATACTACTTTAGATGATGATGCACTCTGTTTGAATGTGGTACATTTAAGATGAAAATTACAGCCAACTGTGGCCTGATGTCTCTCTCCACAACTTTCTTTCCCCCTTTTCTGTCTAACTATCTGACCATCCTCTGCTGCCCATTCCTCCAGCTCCTTAAAGAGATCAACAGGACCAGTATCAGTCGTGCCCTCCGCATCCGCAGGCAGGCTGGCCAATCAGATCCAAGGGCCTACGTCACAGCTCAGTTTAAGACCCTTCCCCTGGAGTTTACGTTAGGAGATGGCCAAAACTACGGTGATTTCCGCAACCGTCCTCTGCAGAATGGGCAGGAGTACGTCTTCTTTGTCCTCGCACTGCTGGACCTCTCTGAAAATGTAATTATGGACAGCCATCCCCCCCCTCAGCCTCAGCCAACTTACCTACCACAGTGTCTATACAGTGTGGTTGAACATGCGGTTTCTTGCAGACGATGTTCGCAACTAGCCCTTATTCTGATCCGGTGACGTCGTCGGATGTGGATCCTCAGCCGATAGTTGATGAGGAGGAGGGGCTGTTGTGGGTGGTTGGGCCTGTGCTGGCTGTGATCTTCATTGTCTGCATCGTTATTGCAATTCTTCTATTCAAGAGGTAAGACAAGGACGATGGAGGTAGAAGTAAATGAAAGCGAAAGCAGTCCAATACAGCATTTGGTTGGTATGAGATAATAAAAAGACATCAAATCCATAGACTGGATAAATCATTTTGAGGTCAAATACTTAAAACCTGTTTATTACTGTAAATTGTTAGTCTCACCATATATTTATTATGCTCCTGCGCTGCTGTAGGCTTAACAGTTGTCATCTCAGTCTGTTTATTTATGCTATTAGCTCACATGCTGTCATAGAAATTCCAATATTTTTTTATCCTGTAATCTGTATGTCAGCCTATGATGCACAGGGAGAGGCATTAGCTTACATAAGAGATAGGGTAAGATAACATTATCAGCCATTAGCATTATTCATGATAATCATCTGCTCCTCTGGCTAGAGGTTTGTTAATGCACATGAATAATTGCTGTGACAGATGTGGCGTAGCAAAATTATTAACCTTGATGGTAATAATCTGATGTTCATAATCACCCATAGAGATCTCCAGCTATGATGTTTTAGCTATACTGTAATTCCACTATGTTATTAGATGCTGCAGTGTGTGCATTTGAGTAAAAAAGTCGTTGTTTGTTTGTTTTTTTGTTTGGTTGGGTTTTTCTTATATTTGCATCTACTGTTCATCTCCATGTCCACAGGAGGCGCTACTTTGCGTATCCGACATCATAATGAGACACTGATTAGTTTAAACGTGGGAGAAAATGATGAGCTCAGCATTGTTTTGTGTCCCTGTTGTCTTTTGATCCGACACTAATGTTATTCATCCTTGTCTGTCCTTTTATCCCCTCGTCTCCCTGTTTGGATCCAGCAAACCTGACAGGTAAACAAGCACTACCTATTAGCATTTCCTCAGGCCTGCAGGTATATTTTCCTAGAAAAGCTTTGACAAGAAATGCTTCAGAAATAAAATGTGGATAAGAGTTAGGATTGTGCTTGTGTTACTGTTTATAACTACATATTAACCTTAAGTGTGCTGGATGAATTGTGCAAGTTTAATTTATTCAATGCACTGGATAAAAATAGAAGACGTGTGATTATTTATAGACTGCTGCACTTTATGGGTTTGTTCACTTTAACGCAAAGGAAATAAACTTTTGGCAGTGAGGAAAGCAGAAACTATTTGAGGAAATGAGCCATTCATTTCTAAAACAGCTGGAAAACTAAGCAATCAAGCCTTTGGAAAGATTTTGAAAGAGAAACTATAGCTTTGATTTGTTCCATTTATTGCAACACAAATTTGAAGTCAAGCATTAATCAATCTGAGCACCCACTGGCTATTGTCTGATGGTTTTGCCTCTGGGGGCAACGGC
>JAOXYM010000004.1:8287000-8297812 GCA_028567055.1 Leptatherina wallacei | reverse complement strand
AAATTTGAAGTCAAGCATTAATCAATCTGAGCACCCACTGGCTATTGTCTGATGGTTTTGCCTCTGGGGGCAACGGCCATTATTTCCAGGCTTCTGGTGCAACCATCAGGGAGATCTGAATAACACAAATCAGAGCCAAGATGTCCCATTCCATGAACCAATCATTGTTTAAATGAAGCTAATAAAAAGTTAAAATTGCTGTCTGACAAGAGCTAGTGGGATTGTATTTCAGTCTTCTGCTCGCCACATAATGCTTACTTGTGTGCAACCAGAGCCTCCTTCAACATAAGCGCTCCATTATTCTGAGGACAAAAATACAGAAACCAGAGAGCTGGGTTACAATAAAAAATTCGTCAGTTGTCTTAAAATTTTGCAGATTCATATGCAAATACTTATTCATAAAGGTTGAGCTTAAAATGTGCAAGCTGTAACTTTTGCCAGGCTCATTTTGATGCTAGGTGTGTTTAAGTGCATCGCGTTGAAGTAGATTGTGTTTTGTGGCTATAGGAAAAGGGCTGAAGCTGAGGGAAGGAAGGGCAGTTTCCCTTGCAGCAAAGCCATGTCCTCCCACCACCCCACTGATCCCGTGGAGCTGCGCAGAATCAACTTCCAGACTCCAGGTAGATTGAAGGGAATTGCATAGCTGAAAAAATCACCATCATGTATAAGTCCCCCCCAATGAGCTTAACCATGATGTTGTTTCCCTTTTCAGCCTACCGTGTATCAGTGTACCGCGGTTATCGTCGTTTGTCAAGTTAGTTGGTCTTAGTCCACAAAGGAACTCTTTCTCTCTGCTGCCATTTTTTTCTTTTGTTCTTTTTTCCTCTTTCTTTCCCCTCATTTGAATTCTAACCTTCCATCACATGTTGGATAAAGCTGCTTGAATTGACAACATTTCACCAATACTTACTTAAAAAAATAACAACAACAAAAATCATGCTGAATTTTAAACTGCTTGTGCCATCGACTTCTTTTTTCTTTTTTTTCTTCACCAGCGGTGTTCATATGCTCTGAGGATATGTTATTATGCCTCAGTAACTTTCTGAACATACATTGTTCTCTCAGTCTGTCTGGAGAGAAAGCACTCACTTAACTAAAAAGATTTAAAAAAAGAAACACTTCCATTTGCTTCCTGTGCTGACCATGGGTAGAAACTAAACAACACCTCCTTGGAGAGTCCCAGCTCTTAACATTTTCCTCCTAAGGAGTTTACTTGTGCAGTACCTGTGTCAAAAAAGCTTCTTTTTCTATTCCTGTGCTTGGCAGGTATGACCAGTCACCCGCCTGTCCCCATCTCTGAGCTGGCAGATCACATTGAGCGCCTGAAGGCAAATGACAATCTCAAGTTCTCTCAAGAGTATGAGGTAGGAATGCTGATTATCTTCCCTTAACAAACACTAAGGTGGGAAATTCATCTGGTTTTGTTGAAGTTGCTCATATTTATCGTTGACTTTTCACTCTTCAATTGAACTGACCTCTGCGATTGATTTGTTATCTTAGAACAACACAAGATAAAAACACAGTTTCTCTCTGCTATCTTGTTGTTAACCATACATGTTTAAAAGAGGAGCTTAAACTGCAAGCTCAAGAGAGCATAGACAGTTTGTTTACATCCAGATGGTTATCAAGCCTTCATTTTTACGCTCTGGTGCAGAAAGAGAAAGTGAGGCACAGTGATACAGTAAACAAATATCTGAAATTTAAAAGAAGAAAAAGGACCCTTCTTGATTAGTTTCCTTAAATTTGCAGCAGAGTTAATGTGGAGTAATAATGGCATCAGCTTGGAGATAACAGTGCCTCTGAACTGCAGTTTAAAATGAGGGGAAAAAAGCACACACATCAGCAGAAATATTTCCTAACATGCTGGATTTTTTTTTCTTTAGCAGCTAAACTCAGCATTACAATGAGCTCCACAGAGAGCTATTAAAGGAGTGAAAATGTTTTCTTTTGCTTGCATAAAAAAAAAGAAAAAGACCAAAGGCCCTCTGGGTGAAGAAGGAGACACAAGGCTTTTAATTGGCTACCACAACAGAGAGACAGATTGTCTGTGACAGACGTACAGAGGAAGACAAGAACACATTACACAAAAAGTAGAAAAACAGAGCTGAGGGTGTTTTAGTGGCGTACAGGGGGGAGGGGGCAGTGTTGGGAGAAAGGACCAAACAGTGAGGGAGAAGCTGTGTGTGATTGTGGCGAGAGTTGGAACAGCTCTGTTGGGCCTCGCATTCCCTCTGCATGACTGTGTACTTTGTTCGGTGCTGAGCCCTCAATGAAGGAACAAGTGAGATGGATGGACGAGGGACTGAAGGGAGAGTGGGAGGCCAGAAATGATTGCGGTGTGATAATCAGGCGCACATGATGTTGGCAGCGTGTAGAAAAGAACTCCTCAACTCTCACATGCACATACATGCATTCATCCAGCACAACTCTTGTCCATTTTCCCCCCAACCAAAACCATAATTATGTGTTGTAAAATATTCAAAATTGCTAAATTGCTCTGGCTCTCCCTTCTTTGTCCCTCTCCATTGACAGCCTGGTAATGACCTCATATCTGCCTTTCCCTGCTAGCTGCAATAGTTACACTGTAATTACCCTCCAGGAACTAAATGGTCTAACATAACCATCCTCTCTATATTCCAGTGGAATTTAATGGGCTTGTATCATCTTTTTCTGGTAGCGAGCTTCTCTGGAAAGTCTTTCTTGAAAAGGGATGTCATTAGTGTTCATGTTCACATCTAGTATCAGCAATGTATCTGTAATCTTTCACTTGTAGTTGGTGTTGTAAAAGTAGGGCGTGATCATATTCTTTGAACTTTGAAAATCTTCCCTTTCTAAGTGTGAGGTGTCAATGTTAATTTGGGCAAATTTTACTGGCAACCTGTCAATTTTATTTATGGTGCTAATAAAGAATTGATCAATACTGGAGATACAATATGTCTTCTGTTCCATCAGTATTTGGAGAGTGCCTCTGCTTTTGTATGGTTATGTGTTTTTTTCCCACAATTTCCATGTTTTCCACTTTTTTTTCCCCCTGAATTCTGTTTTCTTATGTGACCTGACTTTTTTCCAGGATTATGTGGTAAATCATTGAACAAACAGTTCAATAGAAAAATATCTTTAATGTCCTATTTATGTTTTTAAGTTAAGATAATTAGTTTTTGGTTCTAGAGGCCTTTTTTGGATGGTCGCCTGTCAGAAAAGGAGGTTAGCAAGATAAGGGGATTACACAGAACAAAGGACGTAAGGCTGAGATTCAAACCTGGGCCGGCTGCACCAAGGAGCTGTAGCCTCGTATTTGAATTGGCTACTCAACCAGATGTCTTTGTTTGTTAGCCCGTAGATTCTCAGCTGGATGTTTCACAAGAAACAGATGCAGCTTTTTCATTTTTTTCTACAGCCATGAGTTTGCATTGAGTTTTTTTGGACAACTTCAGGGTATCTTTTGGCCTTGTAACCACTGCGGAACTTCTTGGGGGAGATTTGAGCCCCATCAGTGCAGGTGACATCACTCAGACGAGGGGGCTGCCGCAGTGGTCAAGATGCATTCAACTCTCATCTAGCTTTTCCTGTTCAAATGGCTCAGGCACTGTGGAAAAACTATTAAATTGGTGGGGGGAAAAAACAGATAATACCTACATATGAGCAAATGTCTGTGATATTCCACATTTTTTAATCGATTTCATTGGTAAATTTTGCAATGCCATACGAATTTTACCAATCGTGGAAATCATAAGGTCCCTTCATTTTTAGGAACTGTTTTGGTATCTTCTTTGAAAACTATTTAGAAAAAGAAACTTTGTAGGTTACAAGATAAACCATCTGTCTTTTGAGGGAATCCATGCTTTGTCATCAGACAGCACTCAGAATATGCCCATTAAGTGGCAAAAAGGCACTTGACATAAACATCATACATACATTTTTCACATCTGATCCCAACTAATCATGTCAGTGTCATGTGTGAATTACCCTCTTTGGTGTATTTTGAGATGATAGTCTGACTAGGTGTGTCAGGAAACTTTCTATTATCTGGGACTGTAATGCGTTGTTAAGTTCGTACCCAGTTTCCCTAACACAATTGAGACTCAGTCATAGCTTATAATAAAAAAGTATTTACTTGCAAGGAGTGCATGAGACAATTACATCCAGAAACTGCACTGAAGAATACATCGGATAATGTCAGAATATATACACATGCAAGCTCACACAGTTACACACACCCAGCCTTAGCAGGAAAGGATACCTCATAACCAGTTTCATCTGGCTTCTGTAGTCTTAATAAAAGCTGTATGCACAATATTTGGGTGAAACATTTATCCAAGACACAGAAAAGGAATTGTCATGGAGCAGGAGTATTTTTCCACTCAGCAGAGCTGTTGCTCTTTAAGCACACAATGTTTTTACTGCAATGTAGTTTAATATGACAATTCAGGTTCTTAACAAGGTGTGTCTTTATAACATACATTACTTTCAATATAGCAGTTGTATGAACTGCTAGCAGAGCTGTTCAATGTTTCTCTTCCAAGGTTCTAGCTCTAGTAATTAACTGCAGCATTTAGTCATTTTCTTAATCAGCATCTGAACCAAATGAAAAGGGAAGTCTCTGAGCTGCAGTTGAAGCCTCTGCTCTCTCTGAACATGGTGAACACGTTTTTTTATAGTTGATCATTTAGTTGTTGCTGAGGTCCAATTAAACCCTAATGAATATAACACAGACAGTTCAATAAGCTTCAACATATTGGAAGGGGATATTGTTAGCAGCTTTCATCCACTACCACTATGTTTCTCATAAAACCATTGCAGTCTGAAATGGTAGAGGGCTGACCAGAAAGCTAGTCCAAAATAGGAAGGATCTTTCGTGCAATCTGCTGTAGCTACAGATTTTTTTAAAAAATTGGGATTATCTTAAACTTCCTAACAGTAACGAGAAGAGAGCCAATTGTATTACTAGAAATTATTAAGACAACTGGGATTCAAACCCTACACTGCAGATCTGCAGCAAACATCAATTTCTACTTTAAACCTAATGTCTGTGATCCACTGATTCTTCTGTAGGTTCCCAGGATTCCTGTCAAGACAGCAGCCTTTAATTTAAGATTATATCCACTGATTATGCTCCCGATGTAAAAGTGACATTAGTGCATTTCCACTGTTACTGTGTATTTCAAGCTGACTTCAACTAGTCATAGCATTGAAGCACTGCCAGCTTAACCAGTTGATAAATCAAAGTCTTGCTGAGGCCATTCTGGAAAGAAACAAAAGCATTTCTTCTACCAAGATAAGCCTCTAGCATTCTTCTTTGCTTTTCTTTCACTTGAGAAATACTCTCCCGTTCTGATATAACAAATGATTCAGCAGCTTCTACGCTAACCTCTTAAGGTTTTTACCATTGTTCACTGTTGTCACCCCTTACAGCCCCTGTTGCTACATGTAAAGGGCAATGATTTGTCTTCCAAAAGGTACCTTGGCCACAAACACACAGTCTGAAGCCTTGCTGTAATCTTGTAGGGAGCCAGAGCAATCAGCAATTAATCTCTGTACACCACTGACTGCAATGTATCTGCAGTTGAAACTGAAGCATGGAGCTTTGAATTTATGGATTTCAACAAATATTTTGGAGTAACCATTTAGGAATTATACCTGTTTTTCACAGGAAAAAATTTTCTTGTTAAATTCTGTCACCATCCAAAGACTTATAGACCTGTTATACAAGGACATATCACTGTGAATTCCAATCCACTTGTACACAAATACATTTTCTTTAGCTTATTATAAGCAAATAACACATCTCATGACCATTCATAAAAATGGCCATGAGATGGTCTAGAAGTCAGTCTTTTCAATAAATACCAAAAACATTTTAAACTTCTTGTTTTTGTGATGTTTGTGCTGTCACCTTTATGTGTTGCAGTCCGTCGACCCCAGTCAGCAGTTCACATGGGAGAACTCCAACTTGGAGGTCAACAAACCAAAGAACCGCTATGCTAACGTCATTGCTTATGATCACTCAAGAGTTATACTGTCCAGCATCGAGGGTAAGACACAGTTCCACTTTTCTCGTATTTGGGTTTGCTTGAGAAAGAGGGTATTTTAAGGAAATTGTGCAATTTTCGGAAATATCTGGGTTTCTTTCAAGGTTCTTTTAGATTTATGACTTGGTTACAGAAATATGGATAGGAAAAGAAATTAGGTTAGGTTTGCAGTTTTGGTTGATGGGGTTAAGTTAATTGAAGTTTAACAGGAACATATGGATCCACACAGGATTTTTCAGCTTTAACAACTGAAATGCATACGCACATCCCAATTAAAGATCAGCATAGAGCTGGGCCTGTGTGTGGTGTTAGCAATGTTAGCTAACAATTGCTAACATCGTGTGTACAGTTCTGTAATGTTTGTCATATCATTTCTTTGTATAACATGTCAATGTCAGTTTTATTGAAATAGCACATTTACTATAACTCTAATTGCCCAAAGTGTGATTCAATGAAACAATAATGTATAACCAGAGTTTGTTTTGGGTAATTCTTTACTACTACAGTATTTACATAAACCAAAAAATAAAACCACATTTTTGGAAGTTTGTAAGCCATCACATATATAGACTTCATTATACTGTTTCGCATGAAGGGATGCTACATGCTACAGTGCCATTGAGACATGGAGGCTAATTCAAAAGACAAATGAATGCAATATCACAAATCCCTGTGCCACAAAAGTTGGATATTTTTGAAATATGTAACAAAAACATGAATTTATAATTTATTCATTTGTTTGAAGGTTTTATTTAATGGGAACAAATTCCTTGAAAAGTTGGGATGGAAGCATGCTGTTATGTTACGTTACTCTTCCTTTTGATTACAATCTTTAATAATTTGAGATATAAGGATAATATTGTTGCAGTTTGATAAGAGGAATGTGTCCATTCCTACTGAATACAAGATTCCAGCTGCCCAGCAGGCCCTGATTGTCCTCTTTATGACACTTCCTATATTTTCAATAGGAGACAGGTCTGGACTGCAGGCAGGCTAGTCAAGCACACACGCATTGTATTTATGAATCCATGCTGTAGTAAGTCATGCAGAGTCCTTTCTGGCATTGTCCTGCTGAAATAACCACTTTTCCTAGAAAAAGATGCTGCCTTGATGGTGGCTTATGTCTCCTGAAAGTTCCAGCACATGCCTCTGTAGAGTTGATATACAGCTTCCTCCTTAGTTAATGCAGTTTCAGATTACATTTCTGGCTGCAGTAGTGGACTGTGTTAAGTGATAAGGGTTCTGCACAGTACTCCCAAGCCCATGTGGCTGTATTGATTACGTTGCAGAGCTGCCTGACGATTTGAAGGCTGCATGTGTCCTTAATCTTTTCAGGATATAATGAACTGTACGTGTTAAAAGTCTTTTGCATTTTTGCACTAATATTCCTTTTCTTGGATTGTAATGAGCGATCGTAATATTTTGCAATTAAATTAAGATAACTTTCCAATTCTTCAGGAAATGAGGTTTGTAAATTAGCAATTAGAAGAAAAAAGAGAATTAAAGAGCATATTTGGATCTCTCACCGCTCTGTTACCATTGCTGCCTCAGTTTCTTATTCTTGTGTCCTCGCAAAACACTTGACCCCGTGCCAAAAGCTGCTGCCAGTGGTGATACTAAAGCGCGGCATACACTGAGTTTACCACTATCAGCTATCAGTCTCACATGGTTCTGGCTTTAACATCCCATCTGAAACTTCATCAAAATTTATGGGAACATTAATATTCTTTCTAAAAACGAGCACACACACAGATGCATCACTGGAGTCTCATCTCTTCACCTACGTAAAATGCACCCAAGGCAGGAAGCTACAGCGGCTCCATTAGATCAGGGTGTGTCCTTATAGGCTGGAAGTTGTATAACCTGTACAAACACAACGATTCACCCTGAAAATCCAAATAAAAAAATAAAAATTAAATGTTTAAACTGTTACGACTCACAGCCACCCACTACTGTACAGAGAAATGACTTCATATAATCACTCTGTTTCCCATTTTTCATTGTCCAAAGATTTTTTTAAAAAGTAATTCCCATCCCATACAACACCATGAAAAACAGCTAATTAAGTCTCACTCTTGGTTACTTTAATATGAGACGAAATAAATTATGATCACACTTGATTTAGACAACCTTTAATCCCTTCTTGCTGCATCATTTTCCCTGGGTTTGATCCTTTTCAACGGTCTGAAACAACAGGACTCAAAATGTCCTCAGTTCTGTTCTCATTGTGCACTTTGAAGCACACTCACCCACTTCAGCTGGTAAAGACCTGAGGCAAAAAATCTGGCTGCTCCACTGTGCAGAGAGGGAGGCAGTGGGAGGCCAAGCCCAAACAGATGAGCCTTATCTGGGCAGAGCATGTGTGAGCAGCCCTTCCACCCCCGCCTGTCCTGGAGCCATGACTGTCTGTCTTTCTTTTCTTTTTGTAAACATATACTCTTGAGTGCGTCCAAACACACAGTAATGCACATTTGCCAATGCACGCACATACTGCTGTATATTAAAAAAACAAAATGCCCAGAATGTGTTCAAGCACAGATATGCACTTTTCTGCTCCCAGTCCCCTTCACATAGGCACTGCCAAGTCAGAGTAACTGGGACTTTTTGTTTGTTTTATCTCCATAGTGCCTCTGTTGTAGTCCCTTGCAATAAAGTTGAAGCATATCAAAGCGTTAAGTCAAGCTGTCTTTAAAATACTGAGGGTGATAAACACATGTTAGAAGTTTGTCTCGCTGTCCATCCCCTTCCCTCCTTTCATTTAGACTTGTGTGTGTTTGTGGTGAATGTTGAGTGTGAGATTGGAGTTTTACAACTACATGAGACTGAGTCATGCTCATACTGTCAAATAGGCTGCCTCAAAAAAACCAGCTCAAGGATGGAAAGACTTCCATCTTTTTAACCGTAAACTACTATCAGAAGACTCAACACAAGTTTTGTGCCCCACCTCTGCAAAAACGGGTCACATCGGAGCAAACGCGTACATGTTCAAGGGCATGTTTTTGTGTGTACCTTAGTGTTTTGGTGTATTTGTGCATGTTTGAGCTGTGACTCAGTGGTTTTTGGGATTATGGTATTAGGCCCTAGATGAGCAGGCCTGATCCTAAATCAAATTCACACAGACAGTCTCTCACATCACACACTCACACACAATCCCTTCCAGGACAAGCAGTGTCAGCCGAGACTTACACAGAGACTGCCTTACAGTCATATTGCCATTCAAAGCGACACATCCAGAGTATACTCAGATTAGGCCCATGATCGTCTTAGCGTGTATTATAAAACAAGACGACGGAACAATCCAACACCAGTGGACGCTGGGCATAGTGAAAACATTAATCTTACAACCATGACCTCAGATGATCCTCACCCTTTATTACTTTCACATAAACCTGCTGTCAAAGCAGTAGACTTTTAATAATCCATTTACTTTTTCTTTTTTTTTTTACAAAGAAAATAACAGGCACAAAATGTCTATCAGTTGGATCATTGATGAAAGATTGCAGGTTTTTTTAGAAGCAGTTGCATCTTTTTCACTTACCTGGTTACCTCATACTCCTTCTCCTTCTACAGGTGTCCCTGGCAGTGACTACATTAATGCAAACTATATTGACGGCTACCGCCGCCAGAATGCTTATATCGCCACTCAGGGCTCCCTCCCTGAGACCTTCGGGGACTTCTGGCGGATGATTTGGGAGCAGCACACAGCTAACATCATCATGATGACCAAACTGGAGGAGAAGTCACGGGTAAGACAGTGTGATGGAATAATGAAGGATTACCAAACGGCAAGGATAGGCTATGCTTACACCACTTCACCATAAACGTGACAGAAAAATTGAAGAGTCGATAGGGTTGTAAGACATATGATGTTGTAGTTCAAAGCAAAAGAAAAGTCAGATCAATAAGGAGGGCAGTAGAAAAGGCTAATGCATCCCTAAACACTAAAAGTCATAGGAAGTTATTAGATATGTGGTGTAATAAGACTGGCGTGATAAATTGTAGCTTTAAGAGCTGGATAGGGTAAACTGTAGTAATCTAGGGCCAATTAAAAAAACATGTATGCCCTGGGCAATGTGTCCTGGACAAGTATGCCCAGGATACATTCTAGAGGTGCTAATTCATCCTTTGGTACTGTAAGTTAGGTTGTGAAGGGGGGATAAAAGATAGAGTGGGATTCTGTAGGATAAAATAAGGGTCTGCATCCCAAATTTGGTCATGGTGTTATGGATTCAGTGGTGACGATTCAGCATTTGTCGATATCACACATTCTGGCAAAGATACAAGATCAATTCAGTTTAAGACAACATCACACACGGATTTCAGCACAATTACTTCCATTTATATCAAATCACAAAAAGTGACTTTACCCTTTGAGTCTTATGCCTATTTATAAGGCCTCTGCTTGAAAATTGCATTCCCATAATGAGTATATCTCTGCAACCACAAGGTCTGTTTGAATATTTTCAGAGCAATAGTAAACGGAGCAACAAATAAAGGCACATTGCACCATTGAAAAAGTTTTAGGCTCTCCAAAATAAAAACCTAAACACTTTCAGTATGATTATGAATATCCCTTTTAAAATGATGCAGCTGTAGCTCCAAACCTTAATCAAATCTTAGTACAATGCATGAACATTATCTTTGGAAAGGCCAGTTTTAGTTCAGACAGTTCAGGCAAGTCTGGAACCATCTTTTCCACAAGTACCCCATTTGGAGGGCCTCAGGTTTTAAAAGGTTAACTATCAAAATGGAATATTATTTCAAAGTTCAATCAAACATTTAA
>JAOXYM010000004.1:8262973-8273170 GCA_028567055.1 Leptatherina wallacei | reverse complement strand
CTGACTTCACAACTGTCTTAATGTGACTACTGAAGTTCAGGTCTGAGTCCAGGACTACACCCAGATTTCTGGCTCTGCTGCTGGTTTCTAACTTAGCTGTCTGAAGTTGAGTGCTGACTTTAATCTTTCTTCTTTGGCTCCAAAAACAATGATTTCAGTTTTGTCTTCATTTACCTGAAGAAAGTTCTGACACATCCAGACATACTCTGAGTTCGACAAATCTAACACTAATCACCTCTCATGAAACAGAAAACTCAGAGTTTTCCATCTCAGGGTTTGTCAGCTCAGAGTTACCAGTTAAACTCTGAGTTTGTTAAACCTCCTTAATGAAACGGGACCCTGTACTATGAAGCGTGATTAACATACCCCGGATATCTCTCTGTTACCTGGGTTGGCTTACCCAGACATTCAGGATCTGCAGTACTACAGAGCTGGTTATCAGCTCTGTAATTCAACCCAGGGTTTTCCCATCTTGATGAGTGCACACATAAAACGGCTGGTAAATTAGTCATTTTTTTATCTGACATTATAAACAGACAGTACTCTGATCCCTCAATTTCACTTTTTTACAGCTCAGATGTTTCGGGCCTAGCGCTGCCTCACTTCCCTTTATATGTTATATCCTTTGTCTGTCTGTCTGTCTGTCTGTCTGTCTGTCTGTCTGTCTGTTTGCAACATTACTCAAAAATTTAAAAGTGGATTTTGACATTTTCGGGAAATCTCAGAAATGGAATCAGGAACAAGTGATTGGATTTTGGGGGTGATCCAGATTGCCACCTGTATCCAGGAATTTTTCTTTACTATGGGGAGATAGGGATAATTTTATCATTAGAGCGCTTAACTCCAAATTAATCTCCACAATCCCTGGCAAAAAAATTTTTTTATAAAAATGGCTAGGCGAAGGTCCTGCGCTCTATGCTTCCAGTTTTCAATGAGTTCTTTAGAAGCTCAGCCCCCCCGTGTTTGTGTTGTAA
This sequence comes from Leptatherina wallacei, assembly GCA_028567055.1. NCBI lineage: Eukaryota > Metazoa > Chordata > Actinopteri > Atheriniformes > Atherinidae > Leptatherina > Leptatherina wallacei. The sequence continues at coordinate 8,272,196 of JAOXYM010000004.1, read as the reverse complement.
TATTAATCCTGCATGAGTTGTTGTGTGTTCCATAAATTCATGATTCTGCAGTCATACCATGTGTGAGCATTATTATTACCCTCATTATTTCAGATGCAATCCCAGTGGAGCTAAACAGACTTCAGAACAAGTCAAGAACATAAACAAACACAAAAACAGGATTACATCTATCCCTAAAAACCAATGACTGTATATATATAGCTAAAAACTCTTTCTCTTCTATGCGCTCCTGTCATGAACCATGCACCAATGTCAGCAGGATCTTCTAAAAATGGGCAGGCTGTTTCCAAGAGAACTGATTGTTCAAGAGGTGGTGCTTTTATACTCATTGATCTCTTATCAAGAACACAACCTGCTCCGGAGCAGGTTAGCTGGACAGCGTCAGTTACCAGGGTTGATACAACTTGGTAAGAAGTTAACTGGCTTCTTAGTACAGGGAAATCCCCGGGTTAATCCTGAAGTTACCTTGACAAGAGAAACTCCAACTCCATAGCACAGGCTTCACGGCTTAACCTGTCATTTTTCAGTACAATCATGTATCGACCAAACTATATGATCAACATATTAGTGTTGGAGTAATCGAGACCAGTGTGGGTCACAAGATCACATGAAATGAAAAATGAATGATAGAAAAATACTTTATTAATCCCAGAGGGAATTTTTTTGCAATTTCCCTCTGAGATTAATAAAGTATTTTTCAATCATTTTTCATTTCATGGGGTCTTGAAAAAAAACATCTTGATGGGGTCAATCTCGTCTTGCAATCAACTGCATTTTCTTGTGTTCTTAAAGATGAATAAGTGACACAACTTAACCCACACAGAGTGTATGTGAAAAACAATTTAAGGAAAACACAATGTTTACAGACACAGCTGGAACTTCACCAAAATTTTTACTGGCACTTGGACAGAGAGCATTACATAAGATGTATCCAAGTGATGCTAACAAAACATTGCATAATATAAGTAATCTACCTCTGTACCAAAAATTCTCAGAAAGATACTCCTTCAAACTGAATGGAAGCCAAATGCCCATCCAAAAAACTCATTAGAGTCCAATCTGCTCTACCTGACCACCATTCAGCACTCGATGGAGGTTGCATTGTTAGTTCTCCATCTCAGTTTTCCTTTTAATTCTGTTTTTTCATGGACTAATCGGTTTACGTAGGTTATTTTTTTATTACTGTAAAGCAAATTAATGATGCACATCTGCAACCTGACAGAGAAAGAATGAAAAAAAGTGGACAAACCACAACTGGTTATAGTTTCTGAAAATGATTACAAATAATAGAATATGTTTTACATTAAAATTTACCCATTTGGAAGCAGCAATATTTTCCACAGTGTTATCAGTGTTATTCAGCTCCTTATTGTTTGGATTTTTGTTGTTCTGAGAAAACAAAGAAAATTTCACAGACTTTCACAGTTAAATCTTCTGTAATGCCTTTAATAAATTTTTTATTTATATATATATATATATATATATATATAAAGGCAGCAGGATATGGATGTTCCATGTGAGTTGGAGTAGCATGTATACTAAAATAAATAAGTAAAAAAAACTGAAGGACATGTTTAATTAGTTACATTAAATGATTAAAACACACACAAACTTATTGAATGAATATTAGAGGAAAAGAAAAAAGAAGTTTGTAGTTCTTGAAGTTATCTTTACAATTTTTTTCTAGTTTATGGTTTTTGATTTTAACACTTTACTGTTTTGACCATCTTTAAACTGGCCTCCTGTAGACAAACGGGTAAAATAAGTAATGACATGACCCACATCCTGCATAAAGAGTATCAGCTGCTGCCCTTCAGAAGGATTCCCTCAGTGCAGATGTAATACAGTAGATACAAATGTATCCCTAAGTCAGTTAAACTTTTAAAACAGATAAAGCGTGAGATGTATATGGTTTCCTGCTTTTAATGACTGCTCTTTATTTATCTATTTTTTAAAATTGTTTTTAATTGATTTTATATTTTATCACTGTTTTTATTGTTTTCTTAACTGCTCATCTACTTTATGGAAAAAGTTGTTTTGTTTTTATTTATTGTTCATCTTTGTATGGTTGCATTTTAGTTGTTTGTGTTCATTTCATTTTTTGCCAACACACTGTAGCTGTAGCAGGGGGGAAAGCTCCCTAGTGGGACAATGATGTTGATCTTGAATCTTAAATCTTTCACTTGGTCTTGACCCCTTGGTCTCAGTTACAGATCATCAGAAAGTGGCAGGAGGTGCTGCTGTATGACTCTGAACTTGAAGTGTCATGATGTACCATTATTTATGATTATTGTGATATTAATAAAATGAGTTATCGGTATGTTAAAGATACACGCACTATTATAACATGTTCTGATCTCAATCAGTTCTAATCAGAGCATTATAAAAAGGAGATTGTGGGTTTTGCGACATTTTAGTTTATCGGTTATTCAGTTATTAAAAAATAAATCCCAAAAACAAAAACAGCTGTATTACTCCAATTGCCATAATTTTTCTTTTTAAGTTTTTATTGATATCGTAGCAAGTTCTACAGGTTTAAATCACAAGTTTGATCACAGAATTGAAGGGATTATTATTCAATTTTTGTTGTTATCACAATTTCTGCAACATAATTTCCACTTCGATTCAGACTCACATTCTGATTTTACCTAGGTCATTTTCAATTCATTAAACTGCAAGAAGCCATTAAAATATTATTTAAAATGTTTAATCCTTTTTAGACATTTAATTGAAAAGCAAAAAGATGGACAAAAAATAGACTATGAAGTGCCTCATTCTGAATATTGAGCTTTTATCATGTAGAATAAAACATTAAATCACCAGTCAAATATTTTAACTATTTCCCATTAATGGGAAAGTGCATCCAAACTTTTGACTGGTACTAAGGTATAGAGCTTGCTCTTAGTTAGAGTGTAGAACAAAATAATTATTAAATTTTTTTCATTGTGAATTGATGCTATTGACTGGTTAATCGTTGAATTGATAGACTGAAATGTTCTTACAACCAGAAAAAGATCCTTGTCTGATGGTTTTGGTCATGATAATCATGTTGAGGGAGCAGGTTGAAGTTTTATTGTGACGTCGGAGTTCAGGTTCAGCTGTTAAAAAGCTCTGAATATTTGTCCACCGACAGTGCTGGAGTGGGAAGGACCGGTGTCTTCATTACCCTTAGTATCGTGCTGGAGAGAATGAGGTATGAGGGAGTTGTGGACATCTTCCAGACAGTCAAGATGCTGCGCACTCAGAGACCTGCCACCGTTCAGACAGAGGCAAGATTTTCCACTTTTTTCCAAAAACAATCAAAAGAAAATCCCTGTTTTTGTTTGCTTTGTTTCTTAAACATTATTTCTCCATCATTTACTGACATTCTTTTCTGTTCTTTCAGGACCAGTACCAGTTTTGCTACCGAGCTAGTCTGGAGTACCTGGGAAGTTTCGACCACTATGCAACATAAACCTAGTTGCTGTCCTGTCATGCCACATTCAGCCTAGTGCTCCCTTTTTTTAGTGTCACACAATACCTGAATAAATGCACCAGGCTGCGGTGTGCCCGTGAAGATTTTGCCACCACACACAGAGTTAACGGGGACCATCGGCTTATCCCGTACCCAGAAACAGCACCTCTTACTGAGCCATAGCAACCTGCTTGACATGGGTGTCTCCTTCCACCCTCAGCCCAAAAAAAAAAAAAATATCCCCATTGGTCAGTCTGAAGAGGCAACTTCAACCACTGTTCCAATCAGAATACTTGATCAAGTGTAGATTTTTTGTTTGTTTGTTTCAGTGCTTTTTGTGGGCACCCAGATTGCTTTGTGTCGTTTGGGTGTGGAACAGTCACCTCGTCCACCACCAGTGTAGCATCACCAAATGAGATACAGGACCAAGCTACATGTTTTGTTTTGTTTTGTTTTTTTCTAGTCACAGGAAGTTTAGATTTTTCTGTCACAAGGAACGTCAAGAAGGAATCTACAAATCCGTTTCATGGAGGCCTCGTAGACTGAGAGAACCAAGACTTTCACGCACCGCAGCATGCCAACAGGAGACTGAAAAACACAGAACACGCAGTATGAAAAAGACAAAGAACAAAAAAAAAGGTACCAAGAAGGTTTTTGTTTTTTTCACTTTTGTTTCGGAAACAGACTTTCGTTTCCTGTGAGTGATAAAGGAGGAAAATTCTACCATACAGTAATAAACACCACCAGTTCAACCTTAGTCTTCACAGATTAAAATAAGGGAAGTACAGGAGAGGTTTAAGATGCATAACACAGAATAAACATAATTTAGTTTTTTAGAAAGATATGTGACCATATTGTTGTTGTTTTGTTTGTTTGTTTTTTAAAAAAAGGGTATTCACCATGGCACATGCTTTTGTTTTGTTTTTTTTAACATGTTTATGATTTTTGTTCCCAGTGGAAACAAAGCAAGTCTGTCCTTTTCTTTCTTTTTCTGTGGAATCCAATGAGCTGTAGCCATTTTTCAGTGGTTTTAAAGTGTACAATCAGTTCTGTTGTGGGAAAAGTTTCACATTTTATATAAGAAAAAAAAAAATCGAAAAGCGCCACCGTCAAGTGTCACTCTCCTGTATTCTCCACTCACTGTCTTTATGAAAATGTCACGCGTCTGGCATGCGCACACACGACTCGCCCTGCAGCATCAGAGACCTGAAGTCGGATGCCCATCGGGGTCCCGTCTTCTTTTTTCTTTTTCTTATTTTTTTTTACCACTGATATTTCCAGGAAGTCCCAACAACAAGTACAGACAGTATACACAGGAAGTAAAGTGTGAAAAAAAAAAGATTATTAATGTGTGCAAAATAAGCTTAGACAAGGTGGGGGGGATGAAGGGAGGTCTGGGGAAGGGACACATTTCTCACTGGAATTCTCACCTTTGACTTTTCTCTCTGTCTGATTCAGTGTGCAATAAGTAGATGTATTATATATTTTTGTGTCAAGTCACTAACTGCAGTTAAACGCCATGATGATGATATTATAAATGATGGGGCGTCATTTTTCCAGACACAAGGATGTTCCATTCCATACGGCTTCAATGTGTCCAGGCGGAGAAGTAACCTCTGTTAAGGATCTGTTATCATGTCACAATTCCAAGTAGATGATGTCATCCTTCTATGTTTCGCAGCAAGCAACGAATGATCAAACTCATACTTCAACAGCATCTACTGAGTATTTTGATTTTAGATTCTAGTGCCTTATATTACACGCCTATTTTGATAAAGTTTCTTTAAAGGCTTTTTTTTGTGTATTTTCTGTATGTATGCTTGTGATTCTGAATGTTTGTGTATTTGTTTTTGTTAGGTTACAATACGTGAAAGTACATTTGTGATTTCTGTTTTTTGGCTGTTTACTTTTGAATGGGAGGCTTCGTGTAGGCCGAGTAGCTGCACTGCAAGGTCATATCTGTTTTTGATTAGGTGCGTTATGTCACGCATGACTCAGCTGCGGACAAAACGTGGTTTCAGAGCGGGCTGATCATCCTGAGCCTTTCCGTCTTTGTGTTTCTGCTCCTTTTGTGGAGACTTCAGTTTGCCTGCCATGAAATTTTCGGCCAACACTTTCTGACTTCTCGAGGTGAATCAGGTGGATCAAACCTGCTCAACTATGCAGAAATCTCTCTATAAAGCTGAACAGCAGTAGATCTCTGTTAGTTTGAACAGAAAGGAGAAAACCCCCACCACAGGAGTACTATGTGGCCCACCCAAAATCTGTCAAACTGTTCATCTCTGTTCCTCAGTCTGACGTTCACATTCATGTATGTTTTCCAATAACAGCAAAGTCTAAAAGAAGTTCCGGTGCTAACGACACAGAACATGGATTTTTTTATACGCATATATACTTATCTCCATTAACGCTTGACCACACAAGAGATGGTCGACAGTTTTCCATCATCTTACAGTAACCCTGTTGTTGTTTTTTGTATGCATGGTACCACTTTTGAGATGCCCCTTTGGTCACACCAGTTATGGGAAGACTTGCACTTTCTCTCTTTGTACTATGCACTAATACTAGTATCCTATTATCTCTGACAGCCCCGCCCCCTAAAAGGAGTCTTACTTAACCTCAGTAAAAGTTGGATTCTGTAATGCTCACATGGTTGTGTATATGTAAATAACACGAAACACAGAGAGTAATTGAAAGCATACATAGATGAATAAATAAGTAAATTAAAGATAACGTTCAGGAATGAAGAGAAATTTATCAGATATAATATTTATAAATATTATAAGAGTGGTATAATGAAGAGGATGCACCTGAAATCACAGATTTATGGCACAACAGTTTGTGCAATACATCACATTGTGGATTTGTTGTACCACAAACGAGAAGTTTCACAAAAATGTGTTTTGATTTACCCCCCCTCCCTCCAATGTATCATGTAGATGGATAAAACTGGAGTTTATAAATTGTATTAAAAAAAAGGAAAATATGGTGTGTTACTTGGATCAGATACCTCCAATTGGTCTGTACATGTAAACTTTTTTTCAGCTCTGAATCAACAAGTGCTTTTTATTTTCTTACATTGGTTCTCAGAGCGTATGAAAACCGAAAAAGAGAAAAAAAACAGGTCTGTCTGGATTTCTGTTCTTTATCGACACAAGTTTCATTTGTTACAAATAAACTCAAGTGAAATTACTGCTACTGCTGTCATTTCTGTATCATAATGATGAAATGAAAAATACTTTATTTATCCCTCTTACAGGGAAATTATTGAATAAATAATGCAAAAGTCACAGCAACAAATGTCAAAATATGGATGTTAACTTGGGATATAAACATGAATTCAAACAAAAACAAAGCTCAAAGCATGTTTGTCAGGTAGGCTACCAGTTATACACTATTCAAAGAGGGAAACTAATGAGAGAAATTACCCGGCAGGCAGATGATCTTAAATTCATGTAAAAATCATTGACTTTATAAATAATCTGGTTCTTAGCGTTTCTTAAAACTAGATAAATACAACCACGGTTCTTTAACACCTAGCCGAAAACATCAAGGCCGTAAGTTAAAAACTAATGATGGAGGTCTGATGATTTGGTATTGTTTTGCAGCCTTTTTGGGCAGCTTGCAACAAGACAAAGATCTCAATCACAGCAGCAAATTTACAACATTAAAAAAAAGTATAGCAATGGACCAGTCAAAATCCAGACCTCATTTTAATGCTGAGGCAGGACTTTAAGAGAGCTAAAAACAAAACATAAATGAATGAACAGCAAGTCTGATGGTGCGAATTGAGATACTGGTAGCACCACAGAGAATGACTGCTTCAAGTTGTTGCTGCTGAAGGTAGTTCTGCAAGCTATGGGGTATTCTAACTTACCAACATGCTGTTTCCACATTTCGGCTCAGTTTCTGTCAAATAAATAATGACATAGTGTAACACTTTATGTGCTGTTGCTCATTTGATGACGAATCTACCTCATTTTAACACCTGATAAGGCCCTGATGATTTTACATCTGTCTTGAGTTTGTCCTGTTCAATCACTCTGGGTAATTTCCCAGTGTCACAATATTCAGCAAGTTTCAAGACTGACTTTTAGCTTTATTTTCAGCTCATTTAACCGAAATACACAGCAAGCAAAAACCTTGATGTAATTAAAAATTAAAGTGGTCTCAGATGTCAGCATCCATAACATGCTGACAGGTAGAATTTCTAAGCCAGTCCTCCTCGTACAGCCATGCATTGTGATGGAAATATGTCCAGTAGAGCAGAAGCTGTAAATGTTTAAGTTGCTAACATCTATATTATACTGTCTAAAAACACTGATCTGGTCCTTTATAATAACATGAATAAAATCCTGAAATTTTTCATATGGCATGAGTTATTCAGGTATAGGAAACAACAAACATATTAACATATGATTTGTACTTCATGTTAAGCTGAAGCAGGGCATATTTTTCAACATATGATCATGTGTTCATTGATTTTGACTCATTGATGCCAAAAACCAAGAGAGGAAAGGGGAAATAGAAATCCCCTGTACCAAATCCCAGTAGAATCCAGTGGCTGCTGCTAAGATGACCAGAGATCACCAATGTAAATATGCTGGAGGAGTTTATGGACAAACATGAGATCATCAAAGAGTGAATTCTAAAGTGCAAAGCGCTCCCTCTGATACATAGAATAGTTTTGAAACATGTATCCACAAGATGAATAACCTTTATTAACTCATAGCAACTAGTAAAGAAGATGAGGGAATTCATTTGTTATGCCTTATAGATGCAGGGCCACAAGAATGGAAACAGCTGTTTACTGACAACATGTGAACTCCATGGGATTTGATAAATTTGATTTAATTTCATTTATTGGAATTTTGCAAGGGCTGCACGGTGATGTGGTGGTTAGCTCCGCAGCCTCACAGCAAGAAGGTCACTGGTTTGAGTCCCGGGCAGAGTTTGCGCCAGAGGGGGTTGCTGGTTCAGGCTCTGGAGGGGTTTGAAACTGTGGCCTTTCTGTGTGGAGTTTGCATGTTCTCCCCGTGTATGCATGGATTCTCACCGGGCACTCTGGCTTCCTCCCACTGTCCAAAGACACGCATGATAGGTTAATTGGTCACTCTAAATTCTCCCTAGGTATGAGTGTGTGTGTGTGAGTGGTTGTCTGTCTCTCTGTGTTTGCGCTGTGATAGACTGGCGACCTGTAAAGGGTGTACCCTGCCTTTCGCCTGATAATTGCTGGAATAGGCTCCAGCCCACCCCTGCATGGATTAAGCGGTACAGAAAATGGATGGATGGAATTTTGCAATATTCTTTCATCTTTTCTGGTTAAGCACAAAATCACAGAAAATGCTGCCGCTGTATATTCGGCGTGCTGCCACAGTCACTGTGACATTTAGTTGTAGTATTGGTAGTTGTACCTACCAATGGATACTCCCAACTAGTCTCATTGTGTAGGTTCTTACTGTTTTGTTATTTGTTACTGTTTTGTTATCAAGATGCATTGTTTCTTTTTGCCTCAATATATAAACATGGGATATTCTGGGTCGTGTATGCGAATGTGTGTAGGGTGGTGGTTGTAGTCCAGTTGGGTTACTGGATGGATTGCATTGTTTTCTGTATGGTGGCTCTATTTTTGTATTTGTTGTTGTTGCTGTTGTTGTTGTTTTTTTGTTTGTTTTGTTTTTTTCTTTTTTCCCTCTCTCTCTCTCTGTCCCCTCCGGTCGGGTCCAGCAAGAAGGTGCGGATAACTAAAAACTACAATAAAGATTTTAT
>JAOXYM010000004.1:8246797-8260000 GCA_028567055.1 Leptatherina wallacei | reverse complement strand
TTGTTGTTGTTGTTGTTGTTGTTGTTATCATCATCATTACTGAGTTTGGTGTTGTTCCAAGATAGTATTAGTTCTTTCTTCTGTGTTGTGTATGTTTTGTTTTTTTCTGTTTAACTGCAATTGGCTTTAATTTTGAGAAGGACTTTTTCCTACCTTCACTTTTGGTTATGTCTTATTGTGTATTGAGGAGGACTTAAGTCCAGTCTTTGTCATTTCTTTGTTTGTGCTTTTGGTTGTGGGTTTTTGAATAAACCTGTATTATATAATATTGGTTTCAATTGTATTAATGTTGCCACCTCTTGTTCCCCTGGACAAACTCTGACAGGGGTCATAACTTCCATGAACATAAACCAATGTAAATGAGCCTGCAGTAAAGGGTTGCCAGACTAGCTGCGTGCAGTCTGTTCCAGATTGTCTGGGTAGAAAGCCATCTGCGATATTTTCCTGCAAACCTTGACTCTAAATCTGTAGAAGACTGCCCACAATTCTTAAGAGCTGACAGGGTGAAGAAACAATCTTCTTGTAGTATCATCTTCCTGGGATGCCCGTCTCTGATGTTGGAGCTGGGCCTTCAATTTGAAGACGGTACAAGGGCTCACTCCAAATAATTCTGCAACTTGGTTTTGCAGAACACCAGATTAAGTTTCCCGTTGACACAGGTCCTATCCAGATCAAACATAGCATGCTTGGAACAGACACCAACTGAATGCTGTAGCAGGGCACATTCTCACAGGTGCTGCTTATGCACAGCTGCAAAAACTTTGAAAAATGTAGAGCAAGAAATAGGGAACAGTGTAATAGTAAGGAAAAAGGGGGGGGGGGGTGTTATCAAGAAATGTTTTATCTTTTAAAACCATCAGTGACCACTTTACACCTCAAAAGTGCTCCAGATGGATGTAATACAAAATAAATCTAGGAGGGCCCGAGAGTCTTCAGCGGAATTTAAGTCTGCTGACAAAGGGAAGAAAAATCTTTTCTCATCTTTGCTGGCTGGCTAAATAGAAAAGCACTTGGGTGGATATGGTGTGGTGTTAAACTACATAAAAATCACAGACTTCCTCCAGCACCACTGTTTGTAGTATCTCCACAAACTGGCAGGAAGTTTTGGAACTGATTTTCAGTCCATTTTCAACCTGAAAAAAATCCAACCAGGCCATCATTACTGATAGTAGACCATAACAAACCTCCTCCATCCTGCTGGCACCTGACTGAATGATCCAGTTAAGGTCCATCCTTCTATCCATTTAAAAACAAAAAAAAGGTTAAAGAAAGGCCTCAGTTATTTTCTTTTTGCTTAAGCCTGCAAATGTTACTTAGTGGTGGTCATGTTTCCGCCTTTTTTTTCCTTGGCTGTGTCAAAGCTCTTGACAAATTCTACATTTTTCTATTGCCTAAAATCACACGGGAGCAAAGAAGAAAATAAGTGTTTTAAACAGTTTTCAACATGACATTTTTTTCCATCTCAAATCGATGCCCTTGTGAACACTGGTTGATGGTACTGTCCTTACAGAGGCTTAAAAACATATAGTGTTAATCAGATCACACAATTGTTAATAGCATCTGCACATTTATAATTGGATTTGATGACATTTGTTGATATGAAAACAACCAGTTAAACTGTTAACATACATTATGTGACAGTGAGGGTCCTGTCACTCCGATTGATCATGCGCCCTGGCTGCTTGGCCACAGGGATATCCCTTTGGTTGACTGGTCAGCGTGCACGACTCTGCATGACATATATAAAATGAAGCTTGTTCACTGACTGAGACGTCCTGCACATAACCTTGAATGTTCACAACTAAAAGATGTTTTCATAAAAGAACTCAGATGATCCCTGAAGGATATGTAAAGGCTGGATGGCTATTCATTACAGCCACACAAAGGGAATGGTGTTGAAGGGAGATGAATTTTCTTCCCTCCTCCGTGACTTTTCCATCAAACTTTTATTCTCACTTTGGCTTCAGTATCACACAAAGCCATGTGAAGTGTGCTGTGACGTGGTTTCAAAGGAAGTACAAAGCTTTTTGAAGCCTCGCCATGGTCATTGAAGATACTGCCCAGATTTCACTTCCTGTCTTCTCTGCAAGGCTGAAACTTTTGAGAACACTCGGCTCTTTATCCCTGGGCATGAGGCGGCCTCATACGGTATGAACATGCAAATCTTGGTATGATAATTCAGAGAATAAGTGGTTAAAGCTACAGGTTATCACCACGGTCTAAAACAAGCTATTGAACAAAGTGTGGGTTTCTAGCCACTTCTGTACTGAATTGTCTGTGACACAACATATAATCCATTCTACCACAATTGACCACTTTATCAAATCAACCTTGCAAGTACCAAGGTGGATCCTCAATTGCCTCCAAAACTGCCATAAATCTTCATGGCATAGATTCAACAAGGTGTTGCAAATAATTCTCAGAGATCTTGCTCCATACTGACATGATGGTATCACACAGTTGCTGCAGATTTGTCAGCTGCACATTGTGACGAAGCGTCATCGTCCCTGATGGCCGCCTCGCAGACAGCAAGTACACACACATTGGATGAGATTCTCCTGTTCTACCACATCTCAAAAGTGCTCTATTGGATTGAGATCTGGTGACAGTGGAGGCCATTGGAATACAGTGAACTCATTTTGATGTTCAAGAAACCATTTACAGATGATCTGAGCTTTGTGACATGCTGCATTATCCTGCTGGAAGAAGCCATTAGTAGACGGTAGTGTGGCATAAGGGATGGACATGGTCAGGTAAGTTGGGGGGTTCTAATGATGCTCAATTGGTGATAGGGGACCAGAATGTGCCATAACATGTCCCCCACACCATTATACAAACACTGTCAACCTGAACTGTTGACACAAGGCAGGATGAATCCATGCTGTCATGTTGTTTACATCCAATTCTTACGACATCTGAATGCATCATCTGAAATGGAGATTCATCAGTCCAGACGGTTTTTCTATCTTCTATTGTCCAGTTTTGGTGAGTCTTTGAATTTCAGCCTCAGCCTGTTCTTAGCTGAGAGGAGTGTCCCCCGGTGTGGCCCACTGCTGAAACAAATCTGCTTCAAGGTTGGACATATTGTGTGTTCAGAAATGGTTTCCAACATATCTTGGTTGTAAAACAGTTTCATCTGCCACTCCTGATATTTTCTTTTTTCCAGACTCTGTATACGCGTGTGAAAATCCCGGTAGATCTGCAGTTTCTGAAATGCCAGCTTGTTTGGCACAACCAATCCTACCATGTTCAAAATAGCTTAAATGCCCCCCCCTCCCAATCTGATGCTCGATTTGAACTCGAGGAAGTCGCCATATCTTCATGTCTAAATGCATCTAGTTGATGCCAGGTGATTGGCTGATTATCCCTTTGTGTTCACAAGCAGTTGAACAGGTGTACCAAATAAAGCAGATGGTGAGTGTATATTTTATGTTTGAACATCATGTCTTCATTAAAACCACTGTCAAAGAAAAAATTTAATTAAATAATAAATTTTTCTATTGCAAACTGAGTGCAATATTTTAACTACACATTAGAAATTTTAAATATTCTGGTGTCGACTTTTCTGCATCTTGTAGACATTTTACCACTATAACAAATTTATAGATTACATCATTGTCATTCGCACAGTAGTCACCGTCAGTGAGGGAGGGAACAGTCCATTTGGAAAAGGAAACAAAAAGGTCTGAATTTGATACTTTCAAATATTTTAATAAAATAGCCATTGAAATATGGTGCTCAATATCCAATCATTGGTCTAATATTTGTCTTCATCTTCAAAAACATATTCCCCTAACTCGTGTCTCAAAAAGCCACAACCTTTATGACTCCTGAAACATCCAGTTTAATTCTTAGTGGGAGAATTTTGCCATTTAAAAAAAAAAACAAAAAAAAAAGATTTTTATTGTTTTCCTTACAGCAGTTAGCAATAGTTATAGCAATATAGCAAGCCAAAAATAAATACAAATTTTAAATAATTTCAACAATGTGTCTCATTCAACAGAGCAACAGTAGCATTTCACGTTTAAAGGACAAAATCCAACACAAGGGCATGGCTTCCTGTCTGTACATTTTCCCATAAGAACATGTTAGCTCATTTTCTTTTTTGTGCCAAATTAGAGAATTTCCGTATTGATTGGAAAGAAAAAACATGCCGAGAGGAAGCCATTGTGTAATCGGACTGGGCCCAGCAGGAAGCAGTTAGACAGTGTAGAACATGCGAGGAAAACATGAGGAAAATACTACAAGCCAAATACAGAAACATTCAAAATCAAAACTAGAAATTAAAGACCCCCACCTAAATAATGCTACTATAGGTGGGCTATTTAGAAAAACTTGAATTTTTCATTTACAAAGGGGGGGAGAAAGTATATTTCAAAAAAGCATTGTGTGACATTTGTAAGTCACGTTTAATTTCCCTGACGGATCTGAAAGCAGGCAACTGAGGCAGCAGCACCCTCTGTTAACCCTCTGTTTATGAGTCCAATCAGAGTTTCTCTCCAGCCCTTCACACCAACCACACCCATCACTGGCGTAAAATGTACAAGCGCTAACAAATCAACATCCACACAAACCAAATCACCCACTCCCTTGTCATCACTTCCTCTGATCTTTGAACGAAGGGGGGGTGCGGGTGGGGGGGTTGGGGGGGCTGTAGCTGTTAAGACGGAAGTAGATCCAAAAAACCATACACTCGCACAAAACAACCTCTCCTCTACATCCACTGTTAACTCAGTGCATTCGTTTGACATCAATCCCTCTCCGTGACTTCATTTCCCTTTGTGGCTGCGCTGCTCCCATGTGCTTTTGGCAGTTGTACGGAGGCCTGGCAGGGCCACATAGTCATTCTGGAAACGGGAATTTGGCGTCCTGTGTCGTTTCCTCTCCCCCTGCGTGGTGAAGAAGGCATCCTGGAAACGCATGCTCGAGGCCGTTGACTAGAAAAACAAAACACAAGAAACCACTGGTGAGTCATGAGAAAAGTTTCGGCTCGGTATTCGTGCCACCAGAGTATCAAACTCACGTTTCCGAGCACGTCTAACACTTACGAGTCGACGCTTCACTTTCTTAGGGAGATCTTCATCTAACGTGTAGACATCTTCCCTTTTTGCCAGCACCTGAGACCCATCTTCAAACTCCACCTGACAAAATGAAACGTCATTACTGCAGTTTCAAATAATTGGTTTAAATCTCAGAGCTGACATTTTCTAAACCTCAACTTTCCTGCTGAAGAAATTCCAGATTTTTATATAAACCACAGGCCGGAACTGAGTCAGATCTAAAACACACCTTGACAATGGAAAATTCTTGTTCAGCCTTTAAAAAAAAGATCTGACCCGTGTTCAGCCGAGTGTGTGCGTCACAGATGCATTTATGCATAACTAATTGACGCCCAGCTTGACTAAATAAAGATTTAAGTGGAAGCCCCAAGACTCTGAGCTCAGTGAATAATTCATCAAGTTTGAATAATGCAGATTGTCACCTCCTCCTCATCCTCTTCCTCTAACCCTCGGCGTTGATTTTCTCAACATGTTTTCTATTACTGTGTCTGCACACCTTTTCCTTCCTACCTTCCTACGTATCTGTATTTTTACCCTCCCATCATCTTCAATCTCTTTAGTCGCTCCAGCTTTAAGTCTCCTTCCTAAAAGTCCTCATTTTGCATCGCTCTCCACCTCCCAAAGCATAAACCCGGCGACCCTGACGTCAGGAGTCACAATACGTCTGATGTTAAGGAAGTTCAACAAGTCTACTGCGGTGCTACTCTGACCTACAACTGTTCCAGCGGGAAAAAAGAGAATATCTGCACAACTGGGTCATTTGTCTGTCTCTTCCACCCCACATGAAAATTGCCCTCATATGTGCATACCTGGTACATGTAGGAGACACTAGATCCCAGGTATTTAGCACCATAGAACAGCCCATCAGGCCATTTTACTTGAATAGTTTCCCCAACTTCTGGAGGACCCAGGTTCACACAGTCTCTGCTCTGAAACATGAAGGAAATGTTAGATTTATGGGTCAGAAAAGGCTTAGATGAGTTTAGATAAAACTGCACGAGGAGACAAAATTTTTAACCAAACAAGGTTAACATGAACTGCTTTATGAGGTTTACCTGAACAGTTTAACAGAACCACGAGGTGAAACCACCTTCTTGTTTTTGTTGAGTTAGAGTCGAGTTAAGCCCTTTCATGTTACACAGATTTTCCCAGTAATACATCAGTGTTGGCTGTATGGGCCTTGTTCTGCTGCTCAACGTAACAGTGTGAGACATGGAATTATATATTTAATGTTTAGCAGTGCTGAAAATAATACCAATGTGAAAACCCTACATCTGTAAGCCTCAACTTATTTATCCATCCCACAGCTCAGGTGAGCTGGTTGCATCTTTGCTTTGTGCATGCTGATGGGGTTTTTTTGCACCAGAATGTAGTTTTAAAAAGATTTTCTATTATTTGATGCATGTTTGTTTTGTTTAGTTTTTTCTATATCTGATTAGAACTTTGCAGGCTATAATCATCTGCATCCATTTAAGTTTTATTTGACATGATCGAAGCTGGTCATGATAAGAAATTTATTATGAATAAGCTCTTAGAGCAAAGCTGATTTATATAAACCTGTAAAATGACCAGAACCTCTAATAAACGCTTTGTTAAAAACAATCAAATAAAGGCTTTGTAGGGTACAATTGCTTATGAGTCTGTTGGTGGTTAGTAATAAAACAGATAAATGTAGAGATGCTCCTGCATCTGATCGTTTCACCGCTCCACAGTTCTTCGTGCCATTAAAGGAAGATCATAAAATACAAATTTACGTCAGAATTTCATATGGTAAACTATGAACAGGAACCAGTCTTATTCCATCTTTGCAACCTGAACTTGAAACTAGTGTCATAGATGGATATGACTGAAACTTATCTTATCCTACCAAAGTGAGCTAAAGTATAAACAACTTTTAGTTGTTTATAGAAGAATTATTTATGTGCCAAATACTACAGCCACTTGGGGAGTCATTTATCAAGTTAGAGCTACTTTTATAGAGGGTGGGTCAAGTTTCCAACGTTGAAATACATTACTGAGCAAGTAAAAAGTGTACTCTGGTAAAAAGACTCAATAGAAATAAGGTGTATTTAGGTGGAACATTGTTCAACCATATTCAAGTTCATTTGGAGATTTCCTGGATATCTTTCTTTGTTGTCATCTATCTTTACTAGTGGAAAGAAAATGTCCAAAATTCACTTTTAAATACAGTAATTATTTACTATATTGTGTGAATTGGACATTTAAGCAAATCAGAACATTGTTTATCAGGTTTTCTCATGGTTGAAATATTTCACACTTCCCAAACATAAATATGAATATTTCACATGTAAAATAAGATAAGAGCAAAAGGAAATCAGGAGGTGGAGAAATTTTAAAATGAAGTGCCATCCAATTCTAATGTGAACTGTTTTCATTACCATTATCTCCATGATTTACTTTTCCATATGTAGTGTATATAATTCATTTCCACAGTATGAGAAACTTAAAGTAGGAATACGCTTATTGTGTTTAAGACTGACGCCACACACATATCATGCATAGAGCCTCGGTATTAAACAATCCACACACCTCAAGTCTTTCTAAGGTGCAACAAACTGGAGTGAACTTTTTTATAAAAACATAAAAATAAACATAAACTAAAAACATAAAACTATTCACCTTATTTCGCCCCGCCCACTTTTAGCGTATGCGTCTTCCGGAATTGAGTTGACACTTACGGTTGCTAGTTACGGCTAGTTCGGTTACATTGAAAAAACTAATTTACTTGAAAATAAATCCAACTCTTGAAAGGTGGATGGTGGAGTAGTAATTCATCACTAGGGTGCTAATCCCTTTTTTTTTCTTTTTTTTTCCAAAGAAACACCCCTCCCTCCCCTGGGGGAGGACCGCTGTGAGCAGGCTGCTGTATGCCCAGGATGAGCTCCATTTGCCGTGCAGAGCTCGTGATCTGCTCCGGTGAAAAAGCTGGAGCCAGAACTTTTCTCCTGGGGGTGATATTTTAACAATTCCAACTACAGCAGCTTCACAGTGTCCTAAACAAAGTGTGGTTAGATCTTGTTCCTGTTCCACCATGCATGGCAGCAGCCGAACTGTCCCCAACAGCTTTCTGTGGCTGAGAGGCGTCAAAACCGGCTTTTCTACCCTGTACCTGTATGTTGGCACCTGACGGTAGATAAATAAAAGTGTGAGACTGCAGCACTATAGGAACAAAACACAACGGGAGCAGGTTGACACGATTACCGCACAATTTTTTTTCGTTGACGATATATATTTTTTTAATGGTCACGGAAATACGGGAAAAATCACATTCCTCTTCAGCTTAATACAGACGTGAATATTTTACTAAATACGCAATTGTTAGTTGTTTTTTTTTACCAGATGATGATGACCTTATTCATCACACAAGGTTAATAGTCCGCCGAGTGTGTAGGTGACGTGCAGCAGTGGCCTCGGGTGTTGTATGGCCACATTTTTTGGACATTTTCTTTATCCAAACATTTAGTTAATAAATTATTATTATTACTATTAAACCATATCATCTTTCTCCAGTTGCAGTACTCTTGATCGATACAAATAATACTCGTCATCGTTATAGAACTGTTTAATATCAGGGACAAGCTGGTAGAAATAACTGAATTGCTGTGGATCAGAGTAGCAACCGGAAATGTCAACACAACCAGAAGTCAAATGGCACCGCCCATATATTCCCGCGAAATAAGGTGGATACTTTATAATCACCCAAAAGCCTACAGGTTAAATAACACAACAATTACTATTTTAATCATGAAATGTTAAAAGCTACAATTAATCATTTTTAAAACTATCAAATGTCGACAAAATATGATGCAAATCCTGTTAGACAATAATAATTTCCTTTTCAGTTTTATTTATAAAGCACTTTTTCATACATTTTTAATGTAAAGCACTGAGTTGCATTTTTATGTAACCCCCCCCCCCAACAATCCTTACCCATCAAGTCCCCCAGACTATACCCCCACAGGTCTCACATACATATTCATACAGACACCCATAGCTACAGCATACATACTCACACCTAACCCACCCATGTACATTTCTCAAAAATGTTTTTTTTTCAGATTTTAGAGGAAAAATAACATTTCATAATTACTCTTGATAAAATGCACAATTATGTTGGTCAGCGTGTTACCATTACGACTCAGCAGGTATTTGACAATCTGTTTCTGTCTGAAAGATCTATTCAGAAACCAGCTTTGTTTCATGACAGAATTATGACACCATTTTTAAAATCGGATTTTTCCTTTTTAGCCCCTGTGCCGTCCTCAAGCTTTGCCCCCTCTGGTGGTCCTCGTGGCCAAAAGTGTACATGGACTAAAACTGCTACAAAATTGTCATTTATTAATTCTTTTAAATAAATCCCTTAAACAACTTCAGTCGTGCTCAAAAAAACCAAACATTCATTTATTTTCAAGATTTTAACCCTTTAAAGGCCAGTTTGAATATCTGAAGTACTGCCTCATTCATAGCATAAAAACCCACAAAAACGTAATCATTTTTCATATAATAAATATTACATCAAAATATATTTGATTTCATTTAAGTTTTTGATGTAGTATCAGATACAATCTTCGTGGCCAAAGGTGTCCCATTGACTTCCACTGAAAACAAGTTTTTAAAAATAAATTTTTAAAGGTGCATTGCGCAAGTTTAAATGCTAAATACTATCATTTTGTTTCCCCAACATCCTCTTATAATTGCCTGATGTGTAGGATGAGCCGATCTCTATTCACTGCAGTTGCCTCTATAGTACTGGCTCTGCATGCTCAATGAGAGGGATTCGGGTTTGAATCCTCAAGGGCGTGCATGCTCGTTAACCTGGCCGCTGCCAGTATTGTGTACTCCGCCGCCATTAGACAACACTGGCGATTAAAAATGCTAAAAATGGTTAACAAGACACCTGCAAGTAAACAAAGACCAACGCAGTCGAAGCGGACCATGCGCGTTCACAACATTGGCGTCACTTCCACTTGTCACCAGAGGGGGCAGACTTCTGTTAAAAAGCTAGAGCTTGCGTTATGCTCCTTTAATGTCAGCATTTCATTTGGAAGAAAATAGTTAAATCTGAAATTTCTACAGGATTCCACCAGATTCAACTGTTTGACTATTGTAGACAGATGCAGGAAATTCTGGTATTTTTGAGTAATATTATGAAGCTGGATAGGCAGGGTCCTGGTGTCCTCTCCATTTTCAGAAGAAGAGTAAGGTGGCCTCTCAGAAGTTAAGAATACATTAAGCATTCTATGTCCGACACTTCTTCAAAGCTTGTGTCTTCTTCAGATGAGTCCTGGAGTTTGTTGACAGATAATGGCTAAGAACATGTCCAAAGCCTCTTCTGTAGTGAAAAGCGTCTTCATTTTTGCTCCAGGCTTAAAAATGTCAGATTTAACAATTTGTCTTCTAAATAAAATGTTGACAACCAAACAATATTTGTTTTAAACTATAATTATTGGTAGATTAAAAACTGTGGTTTTAATGGAAGTTAATGGGACACTTTTGGCCATGAGGGTCACCAGAGGTCATATCTGATATTACATAAAAAATACAAACGGAATTTAATAAATTTTGATGCTAATCTTTGACATATCTAAGTTTCTAATCACCACCAAACACCTATATATCTAATATTTTCTATATGGAAAATAATCAAGTTTTTGTGTTTTTTTTGCAATAAATGAGGCAGTACCTCAAATTATCAAACTGGCATTTAAAGGGTTAAAAGTTTGAAAATGTTTGAAAGTTTGATATTTTCAAGCAGGATGGAAAGTTGTTTAAGTGATTTATGAACAAAAAAAAAACAAATCAGAAAAAAAAATATTAATGTATGACAATTTTATAGCAGTTTTAGTGCATGGACACTATTGGCCACGAGGACCACCAGTGGGTGCAAAATTCTTCTGCAGAGTATAAAAGACAGAGAGAAAATGACACTGGATTTTAAAAATTAGACTAAATAGAAGACTTACTGCCAAAAATTCAAACTCCAAGCTGATACACAGCCCAAATGATCACCAAATGAAAAAAAAAAGTTGACGAAAATGGCCAAAAATGTCATGAAGAGGGCATAAGGGTTAAAATGAAAAAAGGCTTTCAAATCTTAGAGTTAAAATATCTGATGAGGAAATTTTTCTTATAATTTCCCTTTTTGGATTGATAAAGTATTTTTCATTTCATTAATGTCAGAACAGAACCTCACCACGATATCCTCCGGGTAGGTGTCATTAGAGAAGGAACCATCGTCAAACATGACCTCGTAGAACGTCTGGGAGGTGATCTGGGTGACTTTGGAGCTGTAGTAGCGCAAGTTCTTGTGTTTGGATATCACCGTCTGGCCCAGTGAGATGGACGTTTGGCACGCCCGCTGCTTCTGGTACAGACACGGAGGAGAGAGCAGCAATGACGCTGATGTACAACAACAGAACCATCAGTCAGTTTCCTGTTTACAGTTTGTCACAGTTTATTTGATTCTCATGTGTCCACAGTTTGAGATCTCTTTGGATCTGGAGAATTTCATTTGTGATGTGGTCAGCCCAATGTATTTAAGTGAAAATATGTTTGCATTTTCAAGGAAAATGATCCCCTTAGACAAAAACTAATCCCATTGAATACTATTGTCATATTTTCATTCACACAGTTAATCATGGCTGCATTTTTTACATGTATGTATATGTAGATTAGTGTCAATATATTATTGTTGTTAGGATGCCTAAAACAAGTTAGTTACCATAAAAGATCAAAAACATGCCTTAAAATCTACTGTGCAACTCATGTCTTATTAATTGGTTCAGTGGTCCGCGCTGATAAAAATCAGTGGAGACTTTTCTTCATTACATCCACCAGGATCTCTGTTAAATTACATCCCTGACATTAATAACATTAATTACATCCTGCTGTAATGGTATTAATATTGTTTTCAGGCTGAAAAACAGTGAAACCTCAACCTTTGATGTTGACGTTACATCTGCTGCAGTAAAAGGAATCAATAATCCTTTGCGGTGAATAATGGAACAATGTTAGACAAATTCATAGTCTGTGTTATCCAGTTTGCACAAGATGTACAATTATTTTTCTTCAACAAACCTGAATTAATTTCTCTTTGTTATAGCTGCTGCTAGTCAATAAAGACGTGCTTTTATTTATAAACCAACAATTGACACAGATTTTACACTGGAAAAAATTATCTTTGAGAGATTTTGATTAGATTCTATCCAATCAGGACATATTTACAATGGAGTCGACCAGCCTCATCTGTTCTGTATAAGATTAATAAATAGCCCACATGTTGACCTCTGCGCTGCAGTTAACCCCTGTCCTATAACTTACAGCTGAAGAACTCCGTGACTGGTGTCTATGGCAGGTGACTGACACGACATACGGCCAATCATCCGGCTCCATGATTACACCGGCAGCATGGGCACAGGTCACATGAAAGGAGGTGGGACACCGGCCACATGAGCACTGGATACAAGCCCCTGCCTGCCGCTTCCCTGCGCAGCGGTTACGACAATAGATGCACTTCTGTAAACACATACAGACGAGACCAGGTCGTCAGTAGCAAAACTTGACCGCTGAGGGCCTGCATTAAAGATGCAACTTACATTTTACAGAAATGAGGGAGTCATTAAATCATTTCTTTATATTGCTTACTGTGATTTGAACATAATAAAAAATAAAAAAAACTAGAAAATTGAGAACATCTTTTTAAGTTTACATGTAAATACAGAGATTGCATCAACAATGCTACTGCAGTCTAATGTGGTCCAATTGTACTTATGGTGCGTTCCATTTACTTCGGAACTGGGAAGTCGGAACTGGGAATGACGTCACGCCCGAGTTAGAAGCGTTCCAGTTTACAACTCGGGAAAAAAATATGGCAGCATCCAGATTAAAGCCATTTCTCAGGGTCCATTGTCGTTTTAAACCAGTAAAGCAACGAAGACAGAAGGCAAGGTTTCTAAGCAGCAACTGCTGTTTTACAACAACGGCAGACGTTGAAAAAAAGGAAACGGCCGTTTTGAAACGATAAAGTGCCGTTGAGAAAAGCAGCATTGCTATTTGTCAGTTTTGGATCTGGTCACAGCTGACAGCAGCGTCGTACTTCGTGAAAAATGTGAATTACACTACA
>JAOXYM010000004.1:8222895-8242069 GCA_028567055.1 Leptatherina wallacei | reverse complement strand
CACACACACACACACACACACACACACACACACACACACACACACACACACACACACACACACACACACACTCTGCTATTGAAGTGGTATTGTTCCATGTAGACAGGCACACGGGTGCAGACAAGGGGAAATTGAGAACTTGGTGGTCTGCATGTGTGTGTCCAAATGTTTGTGTGGTCAAGACAGAAAAAAGGAAAACAATACGGGAGGAAGAGTTACTGTGGATGTATTGATCGATGTTTTATAAAGACACCTCTGTGTGTTTATCCGATACAAAACAGTGCTTTTGTTTCAGATAGCTCTTTATATTCTTGGTTTGTGTAATTTTGGTCGGTTTTCTTAGTGTGGAAGAGCACAAAAAAAATAAAAAACATGCTTGAAGCCTCAAACAGAAAAACATTCAGAATTTAATTGAGTAAAACAATTGTGATTCTTTTAAACTGTGGTTCAAATTCATCCTCTGGGGGGCTTTAGATATGTAAGCAAGCGGAAATTTCACATTTATAAAACGAGACTTTGAGTCTGTGTATGTGTCTCCGTTCTTTTCCTCGACTATCCATCACAAAACCCAAACTAAAATCTGAGCCCACCTTCGTTTCCTTTCCAGAGTTCAAATATCACCGAAGAGGGAAAAGTGACATGTACTTGTACTTATTCTTGAGGCTCAAAACCAAACTTGTGGCTTTTTCATCAGTGTCAAATGACATACACTTCATCTCCAACTCCCACACGTTCACACAAACCAAGTAAATACAAATGCAGACCAGCTGTTGTGCACACACCACACAGTTCATACGTAACACCCAAGATCATGCAGAATATGTGGAGCCGTCAACACTAATATCAGTGATTCAGACTGACTTTTTGGAAGAAGCAATGTCCTTTTAAAGTTGTGGATGCAGGACACTAAGTAAAGGAATAAGATCTAAGACCGTTTGTGTGGATGTGTCACTGAGGGACTGGGATAATGCCCAGCATATAGCATCTGTGTCTACAGTGGAAAAGACAGGGTATGTGTGTGTTAGGGATTATTTCTGGCTGGAGGTTTATGAAGAGGAACTATCTGTGGTGAAGACAGAGGATTCACCCTCATTTAGCTGACGGGGAAATAAAATACTTCTAACCACAGAGAGAGAGAGAAAGAGTGAAGAGGGAAAAAGGAACAGAAAGGGGGTGGAACATTAAGAAAGCGAGTCAGGATTTAAACTCCTTGACCCTCCAACCATGCCATTAGAGAGACGAGCACATGTGGAAACAAACAATGTCGCTTCATCTAGCGGGTGGTAAATAAACCCCATGAAGTTAAGCATTTATAAACACTAACGTGCACTGCAGTCACACTTAAATCTGCACACTACTCTTCCCTTGTGCATACGTACCTGCGTGGACTCGCATGCAACAGCCTTGGCAGGAGAGAAGAGGAGACGTGCCATCTTCCTGCAGCAGAGGGTTTGTAGGAGTTGGGGGACAATTCTGCTCCCGGAAAGAGAAGCAGATCTCAGGGACCAGGGGTTTGGTCCTCTTCAACCCCCAGCAGGGAGATGAAGGGCCCTTCACTGGAGAGGATGATTCAGAGACATCCTTAGCTGTGGTAGATCTCGTGTCCTCGGCTTTGTCTTCAGCCTGCAGGAGGAAAAGACTCGCTTATTTCCATGTTTCTCCTGAGATCTAAACAGAGAGGATTACTGACGGAGAATATAGATGACTAAATGTTCGCCGTCACCATTTATAACAAGCGCTGTCATCCTGGATGGTCAGTTGAAAGTAAATATTTAGCTGCTGTCTGCTTCTTTCTTCATGTCATTTAAGCCAGTTTCACAAAGAGGAAAGAAACAGCATTGCCTGTGTTATACACAAAGGTCACTACAGATGATCTTAGTTTAGGTGAAACTCTTTAATACAGCTGTACTTTTTCCATAATTTATCCTGTTGTGTTGTCCAGAGCTGTCAGGTGACAATTACAAGTATGTTCCAAGATCCAAGTCAGTACCGGTGCACATTGGACACAAGCATCTGCCAAACATGACTAAATTACCTGATAATATGGCATGAAGAGTGTGCACACAGCACAGTATGGCTGCATGGTGGCTGCGTGGGCGTTGTACTCCCTCTCTGCTGTGAAGCAGCTCTTTCTGTTTTGCCAAAGGTGGATAAGGGGCTTTGCCCATGCTTCCATTTCCTGCTCCTCCTCATCTGCAAGGCTAGCTTCAGGGGGCTCTGAGTGAAGACAAAAACCAAGATTAAGTATCAATTTAATGATCGTTACACAACAAAATGAATTTGTATATACTTGTAGAAGCTCTTAGACATAGCCCTTCTGCTTCAAAAAAATTAAATAAAAAGCAAAACACATTCCAACAGACAAAAACCCGGAATATCTATGACTTTACATCAAATACAGCTAACTTATTAACATTTTACTAATTGATCTGATTTTGATTACATAAAACAATAAAAAAAGAAGAAAATAAAGACATTAATAATCACATTCATACTTGACTTTTCCACCATCTATCCTATCACAGACTTCTTCTGCCAAGTCAGATCTAATCTATCCACGCTAGTAGCAACTTCCTCCACTTCATTTTCACTAAACAAGCGCCTGTCTGTTTGCAAAACTTCCCAAAACAATTAAGCTCTCTCATCATCATAAAACAAGTTTCTCTCAGCCATAGTCATTTCATTGTCATTTATGACTTGGGGATAAACAACTACAGTGGCTACAGAATTATTCATCATTTTTCACAACCATGGAGATGATAAATGTGACCGTGTGTGTGTGTATATATGTGTAGTTGCTTAGGAGGGCCCTCCTTCCAACATCATTAAACCATGAAAACAAACACATTATCAATCACGCAGTCACTGTTCTGTGGTAGCTCTGGGAATAAAATCAGTTTGGTTTATGTGTGCACTGACATCAGGAAAATCATTTGAGGGGGACGTATAATTTGAAAAATGAGGATGAGGGAGTGAGGACCGCAGAGACGAGAGGCTGACTGTGGGAGAGCGCTGATTTTTTACCTGACAAAAATTCAACTCATTTGTTGGGATTTTTGTTACAACAACAACATTACAAAAGAAAACTAAATTGCTTAAGTATAAGTTTACATATCCCATGTTAAACAAAAAATTTAAATATTATGATTTTTAGCCTGAAAACCCAAATAATCTTAAAAGAACTTTATGGCAGCTGCATTTTGGTTCACTTTGAGCCAAAAGAACTCAAAAGATGCTGGTTTCTGGCCTGTTACCACCTCGAATGCAGCACACACCACAACGAGAAATATCCTGGAGTTTTTAGAGAAATGAACAGGGTATCTAAATGTCTGTGCCAGTAACTCTCAATGAACTGTGTGTATGTGTGTATGTGTGTGTGTGTGTGTGTGAATGCGCCCACCCTCGTCACTGGCAGTTTGTTGTTTGACAGCAGTGGGCACGGCTCTTGCGGTGGGTTTCCTTAGTGGGTGACGCCAGCTCTTAGTGGTCCTTTTTGCTGACAGGGTAGGGTACTGATATAGACAGGAAGGTGATATCGGTGAAAATATGTGAACATAAATAGCAATCTATGTGTAGGAAAGTTAAACAAAAGTCTGATTGACTATAATTGAGTGTAAAAAAACACTCACAGCACAAACCTCCCCAGGTTCCAGGCCCGATTCATCACAGTTATAATTGCTTGTATCATTTTCCTCCTCCTCTTCTTCTTCTTCCTCCTCCTCCTCAGATGAATCACTGCTACTTTCTCCTTGAGCACAACTTTGCCCATCTGCATCTTCACCATCCGATCCCCCTAATTCCATATCAGACACCCCATGCTGTTCTCTGCCTCCGGTCCTGACAGAAGACGCTGCGCTTTCTGAGTGTAAACGCTTCTTTGCCTCCCTTTGTCTCCCCACTTCCCCACTCGGAGACAAAGATTCGGCCCCATCTATCTCGTCTCCGTGTAGAGCATAATCATCACAAAGTCCCAGAGGTTCAATAGCACCAACTGAAAGAAGAGAGGTGGGCTCCAGTTGGGCCCAAGTGAGAGGCCCACTTTCATTTTCCTGGTTTTCTGACTGACGGAGGTCTTGTGCTGCGTCCTCCAGGTCTGTGACCTCTTTGCACTGTGGTTCCGTCCACATGGTGTAAGACAGAGGGTCGTGGGAGAAGTCAGAAGGGAGCTCCGAGTGCAGACTCTGGATGAGAACAGCAGGACTCTGGGAATTGAAGTTTTTCCAGATACTGCTGGAGAAGGTTTTGGGCTCTGTGTATTCATTGTGGGAAACACAATGAGTGGAGGAGTATGTTGAGTGGTGATTGAGTTGTAATGCTGAGTGGTTGCTATTTTGATTGCATAATGAAGGGATGGGGGCTGGGAGGGAGTCTCTTTGAGCTGGGTCTTTGGAGTTCTTTTTATTTGTATCTGCTAAGCTGGGTTGGGGCTCTTTTTTAGGAGCAGTTCTATGAACAAGCTGGCTAGAGGTTGCATCACTCTGTCCAGGAGTCAAATTTTCCAGCTTTGTGTGATCCTTTTCTGGAGCAGCTGCAGGTGTTATTAGCATTTCATGGTCACCACCAAATGCTATTTTGCGCAAACCACTGGCAGTTAAATGAGGCGTGCTTCCTTCTAAACCAGACATTGCTGCCTCTTCACAATTAATCGGCGAATCTAAATGCCAGCGGTTGGCATGTTTTGCTGCACAAGGCTCCGTTGATGGTTTTAAATCAGTCATTTTCTCTTCTTTGGCTCCTTGTAAAGATGGCGAGCCAGTTGGCGTCTCCCTCTGTAGCACAGGTGCACTCTGGTGGCTGCGCGATGTAGACTTTGGGAAATCAGTGAGCCCATCGTCAGCAGGGGTGAGGGAGGGCATCTCTTGGGTTAGCACAGGCGGTAAAGGGGAAATTCTAACCTTATCAGCTGGTTCTGGTGTTAGTTGTGGCATATCCACGGCATTCCTCTGTAAAAGAGGAGGGAAAGGACTTTCCTTGATGCTGCCTTTTCCTCCATTGCAATTGCGTCGAGAGACAGAGAAAGATCCACCTGGTGTGCAGCTATCGCCCTCTGCTGGCTCACTCTTGAGATCAGAAAGTGCATATGAAGTGGAGTATGGATGAACCAATGTGTCCATTTTCTCCATTTTAACAGTGTTGTATTTCTTTGTACCTGTGTTCGTGCTGCTGTCCGTGACTGAAGTTAGACTCAAAGATGAAGAAGTAGACAGCGGAGCCTTAGAGTCAGGAAGACATAAGTCCATTACAGTCTCAGAGGAAGTGTTTGTGTGTGAAGATGAGCTGAGTTTGTTGGCCTCCAGAGGAGGAATCCTGATAGAGTTTTTACAATCTGGGAGGTCTTGGGGTACAGAGGAGCAACACGTTGACTCGTTGTTTTTCAGATGCATCTGATCAGCCTCAGGACTTGTTCCGAGTCCTTCGGGAGTCCTGCTCGCAACCCCTGACCCTGAGAGGTACTGAGGATCGACAACAGTTTCATTCTTCACTGGCGAAGCAGGTGAGGTGGAGTTACTGGACACATCTTTATTAGAAAACCGCAAACATTCACTCTCAACACGATTTACCTTGACCACACACATCTGTCTGCAAGGACCTGCAAAGGATAGGACAAACAACATCAACCATCATTAAATATAATTTTTCTTCCTTTCCTCCTTTTTTTTTTTTATAATTTGAGTTATTAATGAATAGCCAGACTGTCCTGTTCACACACACATTCTCACCACTATAAGTCAGTCTTACTAGCAAGCTGAACAAAGTTTGGATTCTGGTTGTGCTTGGACTCAGCGTCCTTCTTCTTCTCCTCCTCCTTCTCTTCCTTGCAAGTGGTCCCTGCCGCATACTTTCGCACCTTGGGAGCCGATGGACCACCCTGGCCTTTCCTCTTGCTGCCGTTCAATGGCGAGCTGCCATCCAGGCCAACTGGCTCCTCTATGGTCCTGAGGCGCTTGGAGCGCATTCGAGGATGGTTACTGCTGTATGAGGGGAGAGGATCAAAGATGATGGAAACTCATTGCCCACATTTATACTGACAAGCCATAAGAGGGAATGCAGATTTTTGTGACTTAAAAGCCTTGAATATTTAGGTTTGTTTTTTTTTTGCTGCTAAATAATTCTTACCAAATATATTAAAAACCATTTATTATGATGTGGTCCGAAGCCAGATTCTATTTCCCTTCAAACAGTTTAGCACCACTCCTCCATATTGAAACCTTACTGCCAGCTGCATCATCACAAATGTAGCACTCAAAACAGAATGAACACTGTCTCAGTATGAGCATAGTACCCTTTGTTAGTAGACTTGGTCTTATGGCGTCTCTGTAACCAGCTCTGCAGCTCTGGTGTTGAACTGGGAGTGGCATGGGTGTGGTCTACAGGTGTTGAATCTTTGCCCAGCATCCAGTTAGCATACCGGTCAGGCTGAAAACGCTTCACAAAGGGCTCCATGGATATCTTTACCATGTCCCTGCTACATGTGCACTAGAAGGGGGGAGACAGAGGTAAAGGTAAAAACACAAAGAGGCTTTGCTTGTGTTTAACACGCAATGTATTCAGTTGTTATTGATGCTATAGAAGCAGAATTTCAAGGGAAATTAGTCAGAATTCATTTAGATTTACCAGTCTGCCTTTCCAAAGTTGTACACTGGTGCAAAGCTTTAAGAAAAAATCTCTTAAAACAGACTTGCAGTAAATGGGATGTTACCTGTGTGGCCACTTTGCCGTAGTCTATCCAGCGTACGGTGGCAAAGTTAGTGGACTCTGCACAGTTGAAGCCATGGTTGAATCCAGCATGGTAACCATAGGGGAAGGTGATCATGAACTCTCCAGCTTCCTGAGTAATCTGACAAGTTGGATAGAGATTAGTTTGTAAAAACTGAGGGGTGACAGGACACTGGACAATTCTTCACATTGTTAAAAAATAAGCTGGTACAAAAAAAATAAAAAAAAAAGTAATAATCATAACACAGCGCCAATAAACAGAGGTATCGTTTGTCTCACCTCCAGGAAAAGATGTTTTCATAAAAGGCAGTATAAATGGCAAGAAAAAATGACCTAAATGTTTTCTCAGAGTGAAAAGTCTACCTTATCAAAAGGAATGCCGTACTTCTTCAGTACAGAAGGGGAGATTAGAGTCATCTTGTGACGAAGGAAAGCTTCACACCCCTTGAAGCTGTTGGGAAAAAAACCTGACAGAGAGAGAGAAGCACAAACACACGAGAGACCTTAACAGATGAAAGAACATAGAGACACTAATAAATATGTCATTTAATAAGAAATCTGCCAATTTGCTGATTAATCATGCAGTCATTTAATGAATACATTATACAGCAACATTTTGGTTGTCATCCAAGATTTGTTACAAATGCCTTCTTTATCATTTCCCCTCAGTAAACAAAATATCTGTCTGAAACAACTGCTGAAAGCACATTATTTTGGAGTCTACAAATCATTTTGGTCTCACTATGTATAATGTACTGACAAAGATTACACAGTGTAATCAATAACCAATGACACAAAGCAAAGCTGTTACAATTACAACTGCATTAAATCTCCAGAGACTCAATCTTCACCACTCACCCAACTTTTCATTTGGTAAAAAGTGCAATAATACACTAATTGTCAATTTCATGTGGGTAGCCAGACAAGCTGAAAAGCTAAATGAGCTAAAACAATGTGATAATACCATCTGTTCACCAAACCATCAAATATGGCCGACATTATATTGAAAACATCATCTTAAGTGAGAGATTCATAACAGGAAAATAAGCTCTTCACCAATGGCAGGAGGATAAAAGGTGATGACAGCGGTAGGCGTATTTAACTTTTACGGGGACCATAAAAGTAAAAACAAGCTTACAGATGGACAATGACAGTGACAATAAATGGTTCCTAACATCTGCCGATATCTTTTGTTTACACCATGCAGTGCAAGTCCCCAACAGTCATTTGTCATATGGCATTTTCTATGATGTCATATGGTAATTCAAGTGGTAGTTTATGAGCTACACACACTTCAACTGAAACAAGAGACTAATAACTGTACACATAAAAGCTGATATTTCAGCTTCAGTCCTCAGCAACACATATGGAGTCACCACACTTGGATAGGATTCATACAAAAGAACTTTGTCTGATTAAGTGGAGGACACAATTGTGTGATTATGCATGAACCAATTTAAAAAAAAAAACTCCCTTTGCAGCTGCTAATGTGGCTGTTGTGACAGATTGAACTCCTTAAGGAATTACCTCGTTTGAACTTCCTCATGACAGATCAGCTTTGCAGGATAAAACCTTGTTATGCTTGGTTTCATTCAATTTCATTTAAATTTCATTGACTGCTTGTGTGTCACTGAGTTAATATGCCTTTCCTGAAGAAAATTTGGAATGACGGGTTGAGACAAGTGTCCAATATTTTAACAGCCACCTGTACCATTACTGTAGAGAAAATCATTGCCCCCTCCTCTGGTCCTTTACCTGACAACAACCAATACCATGAATGATTTAGGGGATTCAGGTATCTTTACATGTTTTATTGGACCACACCAAGCAGAAGCTTTAGCATCATCTCCTTGTCCAACGCAAATTTGTGATTCACTCACGTCTTCTACATTTTAGCCCCCTGTAATTTAGTTTTCTTCTTTTTAGGGGTTAATGATGTTTACAGTTGCTTTTTTTGTGTATAAATCCCATTTCCTTTAGCCAGTGTCTGACAGTTCATTGATAAACATTAACTTCTGTTGATGAAAGTTTGTTTTTTTCCACACTTTTTTGGTACATTTTCTATTTTCAAGGCATAATGCCTCAAGTAATCCTGAGTTTTCACATCTTCCTGAGGCAACCTCTGTGTTTCCCCATTTAAAACCTTCCCATTTTGTTTGTAATTGTTCCAAATTTTACATCTGATCTCTACCAAACCTACATCTTTTGTCACACTCAAAGCTGCATCACATCCTTAAAGGAGTTTTATAATCTTCATTGTTTCAGCTGGTGGCTCTCTTTTTGGATCCATGTTTCCTGATAATCAGCCAGGTGCCGATTAGTTTTGTTTCGTTTTGTTAAGAAAACAAGTTACAAGTTGATTCTGTAGTTTTTCCCTATACTTGATATGGAAAAACAATTATATCTTATTTTAACCCTTTTTTAAAGGCTACATTTTACTATGACTGAATATTTTGCTGTTAAACAATGTTTTTGCCATATCTATGATTTTTTTTTTTTTTTTACAAAGACCAACCACCTTAAACATTTTCCAAAAGTAATGTTTTTTTGTTAGTTTTTTTTTGGGGGGGGCGGGGTTGCAATTTAGCTTGTGGATTAGTTTTGAGTTTAAATATAGACATGAAAAGACATTAATCCCAAAGCAACTCAATCTTAACAGAGAAATCAAAGAATATTAATTATTCTTTTACCTGTAGCCAGCCGCTCTAGCCTCTTCCCATGCTCAGGGGGGATAGCATACCTGTTAAAGTAGGAGACATGGAGCACAATGAGTTGTTTTGACTGTGTGAGAAATTCGGAATATACATTTCACAATATCTTTAGTGTAATAAAGAATTTCAATACTGCCATCAAGTGGAGGCAACATGAATTGTTGTGAGGGGGGCACAGATCAACCTTTTTCAACAATGAACTGATAATATAAAATTATTACAAAATAAAAAAAAAGTCATTTTTTCTCATGCTCTAATTTCCACGTTATCCGCCTGCTACAGCTTTTTAAGATGGATGTTGGCCATTTACAAGTTTCACTGTCTAATGTGTCACAGTCTGAAATAATTCAAAAAGGAATCCTTTAAATATGTCTTGATGAGGATAAAATAACCATCACCGTTTTCTGCCGAGCTACAAGTTTGCGGCATATTAGGTTGACGTTGGTCTGCTTTTTTTTTTATGCCATGCTGCTGATACAATCTGAATCTTAAACTATTCCTGAAGTTCTTTGCTAGAAACCCAAGGAGCGTGACAGAAATCCCTCAAGGTTTGACTCTGCATTTCATTTGACTGGCTCCATCCACCCTCAGATCTGTGGCGTTTCTATCATCACATCACCCGTCAGCTTAACACAGCGCTGAGAGAAACGGTAAGACAGGGACGCAACCTCAGGTGAAGGCGACACAGGGGAGGAGAGAGGTATAGGAGAGTGAGAGGGGGGGAATTGAGAAGAGGGGCATCTTTAAGCTGCTCCCCTCCTGAGTGGGGATGTCAAAAAAGCACCAGGATGAAAGACAGCACGTCGCTGTGTGTGTATGCAGTAGATGATAAGAGCAGGAGTGTGTGTGGGTAGGCTACTTGGCACATGAGTGTGAGTGTGTGTGTGTGTCACTGTCTGGCTGTGACACTGATCCCTGGGGGGCTGCAGGGTTCACTGCTCTAATGAGCAGAACTATCTCCAGGGCAGAAGAATGAAACGGAGCAAGCCACACTGACAAAGAAATAAAAAGCAAACTCCATTTTGATCCACCTGCATGTTCTATTTCCCTGTTAACTCTATAGCCTCAACCCTAACATCCTATTTACTGAGCCCTTATGAGTCATTAATTACTTGTGAAGAGGTCACATTTTGTGACCATCCAGATCATGACACCATGCAATTTCGAGAACAGTATCTTCTGTTCAATAAAAATTCCGGCTGCTGCATTACATGTTTTCTATTCACACATGTATTTAGAGTTTCCTAATTGAAAGTTATTTCAAGGGATCTTTCCCTCATCGTGCAAATAAAAACAGAGGGAAGGAACCCCCCGGGCAAATCAAATTACACAAATGACACTGTATATTACAAGTTAAATACGCTTTGATTTTAAATAAGAATGGAGAGTTTTACTAAATCTTGCATTTGTGTGTTTTCTGTGTAACATTTTTGCTTGATGTTCTCTTTCTATAAACACTGTATGATGTATGTCAAATATGTATGCTAACAGAGTGAACACAATAGACATTTTGATGTTAAAAGAAGCCAATAAGTTTATCACTTTTAATTATAACAGTCTCATAAACTGTGACACAAAACTTTTCTTTACACTAGCCGGCATCACAAGACCAAAAAATCTAAGTCAGAGAAAACTGGATTTATCGATTTCCTCGATAACACAGATTTTCTTCTTTAGGCTCTCTGTGTGTTCTTATAAAAGGGGGTTCTGACACATCATTTGACACTTGCTCCGCATAAAATGAGATAATGTCTTCTGTAGCCAATGTAGAGCTAAGAAGGATGCAAAAATCTATTACCACATTCACCATTACTGTTGCAGGAATACGGAATAAATTCTTAATCCTGTAAATCAGGGGTGTCCAAAGTTGGTCCTCGAGGGCCAATGTCCTGCAGGTTTTGGATGTTTCCTGCTGCAAGCAGCATACCGTAATCTGATTTATGGGTCAACATGCATGGGCAGAACTTGACAACAAGCTGTTGTGGACAGTCATTTCATTTGAATCAGGTGTGTTAGAGCAGGGAGACAGCTAATACCTGCAGGACTGTGGCCCTTGAGGACCAGAGCTGGACACCCCTGCTGTAAATATTCAATTTCTTTATTAATTTTTCTGGTCATTCCCTTTAAATACCAACAGTGCTTGAATTCCAAACCCGATACATTTACATGATTTATAAAAAGTGTATTTAAATGTGTTATAAAGTTGATAATAGGAAAATTAGTTTTTTGGATAACTCAATAACATAAATTGAATTTAATCAAAATTTTCTGTGATAAAAAGCAGAAGATCGCCCATTTTGTTAAAAATTTTATCCATTTAGCTGCAGCACCAGCAGGGTAAAAATGCTGCACAGCAGCAAACCAGAAACACTCATACAAACATAACCGAATGCTTGGCGGTTCGAATCCTGCTCCCCCCAGTCAACTGTCGTGTTCTTGGGAAAGATACTTCACCTTCCTTGCCTCCAGTGTCGGCATCACTGGTGTATGAATGTGTATGAATGTTCAGTGGTGGTCAGAGGCAGACACGTTTCTGTCAGTCTGCCCCAGAGCAGCTGTGGTTACATATGTAGCTTACCTTCACCAAGTGTGAATAAATAATTGGATTCACTGTGAAGCATCTTTGAGTGTCCTGAAAAGCGCTATATAAATATAATCCATTATTATTATTATTATTATCACCTCATGATTCCTTTACACTTCGGAAAAATAGTGTTGGGAACAAACTTCAAGCAGGGGCCGTAGTGATGGCTGGCTTCTAGGTAATTTCTTTTTTTGTTCAATGTGACATTCTGAACTGTTTACAGCATCTCATGTTCATCATGTGGTCACAATCTTCCTAATTGAGATATTGGAGGCATACATACATTGTATAACAATACAGGTAAGCCTTGTAATTATACCAATTTGCATATTTATTTATTGGCGGAGACAGGGCGGTCCGCGCAGCACCAGCAGCTGCACTCTATTTCACGCCAATTGGGATGTATAAAGAAAAGATGCTCAGCCACTTGCGTACGCACGGTTTTATACATTTGGATTTTTTTGTGCGGCATATTTTTCGAAATTTGCCTCTACGCAAACTTTAAGTGTGAAAGCTGCGCACTCTTTTATACATGAGGCCCCTGGTTACCGACTGCCGCAAACATGGCTGGAAGGCGAAGTGTATGCCCATTGAAGTTGGGTGCAGAATCACTCCACAAAACCCTGAGTGCACTGGGTATAACTGGAGTGGAGAGGAGCAGAGCCATCAGGAACATCACGGAGGAAGCAGAGAAAACCTCGAGATGGCTCTGGATTAGGAGAGGGGATCCATTGGGGGGTAGCAAATGCCACCTGAACACAAGCTAGGTCAGATCAACCATGGCTGGGTCGCCTGGGCAAGAGTGTCTGATGTTGAAAGACCCGAATCACCTAAGGACCCCAGGTTACATCACTTATGATGTGTTCAGGAGCGTCCTAGAGATGTATTCTATCAATTATAATATCTTAGTATTTTCTGAATCACTGACTGACTCTTATGTGTTACTCATGTATGACTCCACAGGCTGACAGAGAGTGTCATCCCTCTGGTGGTCATAGCGAATGTCATCAAAACAACAATCACTGAAAAGGTGGTGCTTTTTACATCTCATTTAATGAAGACTGTAAACATAACCTCTTCCAGAGGTGGTGAGATGTTCAGCAAAACCACACTGATCTAACTAAGTTATTAAAGAGTCACCTTCATAACACTGAAAAATCTTACTCAAAGTTCAGATTACCACTTTGTACACCACCACTCAGACTCAATCCTGCCACTAAACCTAAAGACAGACAAAAATAAGACTGACCCGAGTTCTATCTGGACACAATCTCTAGATAATAAAAAAAAAAACAGCGATGAAAGAAAAAGTAGTGTGTGGGATCTACTGTAATCACTCCATTCCCAACAGGCAGCTAATATGTGCAGGAATTTGTCTTGTTAAAACAAATGGTACAGATGAATGAGAGGAGAGGTTCACCTTTTTCCCCCCACTGTGCTAAAAATGATCACGGATGTGTCTACCTCTACTAAATTGGTACGAAGTCTATGCACAGCTCTGTGAGACTGGATTATATCTGCAAAACGCTTAAGTGTTTTGCACATTGATCTGAAAATGCTGAGAACTACTGTGTGCAATACTGGTTTAAATGTTGTGTTAATGAAAGATAAATGACTGAATCGAGAGCTAAATGCAACAATCTAGCAATTGTGTACTTGTAAATGTGAACAAAAAGCAGGTAGTGGTAGGCCAAATGCTGACATATTACTCTGTGTATACATCACCTTTACTACACGACGAGTTTCGTATTTAAATGTATGAAGTTTTTCTTCAAATTTACACCTTTGTTTTAAGGCTCTCTACTATAAAGTCTTATATGCAACAGAGATAGGACTTTCAATAATTTCTATTAACTGTAATTATCTTCCATGAATATTAGTAGTTATGGAAATAAGTTGTATCCACAGCAACAAGCACCAACGGTGACCCAAGCAATGCAGGTGAGAGTGAATCTACTCTAGAGTTCATGCAACCTTGGACTTTATGGTATGCTTGCTCTGGTTTGCTCTGCATCTTTATGGATCCACCGCCTATACTGACAACATTGTCCCGCACTCACCAGGACTTGGGCTCTCCAAAATGAAGGTAGTTGATGCTGTACAGGTCCATATCTTCAGTGTGCCAGGAGAAAGTGGTCTTCCACATGCCAAAGTAAAGATATGGAGTGTTGACTCCCTGTATGGAAACACCACAGTCCTCTTCAATAACATCCAGGATGGAGTTCAGATGGCCAATGTTCCACTCCTCCACATCCTAGGGATTGAAAACAGGGGTTAGACCTGGGCTACATGCTGGCAGTGGGGTCAACTATGGCATTTTCAAATCTGTATCAGCTAGAAACTGTAAAATGTCCTGTTACCTATTGTTTTCTAGAGCTGTAAGAGAAACTCAACACGTTTATCTAACAACCAGTGTTGGAAATGGCTTATATATTAGACATCAAAATTATGATGTTTGGGCTAATCAAGCAGATAGTCACTTTGCAACTATTTAAGTAAAACATAAACACTATTAATAACGCTGTACTACACCATTAAAGATATTGCTTTTGGGACAAAAATTAGGTTCTAAATTTAAGATGTTCAATCTGGAACTGTAGAACTGTTCAAGCTTCAGGAGACTATATGACACATTACAGACTTCTTAGCAACCAAAGAAAATTAGCAGTGCAGGCTACATACATTTTTTTCCTGCAGAAAGATTTCATTTATCATTTTAAAGATGTTTAAGAAAGCCTGTTGTGGGTCATCAGCACAGTTTATACTGTGTGTTTTTGTTTGTAGAGTGATTCAACTATTTCTGTGCTTGGACAATTTATTTTGCTTCCAGTCCATTTCATCTAAGCAGGCTAAATACTACTTTTACATTTCCAGTCTGGATTTTTAAACAACTTTAATAACTCATTCTACAGCTTGAGCCATAAACAATATAAGTTTTAAGATAGGTTTCATTTTCAAACTGCAACAAAAGATCCAGCTAAAATAACTTTATCCTGAGATTTAGGATAATCCAACGTGGTTTACACCAATAGTTTTTGAAATTTATTATTGAATCATTAAAACCCAAACTAGAAAGATTTCTAAAGGATGGAATGACAAACCAACATATGTGAATAGAGAATTGGTTAGGAAAAAAGAAAGAAAGAAGAAATTAATCTACCTCATCGTAGAGGCTGCCACTGACATCAGCACCATATATTGGGGAAACAAAAGTGAGATTCTTCCAGTATTTCCTCTCAAGGTCTTCATAATTCAGGTAGCGAGGTGTACAGTACCTACAAATTGAAAAAATATTCTTTTCATTCAGTAAAATCCACACCTGTAAACGTGTACAGTAAAAACCATTGTAGCAAAGATTACAAAAACATTTTCTTTAAACATTTTGGTGCCAATATTAATCTCTCTATCACTCTCTGACTGTTTGCCCAATATAAAAAGGTATGGAAGCAGTTAGGTTGCATTCTAAAAACATACTTGCTTGGTTATAGTTTCTTTTCTTTTTTTAATCCAAAGCATTAAAACTAATACAGGCTGCAGGTGAAAAATTCCATATTTCATTAGTTTTAAATGTTAGATATTTAAATTAATTTCTGATCAACCAATATCAGGCAAAATAGTTATAATCTTACCCGGGCAGGACCAGGAAATAATATTTGTGAGACTGTAAGAGCCGTCCCTCCGCACTAAGAGAATCTCTTTTACACAAAACTCCATAACACTCACATGTCACTGTTAGCCAATCGCCTGAACTCCTGCACACTGAGAGGCTTTTTCTGGATGTTGTACTGAGTAAAGAGCCCCGACTGGCCCGCCACCATCTGCTGAATGGGTGCATCGATCATCAAATCATCAATATCATCGTAGGTACGACGGGGCTTCCAGCCTTTAGGAGGAATGACCTGAAGGACAAATAGAACATTTTGTGAAACCAAAATTGGAATATTGCTACTTTATAATTAGCATATCACAATCATACTTAGCATGAAATCATCCCTGTCTGTTGCTGCATCTATAAATGTAACCCCATACAGTATCATGCAAAACTGAAGCCCTCTATCAACTGTGCACAGTGTCCTGGACAAAAACTCATCTCTGATGGTCAGAAAAACAGAGGGACACATTCTGGACAGATCTGGACCCCCCACAGTCCAGATCTGTCTACTATCGAAAATGTATGAAGTGAGAATCAGGCAAACAAAAGTGATAAAAAAAAACAGGTTTCTCTCCAAACTTTTATCTTTTTATGTTGTTGGTTTGATTTTTTTAAGTGCAATGGAGGTGGTTAGAAAAGATACTAAAATTTAACTCATTTGTTCTTGTGTATGTTTAGCAGGTCAAAATATTCACAAACTACAATTGTAAGCTTTTGTTGCATTTTAGAAATCCTTCCAACCTTTCTGGAAATGGAGAATGAATCACAAGATACAAAAGAATGTTTTTCTCTGCATTCCCTTCTTTCCTCTGTTTGACTGAATCTAGCCTCCAAAATGTCCAAAAAGATCCATAATCAGCCGATGTTACATTCATGAAAATCTAAACTCATGAGAGAACACCCCAATTCATATTGTGGCTCATATTTAGTCAAAGTTGTCACTGAAATAGTTACATACCTTTGCCAAACCTGCACGGTGTGCTCCCTGAGACTCCATATAAACCAGGTACTGGTTGAAGTCTTTGAACTCTTCCATGGTGGGCCTAAAAGTCATAATCTTGCAGTTGGGGTTTGCAGGGGTGTACACCCCTGCTCCCGCCATCCTGCAACCTCACTGGCAATAACCTAAGAGAAAAAACAAACAAACAAACAATAAATATGCATTTGAAAATTGAAAAACATATGGTGGCCTACTATTTGGAATAGGATGGATGAATGAAAAGAGATAATAATGGATAATTCATTTTCATTCAGTCTTAATAATAATAATAATAATAATAATAATAATAATAATAATAATGCTTTCATTTGAGCCATATCAATCTAAAATCTTGACTAAAACTTATGCACTGTACTCATCTTCAGATTATGCATGCCTCAGATATTGAAGCTTTTATTAACTGCTAATTCTCCATTTTATCTGTTGCCACTTATTGCTGTGATATGGACTGAGTAATCTAATAAATTCATATTTGTTCAAGATTAGCTCCCCCCCCCCAGAAAACATGCAGTATCTCATGCGAGTATTAAAATGTGGACATGTGGCTTGTGAATTGACAGTTTATTTCTCACAAGGCTATGTTACAAGTAACACAAAACAGAAGTACATCGTAATACGCCAGCATGCTTGAAAAGGACCAGGAAGAAGAAAAACGTATAAATACCTGCCCCTTTTTTAAAAAGGTAACACACCAATAGATGGTCTGTCAATTTCTTAACAATACTTAACAAAAATACAAATTTACAGTCTATATAATAGCCATCATTCATTCATTAAGTTCACACACTCTGAATATTCTATTTTATATATATATATATATATATATATATATATATAAAAACACACACATACACGTACATTCACCACTAGGTGGAGATAAAGAATCGACTAAATGCAGTTTTTATTATCCTCTGAACCTTGCTGATGCCTATATCCCTCCTCGGGTTTTTGTCCCATCCACCCGTCCCACTCCCAACTCCGACTTTACAGTTCCAGAAACACAAAGGATCATATTTCCCCACGTGAAGCCAGATTTTCAAGCCTTTTAAATCATTCTCTCTACGTAACTTCCCTGCAGTGTGACCCAGTTATTTAACATGCTGTTATACTCTGAAACAAGTTTGTGAAAACAAGAAACGAAATATAAAAAGCAGCTACAGTTTATAGTATCTTTGTCCAATGAGGCTAATTGTTTTAAAGCTGGATAACGTGTAGTATATGGCATATTGGCCATTATTTAACCATGATTTCTCTTAATAAAATCAAGGGGAAATCAATCTAGGCTGACTTGCGCTTGGATTATTATTACGCGATTTAGCCTCTGTAGCTATGCTAATCTTTGTTGTCTGCCAACGCAAGTAGCCTACGTTCTGTTATGATGCCGAGTAATGGCTGAGCAAATAGCGCAGCTTGCTAGTTCAGCTGACTAGCTAACTGAAATGTACGAGAGAGCCTCATAAGGTACTCTTCGACTTAAACTAAACATGATATCATGGTAGATGCTTAATCTGTATTTAGCAAAAGTAGCCCAGACGGGGGAAGCATAACTAGCTAACAAGCTAACCTAGCTATAACATTAACTAACTTGTTACTGCACGAGTGACTGGGTTTAAATGCCCCTCGCAAGGTGGCTGCACAGAGGCCCGTAGCTACATCCTTAGAGACTGCACAGTATAAATGGTTTAGTCTGGAATGTCTGTACTGACACTATTTTTAAATATCTTACAGGTTTTTCTATTGAATAATTAATAATGACAAGGCATTCAGATCGAGGTAGCTAATGGCACGATCGCGTGCCAACTTATGTGACTGGCAACGCTAATGGTTAGCTGTTGATAGCTTCGCCAAATCTGCACATGAATCACGAAATGCACCCCATTCCCCAACACACTGATACAAACAAAGCTACCATGCACGGTTATGTCCACTATATCACGTTTCGTACCCACACAAATACGCGGAATTTCACCTCGAGTTAGAAATTGGGAGTCGTGCTGTTGTTTATGTCCTTCCTCGTTTGTCCAGCTGATTCACATGACAGCTGCTGCTGTGGCTTCGTGCCTTGAAGAGCGGCTGCGTTCCACACCGTCTGTATCTCTACCCTAATCTGCTCCGTGTGTGTCGGCCGTGGTTATGGCCGAGGTGCGGAAGACTTATCCACGCACTGTGAAATCTGCGAATCAGTGGGCAAATCCATGAACTGGAACGCAGCCATATAGGCTTTAAAGTGGTTAACGTGTTGAGATCATTTACGGGTTGTGATATTCTCCGATGAGAGCTGCTACATTTTAACCATCTATTTAAGAAAAAGTGTCCAGAGAACTCATTGAAACACCAACTGCTGAAATTAGATAAAAATTATGAAATGCTTTTCTAGACTTATATGAAATATATGGATCAGTTACGAGCACTCATTTAAATACTACTACTACTACTATTAATAATAATAATAATAATAATAATAATAATAATAATAATAATAATAATAATAATAATAATAATAATAATAA
>JAOXYM010000004.1:8197955-8209588 GCA_028567055.1 Leptatherina wallacei | reverse complement strand
GACTCGGCCCCTTCAGAACCTCGATGGAGTAGGTGCTAAAAGTGTATCGACTCGCCCCGGGAACATTGTAATGTGAATACAAACAAATCTGGCGGTGTGGTGCCGGGCCGGGCTGAGTAGGTGCTAGTGTGAAAGGGGCATATCACTAGACACAGTATATCCCTACTATCAGGTAAGGGTATGGTTGGCTGTGGAAACGCAACTGAAATCAGGGTTCACCTAACCATCCCGTCCCGTCCCGAGCTGAACCCCTTGGTGGAAACACACAGACAGACCCTTGTGGACCCTTGGATGAAAAAATATGGGTACCATAGTGGCTTCAGAATGCTATATCAGCTACTGAAATCTGGGTTGTTTTCTTTTTTGCTAGTACAGATAAGATGGTATTGTCTACATTTATTTCTTTATCTGTTATGAAGCTTTGAAGTAGCTCATTAAAAACAACAGACCTCTGTATTCTCTGTTTATTTTTGCTCTCTAAGGCCAAACAGGTGGAGCTGCAGTTCACAGTTGGAGAGGCCATCACCAATGCTGCGATAGGAACCTGTTCTGGAGCCGCCAGAGACCCATGGACCTGCACTGAGGACCAGTACAGCCCACCACAAAGTTTGTGCTTTCATTTGTCACAAGTTTTAGTTGAGCTTACAAACATTTTCTGCATGTTTTTTTTTATTTTGTGGCATTCTTTAGATCTGAATTGTTTATGTAAATTTAGTTGTCATCTATCAGTATTGCAGTTTTTCAAGTTATCAGATTTGTCAGGTTATCTTTGGGGTTTATAACAAATGGAGTCACAGGGCAATATGATATTACATACTTTCTGTTTTGCAATTCCAAAAGAGTTTAGAGAAAAAAACTGCCTGAAAAAAGCCAATTGTATGCAAACACTTATGTAATATGGAAATGCTTTTTCTAGAAAACAAAACGGAACTTAGTCTCTACCCATTTAAATTTTCTTCCTTACCCTTTCAGATGTTAAAAACAATGATGTGGTCCCTTGGGTCCTCAACTCTATCCTGTCCAAGTATATACCGAGCCAGAACCCTCATGTCCGGCAGGCTGCCTGCATCTGGTTGCTCTCCCTGGTCAAGAAGCTCAGCCACCACAAGGAAATCACAGTGCGTATATAATTTAGTTGTATAGCTTTTAACCCTCAGACTAAATCTCATAAAACAAGCTTTATAAGATTATTTGAATTAAGAAAAAAAGTGATTATGTTTTGTTTTCCAATAACACTTCTTCATAAGTCCACACTTCTCATTTGACAAAGTCAGGAATGATGGAACCTCATGGTCCTGAATCTGTATTTGTACTCAGTATTTAGGGGTGGAGAGGAGAACAAATTACTATTGGTGTTGGAAAATTTTAATTATGTGTGTATGTGAAATCAGTTTAGGTTGAAATACAAATAACATTTTTTATCTTCCTTTACTCTTACAGTCCCATTTGAAGGAGATTCAGGTGGCATTTATATCTGTTCTCTCAGACCCTGATGGTGAGATGAAACTGTTTAATTTGTGCTTATTAAATATGCCTTCACAATGTTGCGTTTCCTGTTTTTTTTGTCTACACCCCTTTATCATATATCCTCCTTTTTCTTCCATCCAGAGCTGAGTCAGGATGTGGCATCTAAAGGCCTTGGGCTTGTATATGAGATGGGAGGAGAGGGTGATCAGCAAGAACTAGTGTCCACTCTAGTGGAAACACTTATGACTGGCAAAAGGTGAGTGGGAGTCTATAAAAGTAGGAGGAAGAATCATGTTTCCACACATGAAGACCTTGTTTAATGCTTATTTATCTTTGGGAAACAGGGTGAGACATGCAGTCTCAGAGGATACAGAGGTGTTCCAGGCAGATGGTTTGGGAAAGACACCTGATGGGTAAGTCCTGCCACAATCGGTAGATATTGTTAGTTGATATTTTAGTCCAGGATTAATAGAAATATTAGGAATGATCTGGAATTCTACAAGAATATTTGTGTGTATTAAACTAACAAAGATAAGTAATTTTATCCCTCTTGTAACATTTATTGATGTTCTATTTACAGTCATGGTCTGTCCACATACAAGGAGCTCTGCTCATTGGCCAGCGACCTGAACCAACCAGACCTCGTGTACAAGTTCATGAACCTGGCCAATCATCATGCCATGTGGAACTCACGCAAGGTATCCTACTTTTAATTTCCTTTCAAATCTTTAACTTGTACCCATTTCTTGACATTGTCAGAACATCTTCTCCCACCTGATCTAAGCAATCCCTTCCTGGCTTTTAGGGAGCAGCGTTTGGCTTCCACATGATTGCAGCCAAGGCCGGGGAGCAACTGGCTCCATTCTTGCCTCAGCTAGTGCCTCGTCTATACCGCTACCAGTTTGACCCCAACCTGAGCATTCGCCAGGCCATGACCAGCATCTGGGATGCTTTGGTCACTGATAAAACCCTGGTAGGGTTGGATGCTTACGACATTTCCTTCCAAAAAAAATTGTGCATACACGCTGATTAATAGTTTACGTTTTTCTTTTTTTTTCTCTGTGTGGGACAGGTGGATAAATACCTTAAGGAAATCCTGCAGGATGTCATTTCCAACTTGACCAATAATGCCTGGAGAGTTCGTGAGTCCAGGTACAATAGATTAGATTAGATTCTTTATTGTCATTGTAAAACATACAACGAAATTCAGTACACTCAAGAACCAGGTTCCATTTTAAAACCAGTAGATAATAAATGAGTAATAAATGGCAATCCATCCACATCATACATCGACTGGTTGCTGAGCCGCAGCCTGTCCAGCATCAACATTTAGCCTCTAGACATGCACTACATGCAAAGACATACATGCAGAAGACTGAGCAGATTATTGAGGCTTTGGATGTGTGAGGGACTTAAGGCGCTTA
Organism: Leptatherina wallacei; assembly: GCA_028567055.1. NCBI lineage: Eukaryota > Metazoa > Chordata > Actinopteri > Atheriniformes > Atherinidae > Leptatherina > Leptatherina wallacei. The sequence goes on along the minus strand of JAOXYM010000004.1, from coordinate 8,206,697 downwards.
AGCGAGAACTTTGTGCTTGTTCTCGAGACCACGAGAACAAAATGACGTCATTTTGTTCTCGGCGGACTTGTTTGAGGACAGTTCTCGACACATCGGGCTTGCAGAACCTTCTTCTCGTGTGACTCCAAGAAGTATTGTGTGATTGGTTTGAGGTGGGCGTAGATAACATGGAAAACATGAAGCGGAATGTTGTCACTTCGAGGTGGTTAGAAAGTACAAAAATCTATCCAAGAAACGGTAAATAAAGGCACAGATACTGCCATGTGCACAATCATGCACTTTCACAGACAAAGTTTCACATGAAATGCAAAATAACTGGGTCTATTGCTCATTGCACATAATGACACAGACACCCCCCCCCCCCAGTAATCTCTGCCCAGTCTCGGACAAAGCTTTTCGTTGAGTATGAAATGACCTGATGAAAACAAACTTTTTTTCTTGTTCTTGCGGCTCGAGAACAAGAACAAAGTTCTCACTTCTCGTGGAGTATGTTACAAGCTTAATTTATGATGCAAGGTTTTACATGTTAATATTATAGTCTCAAGAAAAATGCTTTTTTTTCCCCCTGCTCTTTTTAAAAAAAAAAAAAAAAAAAAAAACTAGGACAAATTTTCCCTTTTTAGTTCATCACATGGTAAAAATATTTGCATTGAACCATACTGTGAAAAAGCTACATTCAGTTAATGCTAAACAGCTGCAACATGGTAGTTGATATTGGCCAGTATAGGTTTTATATTAGAATTAATATTTTTGCATCATTACTGAATGGCAACATTTTGAAAAAGATCTTTGCAGAAATTATGTTTTTGTCTCACTTTCCTCATCCCTTTCAGTGCCTGTGGGCTATCAGCACAGTCGTTACGTGAAGTGGTGATCACACTGACATACAGAAACTGCTGGCATTAATTATTTAAACTGACAAGGAATTCATATTCAGTTGATTTTTAACCGTTTGAAATATTGCAATTAATTTCCATAGCCGTTTCTTTAACTATAATTTATGGAAGAGAAGTTTTTCAAAATGATTGAACCCATGAAATTCTGCAGTCTGCAGCAGATTTCTTTGTTCTTCTCAAAGATTTTTCTTTGGGTGAAATGGGTGCGTTTGTGTAGGGTTTCTGGTGTTTGACGGCATTAAGTCAGCACAGTGGTCTTCCAGAAAATGTGTACGGAGTGCAGTGTTCATATCCTTTTGTAGCACAATTAACCCCAACTTCGACGTTTCACAAAGAGTGGCTGGACAATTTCTGATCAGTCTGCAAATTCAAATCTAAACTGCTGTTTGTTTATTTTTCTATTTCTTTATTTAAAGCTGCAACTCTGTAAAGTGTAATTCGCTTAGAGAATCTGTTCAGGAGTTCTATATTATTTTTCTGTTGTGATTTGATCAAATAGTAGATCTGAGCTGGAGGCTGAGTTTTATCATTTCAAAGTCTATAAAAAATCTGATCTTTCTTGCAGCTGCCTGGCTCTTAATGACTTGATTCGTGGCCGTCAGGCAGATGACCTCATTGATCACCTGGCAGAAATTTGGGAGACACTGTTCAGAGTCCTTGACGACATCAAGGTAAGAAGGAAATAATCATTGGCTACGTTTACATGAGAGTTTTAAATCCTCTTTATTTCTCTTAATTATTTAATTCGGAATAGTTACTTCAGAATTAAAAAACATCATGTAACTGTAGCCATTGTTTGGTTTAATATAGTTTGTTGTTCATGTCTGTTTCACAAACATTGCACAGCAAATACACTTCAAATCTTATTGACGTGTACACAGGAAACAAGATTAATCTTGTATTACCTGTCCTTTTTCTGGACAAAATAAGAGAAATTATTCAGTCAAACCATTTAGTATATTTTAGGGCTGTCAAAGTTATTAACCCGTTAACGCAACTTCCCTTCAACGGCGTTAATTTTTTTAATGCGCTATTAACTCACATCATCAGGGTAATATCAGAAAGTTATGCAGTAGCAGGTTGGGGCTGAATGGATCTTTTACAGTTTAGCTCTAAAGTTCTAAAAGATGGTTTTCTGGACAAGACTGAGGTATTTTATCATCTAAGTTCTTCAAATAATGCAGGAGAAGGCGACTCAAACAAAAGAAACTTAGACTTATGAAGACAGATCTCGCAGGCGCTGTTATGCTGCATTCAAAGTAGCTTGGAAATCCCAACTCTAGCAGTCTAGCTCACACAAGGACAACTACAATATTAAGAAATAAACAAATAAGGATAAATAATCTCTTTTGAGTCTGTGTGGCCTTCCAAACAGCTTTAATAAGTGTTATGTAATGATAAATACCCTGTTAAATATATAATGGAATAAAATAGATCAAATAGAAATTTTTAAAAAGATTTTTAAAAATTGCACAATTAATATGTGATTAATCGCGAGTTAACTCGGGACACTCATGCAATTAATCATGATTAGAAATTTGAATCGACTGACGGCACTAGTATATTTCAAACCCTGGCCCTAAACCCTGCCAAGTCAACAAACATTAACTTAAATATTTAACAATATTTTGTCCTTATACATTCTTTTTTTAAATATTAGTAGAGCATTTAAATTCAGTGTTCAAAGAATTCCATAATTTGATTCCATAGACAGAGACACACTTCTACTTTAGAGTAGTGCAAGCATTTACATATAAAACATTGTCACTTAACACAAGAAGAGTAAACTCCACAGGGTTCACTGGTGTTGCATCATTGTGGCAGATCTGCTGCATGCTTGATAATAAAAAAGAGAGTACAATAACTGCATGTATCATAAACATAGAAACGTGTTTTTACGTTCTTCCAGAACTTTCTTCCAAAATTTTAACTTCTCTTCCATGTTTTCATTTTAGGAATCCGTGAGGAAGGCGGCAGACTTGGCATTGAAAACGCTCAGTAAGGTGAGGTTATTTGTCTCATCGCTGTCGAGTATATGTTTGTATTTGCATGTACATGCTGTCTTTATCAGACGTTTCTCTGTGTAGGTGTGCATCCGTATGTGTGAGTCTACAGGCTCTGCAGCTCAGAGAACTGTTGCGGTGATGTTACCCACCCTGCTAGAAAAGGGCATTGTTAGCGGCGTCTCTGAGGTTCGCGCACTCAGGTAATCTCTCCCCTCGTGTGGTTTTAGTTTTTCTGGACATTTTTGTCAAAGTGAGTTTGGAGCATATCACTTACTGTAGCTCAGCCTGTGTTAAAAAGTCGTACAAGGTGATTGACAGTCAGCTTATTTACCCTTTCCAGTCACTCAACCTTTTTGTTTAAGACATTTTCTTTCACAGTTTTCAGAGTGGCTTAGCTCTACTTTTTTTGTTATATATGACTTTTCTTTCTCAACATTCCCACCAGTATTCAGACCCTGGTGAAGATTAGTAAGACGGCCGGTGCCAGATTAAAGCCTCATGCTGCTCGCTTGATCCCAGCCTTGCTGGAGGCACTCAGCACGCTGGAGCCTCAGGTTCTCAACTATCTGAGTCTGAGAGCTACAGAGCAAGAAAAGGTAAATATAGCATGCTAGCCTTGCCTAAACCCAAATTAGAGTACATATAGTTACGATTATGACTCTCTTTTTATCTCTGCAGAGTGCCATGGATGCTGCACGGCTGAGTGCTGCTAAGTCCTCTCCAATGATGGAGACCATTAACATGGTAAAAACAAAAAACTGCATAATTTTCTACATTTTTTTATTTACTGTTGAGTTTTTAATCAAGTTTGGAGATGTAACGAAGTCTGAGGAAAGAGTATGATGTCTCTCTTTGTACTAAACATTACAAAAGGTCTAATTTAAGGATGTGTCTGCATTCAGTGTCTGCAGCATCTCGATGTTTCTGTGCTGGGAGAACTGGTTCCACGGCTCTGTGAGCTCCTGAAGAGTGGAGTAGGCTTGGGAACGAAGGTACAAGGGAGTCCTGGTAGTCATTTCTTTGCATTTTCATGAAGGTTTTCATGAAAAATGAGCATTCTAATTTCAACCCTTCTTCATAGGGAGGCTGTGCAAGTGTAATAGTTTCCCTCACAGTGCAGTGCCCCCAGGACCTCAGTCCATACTCAGGTACAGCATCAGTTCAGGTGACGTGTTGATTGTTTGGAGCGAGCAAACTAAGTCAGCTTTTGGTATTTCCAGGTAAACTGATGAGTGCCCTGCTGAATGGTATCCATGACAGAAGTACTGTGGTACAGAAAGCATTTGCTTTTGCATTGGGACATCTGGTCAGGGTAAGCCTCAGTTTTTATATGAAGCCTCCTGACAGTATTTACACCGACTGTATTCCCTTATTCTCAAAGTATGCTTATTCATACAAACATTTTCTCTCTCCATCAGACGGCTAAAGACAGCAGTGTAGAGAAACTACTGCTGAAGCTCAGCAACTGGTACTTGGAGAAAGAAGGTAAGATGGTGTAAAACATTCAATTCCTTCAAATATGAAGTCAAATCCCTCCCTTTTCATGTTCCCCTTCGCTCTTTCTGTTTTCCATCCAGAACCTGTTTACAAATCATCGTGTGCATTGACGGTGCACGCCATCAGTCACTACAGCCCTGATGTGCTGAAGGGCCACGCAGGAGTGGCCTTGCCGCTGGCTTTCCTTGGCATGCATCAGGGGCCAGGTCCTGATGAGGAGAAGGGAGAGAGTCATGATGCCACGCTGTGGGCTGAGGTGTGGCAAGAAAATGTTCCAGGTGAGGAACCCTGTCACAAAATTTTCTAAGAGCTGAAGGTCCTCAAACGTATTATTTTATCAACAGTTTTAGGCTCAAAGGAAATCCAGTTTTTAAACAAATGTCAGTTACCAAATGTTTGTATTTGATAAGTTGCAACTAGAAAATGTTATTCAACTGTTATTATAAGTAGAAAGTGTTTTTTATGACAATCATCACAATCATATCTTTTAAAAATGTAACATTTTCTTTGATATCAGGAAGCTTTGGGGGCATCAGACTCTACATGACGGAGCTGATCGCCATCACACAGAAGGCGTTACAGTCCCAGTCCTGGAAGATGAAGGCTCAGGGTGCAGCTGCCATGGCAACCGTCGCCAAGGAACAGACGGGCTCATTGGTGGCACCTCACCTTGGCTTGGTGCTGACGGCTTTAATGCAGGGCTTATCTGGGCGCACGTGGGCCGGCAAGGTAATGATTGCTAATAAACCCAAAGAACCCAAAACAAGGAAAAAGGATCTTGGTTTCATAGCGATTTCTTTTTTGACTTCTTTTATTCCAGGAGGAGCTATTAAAAGCCATTGGATCAGTGGCGTCAAAATGCAGGTAGGTCACCCTGAATGACTCCATCCTGCTAATGCCAGTTTTATTAAGAGGATACTTTTCATTTAAAATGACCTTTTTACTTTTCCCTTCTTGCTTTGGCTTTAAGTGTGGAGCTGCGGAAGCCTTGCAGTGGTCAGCCAACCATCCCTGAGGTGTTAGAGGTCGTGTTGAAGGAATGCCGTAAGGAGAGCCTGGTGTACAAAATGGCTGCTTTGAGATGCGCAGGAGATGTTCTCAACAGCAGTAAGGAGGACCGCTTCAGCGACATGGCAGAGATCCTTTTTCCTCTAATCAAAAAGGTTAAATCACTTCCCACTCCAGCAGTTAACGATCTCTTCAAAACTTATGTGTTCCTCATGAGTGTATGTCCTCATAGATAGACTTCTTTCACCACGTGACATTGCAGCTGAGTTTCGCTTTACACACCGTGTGACACGCTAGCAAGCAAATATAAACACACTGGCTGTTTCCAAAGTGCATTTTGACTGATTCAATAAAAAAGCATTTTAGGAGGAAGAGAGGTAAAGAGAGAGAAAAAGAGACCTAGCAAGAGATAAGACGAGAGTCAAGTAAGACTGGAGAGAGTTCACAGTACAGGTAGGATGCAAGATGCCGAATTAGCCGTCGATAGGGGGTGTCTTAAAATTCACTTGTATGTATGTTGAGAGTGCATCTTTAAAATGCTGCTTTATAAGATATACAATGACAAAACTGTGTTTTAAGAAACCATTAAATGTCTTTTGAATCTGTTCTTCTAATTTAACAACAGAGCTGCCCAGAGAGTGGTGGTGCATCACTCAGGTCACTGGATGATGACGATAGAGATGTGAAGGAGAAAGAGCTGCAGACTGAGGCTCTGATTTGTGCTTTTGACACTCTTGGAAAAGTCTGGCCCAGAAAGCCACAGACTCAGGGTAAGCTCTGTGTGGTCCTCATGGGTGAAATATGAGCCATAGATATTTTGTTTTTAAGTTGTTTTTCTTTGGTCATCTCAGACTCATATTAGATATTTGACTAAGTGATAAACTACTTCTTATTGAAATGGGCTCTTAGCTTTTTTGTCTTTCTATCATTAAGTTTTAGCATATTTAGAAAAAGTTAGATCAGTAAATTGAAACACTACTGCATTGTGTTAATTTGTGTCCATGTTAAACTCAGTAGCAGATCTACCAGAACATCCAGTGGTGCTCTTTACATCACAGCCTAAACATCTATGTTTACTGCTGGCAAACTTAATGTAGATGTGGCCCTCATCTTCATAAATGTGCATTTTTGTGTGTCGTATCTCTGTAGCTCGTTTCCAGTTGGAAGTGTGCAGTTTATTGTCTGGGAAGCTCAAATTGAGCACTTGGAAAGTCCAGCTTGCTGTACTACAAGCCATGAAGGCATACTTTCAGGAGTAAGAACCACACAAACGACAACCTCAGTAACATTTATTAGATATAATTCGTTTTTTGTAACTAGCTGAAACTTTGGTTATTGAGCTGATTCAAATATTTTTTTCTTTGTAGGTTATTGCTGCTAGAAAAGGGCAATGAAGATGTGAATGCACTGTCACAGGTCCTCACAGAGACCTGTGCTACTCTTTCATATCCTTTAGGTAACTTTTTATGCTCTTGAATACTTTAAAATGATTGTGTACTTTGGATGTATTTCATCGCTGTATTTGTGTTTATTTTCGCTGCAGAAAACAAAAGTTACTCCTCTGTGAGGACAGAGGCCTTGTCGGTTGTGGACCTGATCGTTAAGAGAACAGGAGGTAGGCATTTATACCTGCAGGCCTTTATCTGTCACTCTACAAAAACATGGGTATACTTTAGTGTGCAATTATTTTTCTTATATTGCACATTGTTGCAGCACCTCACCTTGTGTCTGAAGACCACATTAGCCCTGTTTTTTGTTTGTTTGTTTTAAGGCCAGTTTGCTCTGGCTGGTTGTCTCGTAGGAAAAGATGAGGGAGTGTGATGCAGCTTCTCATTTGTCCCTCCTTTTACTAGATGGTTAGAAATCTTGTCTGACTTTTGCTGATGCTGTAAAACAAAGCCTCTTGAGATAAAAGTGGCATCTGGGAACCAACCGCAGTGCCTGCACAGCTATGCTCTGATTAACGCAAGATTTAACCCGATGATAAAAATGTCATGTGATATTTTTATTGCCATTACTTCAGAAACCTCTTTTAAACTGGAAGGAAATTATTTTATATCACCCTCTGACAGTTTTTATACATATGCACACTAGACTGTCATTTTAACAGAATCATTTGTTCTATCCTTAGATTTATTTTTATTTTCACCTTCTTTGTAAGAACTATTTGATAATATTATGAAGTACATTGTTCTTAATTAAACAAAAAATAGTTTTTCTTGAAGTTCTGTTCTTGGACATTGTCCCATGTCGAGTCACTGTGATGAGCTTACCCGCACAAGTCTTTTCTAACTCCATTCATTAACTCATTGGTAGTTTGGTGACCGTCATGCAGGTTTGCATTCAGCCAACTTTACCTTAGTGTGCCAGACTTGCTACTATGCAGGCATTATGTAAATGGCCTTCGTGGTGATGTAGGTTAACCACAGAAGTGACATTTTAACTACATGTGAGTTTATGAGCAGTCTTCTCTAAAGAAAACCTATTCACTGTCAACCAAAGCAGTTTCAGTGTTGCTGCCATGTTGCAACCAAAACCAGCACACAACTACATCTTCGTCACTTAAAACGTGTCCCCCATTATTAACATATTCTGGATTTCCTGAGTGCAGCAAAACAGTTTCTCAGATCTTCACCTATTTCAGTGTTTATCTCATTTTCTCCTCTAAATATCTATTTAACAGCAGTCAGTCTTTGTGAATTTTCATGGCAACGCTTACTGCGTTTATAAATGCCACTGAAAACAAGATTGGTACACATTATTTGAAGAGGGATCGATAAATGCTAGCTGGTGACATTAAAACGCCTGAATATGCAGATGCTGCACTGGACATGCCAATATGTCAGAGCAGAATTCCTAGTCGCCATTATCAGCCTGAGGCACACTGTGCCGACCTAACCAGCCGCTACATTGAAACATGAGCAGAATAGAAATGAGGAGAACATACTGCTGTCTCCAACACTTCAGTTTGTTTTGTGTTTCTCCTGAATTAAGAAGACTGGATGCTTGAATACATCGGGAGTTTTCAACATTAGTTGGTCTGGTTTGGTCTTTATAACGTCAACCCCAACTCCTGACACTAGCAGTTCTTTGCTCTGGACCAGCAAATAGTTTTCGGAGTCTGGAGGCAGCACCTCTATGGTGAAAACGGAAAGAACAGGTTCTACTTTAGGCCCCTTTCACGCTAGCACCTACTCAGCCGAGCCCGGCTCAGCCTTCATTCAGCCGACACCACACCACCCTGGTTTCGTCTGTTCCCATTACAGCCGCGGTCGTCCTCAGTGTGGGCGGGGTCTTCATAGCGAGGTTTCATGAAGTCATTTGTTTGCGACACA
>JAOXYM010000004.1:8164532-8180962 GCA_028567055.1 Leptatherina wallacei | reverse complement strand
ATGCCCGTCCCAACTTTTTTGGAACATGTTGCAGCCATCAAATTCAAAGATAATGATTATTTGCAAAAAATAATAAAGCTTTTCAGTTTGAACATTAAATATCTTGTTAAGTATCTTTGTAGTGGATTCAATTGAATATAGGTTGAAAAGGATTTGCAGATCATTGTATTCTGTTTTTATTTACATTTAACACAACATCCCAACTTCATTGGAATTGGGATTTGTAGAATAAAAAGTAATGTATAAATTTTGTTGCCAGAAACGTTGGGAAAATTTCTCAAGTTTAACAAGAACATATATCTGTAATTCATTTGTTTGAATCTTCATTTTACAGACAAATCCAAATAATTATTTTGATTGCACAGCCAGCAGAGTAATTGGTGACAGGTGTGGGTGTCAGGTTTAGGTAAAAAGGCTTTCTTTCCAAGCAATGATGGCTTGTGGGTCTCTACTTTGTGCCAAACTGGATCAGAGAATCATCAAAAGCTTAAAAAAAGAATCGCAATGCAAGATTGAGAAAAACTTTGGTCTTTCAACATTTACACTTGATAATCTTGTGAAAACATTCAAAAAAGTCTGAGAGATTCTTGGTGCATAAATAGGGCCCTATGATTTCCACAGAATAGAAAATGTGGACAGAATCATGGAATTTGTCAATGAAACTGAAACCTGGTGTAAAATGTGGAATATCATGGAATTTTCTCATATATGGGTGTGATCAGAGATTTTCATAGTGCCTGAGCCAAATGAATAAGAAAAGCTGGATGAGACTTGAATGAATTTTGAGGGCTTAAAAAATAAAAATAAACAAGATGAGAGGATTTGCTTTCATCTATTGGTTTCCTTTGCTATGCAATTATTTTTACCAATCAACTTATTATAAATTGGACTAATGTTGATAATATAATTAATTTGTATCAATTGGATTATAACCGTACCACAATGAATTGTATTTAATTGGACTTTATCTGTAAAAGTGCCTTGAGATGATTTTGATGTGAATTGGTGCTATATAAAATAAAGCTGAATTGAATTGAATATGGGCTTGATGTCACTGAACACATGTTTGGTAGTAAGATAAGTCCATGTTAAAAAAGAGAAACAACATCCAGGCTGTTAAAAGCAAAAGGTGCAAAGGGTGACTTGCATATTAGAATTTTGGAAAGATCTACTGTCTTTTCACGGGAGGTAAATGCTTACTTCAGCAAGAAAATCCCAGACCTCATTCTGCATAGTGTGGTTTAGACCCATTGTATGTTTGGTTTGCTAGTCTGGTCCAGATGTATCTCACTGAACATGCATGTAAAATGTGTATTATCAGAAGGAGAATCAGAGTACAACCAATGCAGAATGTTGAGCAGCTGAAATCTTGTATAGGAAGAAAGGACATCAGTTGCTCTCACAAAATTCCAACACTTTCTGTCATCAGTTTCCAAATGATCAAAAAGTGTAATGTAACATAATGGTAAACATACCTCTGTCAGAATCTCTCTAACTTGGATTGCATTTTTAATGTACTAACAATTTCAAAATCTTTTGTTTGTATTTGTTTCTGATAAAAAAAATTCAATCAAATCAACAGATTACAGTTTTTATTTCATTTAGTGAACTGTCCCAATTTTTCTGGAAACTGGGTATGCTTATAATGACATAAAAGCCACTATGGTTATACAAATTTCTAGGAAATGTAATCAATACAAAACAGTGAAAGATTAGCAATCAAATATGGTTAATTACCACATCAGGGTCTCGTCCGTCAACAAGAGTCAAGTCTTGCAGGGGCCAGATCTCAATCCTTTTGTAGCTGTCCTGTATGCTGGAGCGTTTGGTTTGGGACTTCTTGGATCCAGATTTTAGGGACCTCTGAGAGAGCTGACATTGCACTATGCATATCTGCACCACACTGTTTTTTCCAACTGCAGGATAGAAAGCAGCATGTTCTTGAACAGGTAAAGAGATGCAGTACACCACCAGGCATTTAATCTGCAGTTAAAAAAGTAGAAGAATTTCAGTTTAAGCCAACTGGAGCGCTTTTTACCTGAAACACACAGAAAATGTTTTCCACCTGACGGCTCCTCGATCTCTATGAACTCCACTAGTCTATGTTTTTCTGGTTGGAATAAAACTCTCTGCATCTCCTCCTTCAAAAGAGATGACATCACTGGAGGAAGAAATCAAGAAGAACGCAAGCTTGAAAAAAAAAAGCCTCACAAGAACAGAAACTGTAAGAGAGGGAGGCAATAGATGAGAATGATGCTGGCAGCCTCAAATCTGGCAGTGGTTGTTGAGGGAGGTGGGGAGGTTTTCCTCTGATCAGATTGTGTGAAATATTGAGATTGTGGGTTGGTTGTATGTGAAATGAGCTCTACATGTACACAATACACTCTTCAGGTTTATGATCCATCTTTGATTTAGGAAATGCATTACATGCCAACACACCCATGGGGAAAGCTGAGTAGTAAAGGGTCAATTAAAGGCCAATCTCATCATCAATTTACAGTTTTAATGTTCCGGTTTAGATCAATTATAAAGGCATCCTGCAAATGACTCTCCCTCCTCCTCTTTTATTCTATTTGCTAAAACACAAGGAAAATCAACACACTTTGAAATGGTTTCGTGTGGGTTTTTTGCTCCTTCACAGCACATAGCATCTGCCTTTCTTTTGTGGTCTATCTGTCTCCTCCTCTCACTCACGTATAGACTTTGATATATATTGTGGCATGGTGCCCACTGTTTGTCTGTGATTAAACGGTTGTTGTGTGGGAAAAGGATGTCCCACAGCACTCTACATGGTTTCCATTATCCTCTAGTAATTCAATCTCTGAGAATAAGTACAAGTGGGGTGAAGCACTTATGTTGGGGGGTGGGGAGGTTGATGGGGGATTTTTTTCTACCACCCCAATGATGTTTGGCTTCTTTAGTCATCGTGGCGTCACAAAATAATTTGTTGGACGTGGCCTCAGGCAAACAGCGCATGTTTTTAAGTTGCAGCTTGTGAGTGGCTTAAACCAAACAAAAGTGCTGATTTGATTTGCTAGCGAGGAAAAGTGTGGCTCCATTGGATTTGTCACATTTGGGAAAAGACAGATGGGTCATTCCACTCCTAAGTGCTTTATCGTTCGGATTGTTGTTGTAGATGTTCTTTGTGGATGTTGACTTGAAAGGCTTTTTGTCTCTGAGATGGAAAGACAGGAGGATGGGCAGGAAGCAGGGAGAGGGGAAACATACAAGTGTTGAATCCTATGAATAAAACATGAGCTTTATGGTATTTACCTATCATTTCTTTATTGTGCTGTATTTTCAAAGTGGATTTTGACATGTTTGCATGTATGCAAGTGAATAAAGGCTGCAACAATAAACTTTCAGTATTAGTGCTGTTGTGGTCAAAATTTAGATTCACTGAAAAGATATTAAGAATATTAAGAACTATAAGTGATAATCTAATGTCAATATTCCATCTGCAGAACATAATATTATCAAAAGATGACAACACTCTGGATCTCTGTACACATGCAGGTACTGCCAAAAATCACTGTCGGATGCACTGCATTAAAAAAGGTCCAAATGCAGGTTTATGATATATCATGCAAGTAAGGAGTCATATGTAAACATGATCCAGCAAAGTCAACATTAGATATTAGTGCATATGGGTGTCCTGTACATCTCTTAATGTAACAGGACATGAGGCATATAAACTACAAAAGAACACGAGTGGCAAAAATTTAACAACAAAAAAGATGCAGCAGAGAGCCTGAAGTAAGAGGGCAAGAAGTGAACATGACAAAGAAATTGTATTTTTTTTTTTTGACTACTGAGTCAAGGAAAGATGAGAGAAGCTCAGTAGATAACAGAATAAGGAGAATCATTAAGAAGCAGAAAGATTGATGTGAACAATCCACTAGAGACCTTACAAAAAAAACACAGAAAGAGAAAAAAAGAACAAGGGAGTGAAGGGAGTTCAGACAGAGGAGAGAGTGTGATTACAGTGGTATCCCCATAATGAGATGAGTGTCTATCTTTTATTATGGCTAATGAAAAGTCGGGCTTCTGGAATTTTTCATGATATGACACAAAATTACCTGATTTGGTTATGCACAAGCATTACAAAGATACAAGGTTTCCCTGTTTGATTAAATCTAGCAATGCCCATTCCTTACTTGGAGATATTTGGGGGAAAACAAGGAGGAATGTTGTTTCATTATATATCAGAATTATTGCTTGTAATAAGTCTGAAGGGGGCAGTATTGTAGAGAAAGAGGAACAACAACAAGGCTTTTTATGATGCTCATCTCATTATATCCCATTTCCCAATTTGTGTATGCTATATAATGTAGGATTAATGCGTCACACCTAACTGGGAATTTGTAAAAAGTTTAATTTCATTTGTTTCACTTGTGTTTCCTTCTCTTCTACTATTTCGTGCGTCCTCTTGCTTGTGGCTTGGAAATACTTCCCAAGCAAATTTTTAATGGACATCTCAAATTCCTTATATTACATCCAGAGGACAGAGGAAGCGTGCCATAGGAGCTATACGTGAGAAAACAAGGCTGTTGTAAAGCCTTTGACACCTGAAGGGGGCGTGTCATGTTGAGCCCACTTTCTAAATTGTATTAAATACATATCATGCCACAAACAGATTAAATGCTCATCTGACCTAAATAAATTCAATGGTATTCTGCGAAAAAGCAATGCTTACATGATGCATGGAGTATGTTGGAGTATGCATCAATTAGATAAGGTCTAATTCTCTAAAGCAAGGCATTTTGTAAACCTGGCTGTCACCTTAACTCATCCATTTTTCAGTCTGTCCTCTCCAACTTGCATCTCTCAAAAACTGCAGATCTGCTGAAACTTGCAGCTGTTTTAAATCAGGGTTGAAGACCTTTGTATTTGCCAGCTTTTATCAAAGCCTTAAACTCTAACTTTTATTTTCTTACATTTTATCTCATTTACTTTAGATTTTTATTTTTTTATTTAAGTTCTTTTATTTCTTTTTCATGATTCTTCTGCAACCTGCTGCAATGATTATGTTTTATGTAAAACACTTATTTATTTAGCATATAAAAGTAAAAATTGACATAAAAGAATTTAAAAGAAAGAACAAAAACAAATAGAAAAAAAACAAACCAACAAAAAAACAGCCTTTCAGATGCCGTGTAATAATAATAAAGTCTTTTAGTTAAATAGCATGTGCATGGGAGAGTTAGAATTTATATAACACAGTCACTCCCAAGAAAAACAAATCAATTACATCGAAAACAATACATATAAAAAATACAATATAACAAACACACATAGAATCAATTCCTGTTTACTCTACTTTAGTCAGGGAAAGTATTCAGCCATTAATTTCTTTTTTTTTTAGTTTATTTTCATACATGGATAATGTTATGGATGAATCCAGAAGATGGAAATGTTTGTTCCATAATTTAGCACCATGGTATCTGACTGAAAGTAGATCAAGAGATGTTTTATTTGGTTTTTATTTTATTATGGTTTTACCGCTATTGTTCCTGTTTTTCTTTTGCACTTTATTTTATTTCCATAATTTGTTCAGCACTTTGTTTTGCAACTAACGTTGTGTTAAAGTGCTCTATAATAAAAGTTGAGTTGAGTTGAGTTAAACAATGGCAGATGCAGATGTAATTTTTAAGCCTGCACTTTGAATTGTCTTGTACATTAAATGTGCTACACAAATAAACCTGCCTTGCATTGCCTCAGGAGGTGAGAAGGACTGAAAGACGTGGAAAGAAGGATTCAGTCCTTACTTATAGTTCATCTGGCAAAATTTGGGAGCACAAACTACCCAAATAGGATGAGCTTCCTGTAAATACGCAACAGCAACAGAAATGCAGTTTGACATAAAAGCTATATAAGATTGACTGAATCTGAAAGCTATCTACATTTTATATATATATACAGTGTGTACATATATAATGTAGATGGCTGGATCCATTAAACCATGTGGATAATGTGAAACTAAATAGATGCTGCTGAATATTTCATATCCCCACTAATTGTATTTTCTTTTTTTAGACATAGCACTATAACATTTGGCAGCTGGTCATATAATATATTGTATAAATAGACATTTTTAGAGTGCATTTTCCCAGGAATGGTCAAACCTAGTCTTTTAGTTAAATCAATTGTGATAACTTAAAATAAACATGGAGGTAATTTATTATCTTTTGTAAACATTAGCTGTATATGATAGCTTGTTAAATAGTACTTTCTTTGGTACAGTTATGGTCACTTCTGCAAAACTGTTTAATTGAAAAATATTCAGGGTTTCATTTGCATCAGTACAAACTTTAATCACAACCAATGAAATTGGTGAGACATAACACAAGCAAGTTTATTTGTATAGCACATTTCCTGTACTAGACAATTCAAAGTCCTTTACACAAAACATTAAAACCATTACAGATGGTGCAAAGAAAGCATTAAAAAGTAGTAAAAAGCAGCAACACATAGCAAAAATCACAATGAAATCATTTCAAAAAACAAAAACGTGGCAAATGTTTGATTTGCTAAAAGGTCTGAACTGCAGCCAGGTACCTTGGGGCATTGCTGAAAAATGCCAAAGCCCTCCAAGAAAAAAGTAATGGTTGACATGCTTCTCTAAAACCTGTATTGTTCTTTTCAAATGTGCAGGTTGCCAGTTCCATAGGTAAGCTATAAGCTATAACCTGATTTGTTTGAGGGTGCACTAAACTGTGGTCATAGATGATCATTTCTAGAAGCGTTTCTGAGTCTGTGCAGTGACCTCTTAACATCCACTGGGTTGTCGATGCTCCAGTATGTCTTTTTCCAATCAACACAGCAGGTGCATTAAAATAACCACAGCAAAACTTTTGCTGCTATGGACATGGTCTACAGGGTTAAAAAGCTTGGAGTTCCTTTGCTGTAAGCTTTTCCATTTGGGTATGCAAAATAAGGGAAGGCGGCTTAAACAGGTGGATGTTAAGGGGTCACATGAAAGAATGATGGCGCTTTTAAATCCTAAGTGCCCAAAGATCAGCGCTTCCAATACTGATTCTCAATACTCTTTGAACACAGATGTCTCAAGATTCTCAGAACATTTTGGTGATATTATGTAAATGATAATGTTGAGATATACAGTCGTCCTTGTTGAATTATAGAAGGGCAATATTCAGAAATTACTCCCCAATTGTAGACATTTTTTCTAAAACAGATTTCTGAGCCTCGGTCCATTTGTTTTACTTCTGAGAGACTATACCTCTTTGGTACTCTTTTCATATCCAGGCTGTCACTGGCTTTTTGCAAATTGACCTAATTATTTGCGACATGTTCCTCCAGCTTACTCTTTACTTTTGCAGCCTTTTTTGTTGCCCTTATCTCAATTTTTCTGAGATGTGTTACTGCCATCAAATTCACGATGAGCTAATATTTCTCATGAAATAGTAAAATGCCTTACTTCAAACATGGGATATCTTTTGCATGATCTATTATAAATAAAATATTAATTTTAATTCTGCTTTTATTTACATATCACACAATGCCTTTGAAATTGTGGTTCTAAATACAAATACTAATTTAAAAAAAAAAATCATTACAGGTCTTCATTGTTGTCTTTAAATGTAATGGCCGCTTGGAGAAAATCCGAAATCAGTCTGTAAGTCTCTCCATAAAATGTGGATCTAATATTCAAATCCACCCAGATATAAAGTTAGGGGAACCTCGGCACAGTTTTGGGTCAACGTCATTACGTGCTACGCTCATGATTGGAGCTTGATAAAAGGGGAAACCCCTTGCTTACCGGCCGGGCCATCCCTAACCCTTCTCTGCTCCCCCCCTGGCGACCGCCCAAAGTCACATTCTCAGTCCACTCATTGGAACATGTCGTTTATGTCATTCTGACAGATTTTCAATTACTTGTTTAAATAGGCCAAATGTTTTTCAGGGTAAGGCCATGCGTCATAAAAACAACTTAAGAATAAACAGTTCTGGGCTACCACCTTGAAAATAATGTACTTCTTTCTAATTGTTATTAAATTAAAGCTCCCTTGCGCTTATGTTTGCTATTATAACTAATCCATGTTAACACTGATGGTCGACCGGCTAAGGAAGGCAGGAAAACGCGGAGTCATTTCCCCTTCGAAGATCACTCAGCGGTTCCCTCCGTTTTGCTGCTACTGTACTTGCAAAATAGTGCGCCCTACTGTCTCGACTGCGCATGACTGTACGTCGTAATATGAAGTAGGCCTCCTGTTTTTCTCCCCAACCCCAAGTACTCCTGGCCCCCACCATCTCGATGCAACGCTAAAGTAAGCAAAACACGGAGGCAGCTGTCGAGTATTCTTGAAGGTAAAGAATTTTATTGCATATATAAAGACGCGGGAGACGCGTGTTGACAAATAGAACGTCGTTGTTGTTTGCGAACGGCGGTTTGGCGTGCGGAAGCGGTCGGACTGCAGAGCAGGCTTCGGGACTGTTTCCGCACGCTTGAGGGAGAGCAAGGCCCAGTGACCCACATTCTGAGCAGCCTATATCTGTGTGTGTACGAGTGGGCGTGCGCGTGCGCGTATCGTCGTCAATGTGTGTGTACGTATGTACCCGGGGACTATGCATGTGTGTACATACATATGCCGCGAAAATGTTTCCACCATCGCCGGTTTTAGGCATTTGTCATCCGCTGATCTTTGTGGTTTTGTCGGCTTGTCCGAAGACGTTGCCCCGTGCGGATCTTTAGGCTCCTTCTCTCGCGGTGTTTGTGGACCAGCGGTTATATTTTAGAGATTATTTTGTCTTCAATGTCAGTTGTTGCGTGACAGCTCCAGGCTCGGCGACAGCTTGAAACAGTAGATATTAATTTTCCTGTTTATTACACAAACGTGGCACCATTAACCTGTCATAATCGTGTCATTCAATATCTGCAAGTGTAGCGGGAGGAAACGGAGAATGTAAGAGCATTAAATCCCTGAGTTAAATGGGCTGTTTTTTTTCGGTTGCCAGCTTAGTTAGCCTGCTAGCTAGCAATATGGGTTGCTCTCTTACGGTTGTATAACAACACCTGTGGCATTGAAAGGTCTGTAAAAAAAAATCTATGCTTTATAGGTATAGACTGTTTTGGTCAACAGCATTACGAAGTCTGCGGCTATATTGCTAATGGGAATCTATTCATTCGTGATGTTGTACAGTTTGTTCTTTACTCAGTGTAATGAGGCTTCACTTACTGGCCATCAGGATGATCATAAGTCAGCATCCCAAATTAGAGCCTACATAACATCAGAATGAACTCCTTAAGTTGTTCAATTAAATATATCAATATATGAAAACATAATATGGGACTCTAGGCGAATGTTGATGCTATTTGTTGATCTTATTGTAGCTATAATGACCTTCTTGCATACAGTCATGTGTTGTTGCAAAATTAACTTAGAAAGGGTCATTGAGAAACTAAATTGTCAGTTTTTGTCTTGCATACTATTCTGCAAGACAGTACATGTACTAGAATTAATATTAAGTGTTTTTAATGATAGTCAGATTATATTGTAAAACAATTTATTAATCCCAGTTTCTTGATTTGTGAAGATGTTCTGCTGGTATAAATTTGGGTACATTAGGAGTATTTGTCAGACTTCAGGATAAAGTAAGGGCTATACATTTTATGTGATTTTAATGGGAATACTTGAACCAAGCCAACAATATTATCTGTATGATATTTACGTTTATTATCAATTCTAATATTAATATTTACGTTATGTTGGAGATTTTTTGAAAAATGATATACCTATTTTATTATTTTTATTGTTATTACTAGCTTTTTAGAAGTGTTTTTTACTAATGTCTTAGAAATTTGCAGTTAAAAAAGTCACCGGACTTCTTGACTCAATATTATGAGTACTCTGCTAATATTCTGCTGTCCAAATGTTAAGCTGACTGATACATAAACATTTTCATTGTACAGTGTTTGTGTTCTTTGTTGGTGTTACCAATTCACATGCTTGTTAAACAATGAATGCAGACTCATTTGGCATTTAAGTGAATGAGTCAGGGCTTTTTGTGTTGCAGATAAGGTGGGGTGTGAAGATTTGTCACTGCCTGGAAGGTTAGGGTCTAAAACAGCCATTTTTGCCTATAAGAGACATTCCAGAGGGTAAGTCAAAGTAGGAGTCACGGAAGTATGAATGTTGTAAGCAAAATAATTGATCAAAAACTTTACTTAAGTTAACTTTGCTTTTTGTAATAGTTGTAATTGAGGTTTATTAAGTGGTAGCTGTTTTCATCTTTATTTATTTATTTATTTATTTATTTATTTCCATATATCAATATAACTTAACGTAATCAGATTTTTTTTTTAGCTTGTCATAATCATATTTTGTTGCTGTTGTTGCAAGGACACTCCTCAAATAATGAATTTCCTGTGTCCACACTGATCAGTTGAGTTCCCTGACCCCTTTTCTTGTGCTGTGATTTTTCTCCCACAGGTTTTGCTCGACTACCATGTCTTTCCCGTGGTCTGTTGCCCTCTCATGACCTCAATGACCTCAATACCGCTTTTGACCATAGAGTCAGCTCTGACCCCAAACCCTTTCTACAACACCTGAGAAAAGACGTTGACCTTGTGCAAACGCTGCAGTGGGGTGAGAAGTGATGACACGAACACAATCCCTCTGCTGCCACACAGATAGATTAACTGTTTTTAAGTGAGGATATCTGTTGTAATTTATATGTTCCCAGGCAGATTGTACATTCATTCAAATGTTTTACTGGCCATATAAATGAAAAACTAATAATAGACCTTTTTCAAAGCAGCCAGATTGACTTGAAATAGTAAATATAAGAGTCAAAGGAGCTTAAATTAAAGCTTAGTAGAACAAAGCAGAGCAAGACATTTGTTAGTTGTTGTTTGTTTTTTTATACCTGATCTCTTTTGATTTGTGAAATGATCAAGCACCCTAATTTACAAATTGCGCATGCATGCAGTTGCATCCATCAATTCATTCCCCAATCCATATTCTGCCTCTTATCTTGGAACAGTCCCAGGGGCAACAGTCTAAAAAACTCCCCCTCCTCAGCCACTTTCTCCACTGTTTCCTGATGGACTCTGAGGTGCTTCAAAGCCACTCAAGACATAGTCTCTGCAGTTGGTCCTGATTGCCCCAAGGTCTCCTCGGAGGGGGACATGTCCAAAACACTTCCCTTGTAAAGTGTACAGAACCTATCCTGACAGATGCTTGAACCACCTTCACTAGTAGCAGCAACTCTATTCTAAATCTGCATGGATGACCAAGCTTCTCATTGTCATCCTAAAGATTAGGCCAACCACCTTTAAGAAACATTTTAATTTCAGCCAGTTGTATTTGTGATCTGATTTTTTCTTGGATACTTAGGCCCTATCAATATGGGGCAGAGTTTAGGTGAATCTACTACAGCTGTTTATCATTTCGTCCACACAGACCTGGTGTTTTGGGAGCCCAAAAACACTGCTCTTCTAAAACAGCTCCCAAAGTGAATATCTCTACAAACACCACCCTTTTTCATCCTGTGTGTATGACCTAAACGCATCTTCTTTTTTTTTTTAACGACCCGCTGATGACCCAGAGCCCTTTCACAACACTGGCTGTGTGAGTGTTCACAGAAGGGCTGAATTACACGCTGTGTTTCAATAAATTAAAAAAGGAAAAAGAATGACAGACCAAATTATCAATAAGCTTCAGAAGTTAAAGAAGGAATACAGCAACAGAAAGAAGACTTGGACAAAAGGGGAGTTGGACATGGTGTTACATGTCCATCTTTCCAGCTGTGTAGTGTTGCCTGGCAACCAATTAATATTTCGCTAGTTGATTTTTGTAAGCTCGTGATAACATCTTATGAAATTCATTCAGTCATAAGAATATAAACTATTGTTTATTTTGTGAAACAGTATGTTATAATGGAGCCTGACGACTTCACCATCAACTTTCAGGACCAAATCTACAAGCTGTTTATGTTTTACTTCCTCAGAGTAAAGTCTGCCCACTTTGGTTCTGGTTAAACTGGTGTGAATGTGGGTCAGTTCACCAGAAAGCATCAATCTTCTGAGACTCCAGAACAGAGTCAGTGCTAAAACCAGAACTGTGTGTTTGTGAAAGCACTGGCCCAACCAACCTGCGAGTGGGCAATCCACCAATTTTAAACTGAGAACCATGTCCTCAGGCGTTGTGGTGCTAATTTTCATCCCGACTACTCAGTTGCAAACCTCCCCAGCGCCAGATGTTAGTCTTGGTTTAATGAAACCAACAAGGCCGCATCATCTTCAAAAAGTAACAATGCAATCCAAAGCTGACCAAACTGGACGCCCACTGACTCTCAGCTGCACTTAGAAATTCTGTACGTAAAGATTATGAACAGAATCTGTGAACAAGGGCTGCTCTGGTGGAGTCCAACCTGCAAGAAATTACTTAATGTCGGCAATGCGACCCAAGCTCTTAATGTGGTTGTTCTGGGACTAAATAGTGTAAAGCAAAGGGCCTGATGCCCTCATACTCCCAAAGAACATGAGGGCCAGTCACAAAGCTTCTCTAAGTCCACAAAACACATGAAAACTGGTTGGGCAAACCCAGACACCTGCCAGAATGCAGGGATGAAAATGATGATTTGGTTAAAAACAGACAGAGACACCACTTTCAGGCTCCTTCTGCATGACAATTTGTGACCATTTGCATGTTATTAATCCACTGAATATAAAGTATTAGAGTGAAACTAACAGTGTCTGTTTTGGTTTTATCTTTGCAGGCGCTCTTCCAAATGCCTACCTCACGCCTAAAGAACAAATCACTGCAGCCACAGCCCTGATCAACAACCACCATGACATCAAGTATAGGGTATGATGACGCATGCACACACACAGAAGCACACAATATATTAACACACATTATGCATTCATAGACAAGCAATGTCCTTTTATTTCATATGTATTAAAAACAAATGCCTGGTACAAATGTTTAATTGATGCTTTTTGTCCTCTAATAATTTGTATTAATAAAACAACACTATTATGCCTTTTTTTACTTGGCATAAAAATGTTCAAATAGAAAAATTACATATCAGCTCCACATATTATCTGTGCAAATCAAATTATTTTGACTGTCCTTACCTGAAACTGAGACTTGACTCTACCTCTTACACAGATTCACTTAATCTTCTTGGCAATCACAACACATTCCCTTTTTTTCTCTCTCATTTTTCTGTGTGCGTGACCCAAAAATAAACTTTCTGCTAGCATGTATAGAAGGAATACTTTCATTAGCCATTATCTGTCACCTACTATTATTAATGATGCATATCTATTTTCAAGGTGCCAACAAGCATGCACACACACAGGAAAGCTGAGTAAGCTGGAAAAACTCGGAATGGTGAATATTTTTTCTCCTCCTGTAGGGATGATTGTAGCATCTTTGATGGGTTGATGGAAGAAGATGAGAAGGACAAGGCAAAACGGTAAGCTAATTGTAAAGACGAACACTCCTGAGTGATAATGTTTGTACTTCCAAATTTTTAGAAGTTAACTTAAAATGGGAAAGTTTAAAAAAACAAAAAAATTCCTTTAGACTATTGATAAAATATCTTGATTGCATGTTGTTTGACTTCAGCATTTCCATGGTCACAAGGAAAAATGTGTTTTATTTTTGGCTCATTTTGTTTCTCTGTTGGCAAAAATGGTGAAAAATAAGAGTCTAAATACTATGTATGGATTGCAGCGTGTCCCGTAACAAGTCGGAGAAGAAACGGAGAGACCAGTTCAATGTCCTCATTAAAGAGCTTGGCACGATGTTACCAGGCAACACCAGGAAGATGGACAAGTCCACCATCCTGCAGAAGAGCATTGACTTCCTGTGTAAACACAAAGGTCAGGGCTCTCTGTCATGCTCACCTCATGTCCTGTGTTTATGTGGAGCACCTCAGTGAGTCGACATTTCTGTCTCTACGTTTAAGTTCATTAACACACTTAACACAGTTCACACTTCGGTGCACACTGTATTAGGGCTTGTGTAGCATCATCAGAAGAGCTCCGTAAAAACTTGTTTTCATTGCTTTACTATGAAACATGGCAGGGCTCTAGACTGCAACCAAAAATTTGTTGAGTGTGACTCACTTTTTTCAGGTGTAAGACTTTAATCTCCCTGAATGTCTCTCTGTGTATTCTGTGTTCACCCCCCCCTTCCCTAAAACTGGAATCAGTTATAATACATATTATCGAATTTGCTTGTATGTAGGGATTTGATCTGGTACCAATTAAAGATTTTTTACCGTGCCTGAGCCAAATGAACAAGAAAAGTTGGATGAGAGTTAAATGAATTTTTACCACTGCACCCCCCTCGTATGTGTGACAAGTTCAGTAGTGGCTAAGACGCTTGCAGAAGCTCAGAGGTTATCCAAAGAATTAAGTAATCAAACGCTACGTGTCTCTAGGAAATATAAAAATGCTGCATCCATTTCTGGTGTAAAGTCACCAGAAAAGGAGAGCAGCCTCCATCAAACTCACCCTGTGTGTTTGAGCTGAACCTGAAGGCTGTTCTGGAGAAGATCCATGGAAAAAAACATTAATCACTGTTGACACGACTACTAATAAGGAGACACTGACATGTTTTGTTTGTTTGTTTTTTTTTTTAAAAAGGGCAATGTTTCTTGCTGGTTGAGCAGCCATCAACATGGTATATGATATAGCCAGAAAGGAGCAGACTTTCATAACATTCAAGTCCAAGTAGATCATTCTCATGAAAAAGATTGAATGTTAATACAGATGAGTAAAGTTAGCCAGAAGCAGCACAGCCTCATGATCCATTTCAGAGTTTGAAAAGTTTAGTTTAGTTCTGTTCAGCGAAACTAGCCCTTTACGTCTGTTTTTTTAAAAAAATGCTTTTTTTCTATTTTACATTTGTGCTTCAAATAAAAGTAAACATTTTGTACCTAATTCTTTTTCACATTAAATTAAATGACCATGAAATCAAGTTGAATTACCCATGTACACATATGGGTAAAGATAAAAAGGTAATCATTAAAATGTTGTGACGAGAGCAACACTGAGAAAATTTGGGTGCACCAGAATTTTTTTGTTGGTGAACGCAAATTCAAAAGTTAGGTCGCACCAGTGCAACCGATTCAAATAGTTAGTCTGGAGCTCTGCATGGCAACTGTACATATGAATTAATTCTGTTGTCACTTTTATACATGTGTTTTCCTCTCTCATTATTTTCCTGAAATGTGTTTATTTAGATGTCTATAAATTCTAATATATCCTTTCTCCTTCATCATCAGAGATCGCAGCCCAGTCTGAGTCAAGTGAGATCAGACAGGACTGGAAGCCTCCATTTCTTAGCAATGAAGAATTCACCCAGCTCATGCTGGAGGTCAGAAGTCACATATTAAGTGTTTTAATCTTGTCTGTTGGGTAACAGGACAGAGTCATTATGGACCTAAATGTTAACAAGCACAGTAATGAATGCTGTTGATCATTGCTGTATTATATTGCTTTTTATGATGGATTAAAATATTAAATCTGTTCTGATAGACCAAAACCAACATGTCATGACATTTCACACTATTATCCTTAACAGGCTCTGGATGGGTTCTTCATAGCAATTATGACTGATGGGAACATCCTTTATGTCTCAGAGAGTGTCACATCATTACTAGAACACCTACCGGTAAATAACACCAGTTCTTTCTGTTGTTCCTTGTGTAGTAGTCCTCCTTTCTGCCATAGAACAAGCCTTAACAAGATTTGCATGTGTTTGTAGTTCAGATTAAACATGTCACAATGACCTATATGCTAAGAGAAGGTTTGGCTTTAGTTTTTTCCTTTGGGTGGTTTGGAGTTGTATTTTCATGCATGTTTTATGCTCGTCTCCCAGGCGGACTTGGTGGACCAGAACCTGTTAAACTTCCTGCCAGTTGGGGAACACTCCGAGGTGTACAAGGCTCTGTCCACACACCCCACCGACCCAGAGACCTTCAGCACCGACAACCTGAAGAGTCAGTAACAACCAGTCCTTTGTACTGTACCTCCAGCTTGTTTATAATTATTCATATTCTGGACATTGATGTGTGTCATTAGGTGAAATGGTTTGGGTTTAGATTATTTTCTAGGTTTTAAAAAATGTTTTTTACTCGTGATTAATGCGCACACTGTCGGCATAATGTCACAAACTTATGTAGATAGCAGGTTGTGGCTCTGAAGCAGAAACGGACACAGAATGTATCTTTTACGCATCTTTTAGTTTAGCTTTAAACTTCTACAAGATGGTTTCCAGACAAGACTGAGGTATTATGTCAACTATAAGTTGTCAAAATAATGCAGTAGAAGGCGACTCAAACCCGCCAGGGGTCGAGGAATAGAAAATGAAACTTAAACTTGCAGAGACATGCAGCATGCTTGCCGTCCATCAGTGATGCATTCAATGCAGCTCCGAAATAGCAATTAT
>JAOXYM010000004.1:8124239-8138144 GCA_028567055.1 Leptatherina wallacei | reverse complement strand
AAAATGTTTTTTTGTACCAGGCTGTAAACATGTTTATTTCTGCTGTGAAGTTGGTCTTTTTAACATGGGAGTCAATGAGGATCTGCTCTGTTTTGCAGCCAGCACCTAGCAGAGGAGGGGGGAACTGCAATTTTTGGCACTTCCGCATAGGCTTCATTTTTTCGAACGCTAGGTTGCCTCTTGGTTCAAACGCTAGTCAGTAACCATGGCAACAGAAAGTCAGAACATACAGCGATGTCCCTTTTTGATCCTTCAATGTCGGCTCTTAATGCGAAGCAGAATTCACTAAGCGTTGGATTGTTCACCCACTAATAGGGAATGTGATCTGGGTTTAGACCGTCATGAGATTATTTCACAATTTATTTATCACAACGGCAAGACAGTAGACAAAACATAAGTGATTTTATAGTTTCCGTTTGGTGAATTTGGAGACAAGGCAGATCATGTCTGTGATGGGGCATCGCTGTGAAAGCAACCTGCAGGCTTATTGGGCTTCGTCAGTCCAGGAGAGACTATAATGGAGCAAAAGTTTGTCGTCCTGCACCATCCCAAACAGCAGTGGTCAGGGTCCATAAATGTTAAATCTCCGTCCTTCAAATGACACTATGATGGACATGGCAGTATCTCTATCAAATTTCATGATCAACAGCGATTTCTTGCAATAAAATAACAGCTGCGGCCTACCGAGGATCCAACCGTCCAACGCAAAGCTTCGTCCATTAATTTCTGATGATGGACACCTCGTCGGGCATTATCCCTTACTTAACTTGCCGAACTACGTGTGCGTATATATAAAAATAATGCATGCCAGCTGGCATTAGAATTCTCACTGACCATGGTAAGTTAAGGCATGCATGTGTTACTTTGTTGGCCTCTTGTTGCAACAGCTTCATTTAAGCTCTACACAAAACATGCATACATATATGGATGAGGCCTTCTGTACATCCTCTGCGTCCTCTATGTGCCTGTTTGCACAGAACTTGTGGATGCGTACCCAGATGTAGCAAATGGAGCAGTACCACCAGAAACCATGGGGGCAGTGTTGTTCAGTACAGCCCGCATGTTACCAGCTAAAGGAACAAATAAGAAGCTGTAATGTATTTAATGGCCGCACTGACCACTGCACCGATTCTTTTAATGTCTTTTTCTGAGAATATGCGTTATCATGATCTCCTCCACTGTTGCCATGTTTGCTATTAGGGGGTTTTCCACTGACATTTTCAGGAATTTTTATTACCTGGAATTAATTAACTCTGGTAAAGGAACTCCAAGTAATCTGTGTGGTCTGCATTTTTACTGCATGACAAATGTCCGGAAATTTTACTCTAGTCTCATGTTGGTACAGTGGTCGGATTGACCTGGGCTGTTGTGGTCCTTTTGCATTCTTTTTTTTTTACTTTTCATGAATTGTTTCTATAGCCCCTTTTAGACATGGTCTGAAAAGCAGTAATGTTGTGGACTTTGTCTTTTATACCGTTTGCATTCAGACAAACGTTCCGCTATTTTATTTCGGAGCTGTAGCGGACATTTACCGGCTAGCCCCCATGTCATAAGAGCGGAAATGTTGCGGCACATCGTTTTGCCTGAACGCACAAGAAATGTTCCGGACAAGTCACAACACAAAGACGTCCTACCCTGTTTCGACATCTGACTTATCCGGAACATTTCCCTATGTGTGAACGTGTTCGCAACGTTAAAAGTCCACGAGGAAGCGATACATTTGAAAAGACAACTCCGGTTAAAGAGCGGATGGACTTTACCGCACATATTCCACAATGCAACTCTGAAAGCGGCTTATGTGTGCCCTACATTCAGCCAGCTTGTCAGCTATTCTCTCATACCCATTCACTGTTGTGTGTTGGTGATTCGAAGTCACACCGAATGTTGTCTTCATTAAATACGCTCATAAGAGCCTGGACCTCTTCGTTACTTCACTATTCATAGCTGCAAAACACAGAGTTAAGTTTGTTGAAGTAAAATAAACACACTTCCAGCCACACACCAGCTTATATGCTGAAGTGCGGAATGCTGCAAGTATGTTTGACCAATCAGAGTCCTGCTCACAGTAACAAGCATTCCAGGGAACCTGTAAAGTCCCCCTCGACTGGGTGCTTTTTTAGGAAGTTTGGGGGTTAGGAAAGGTTTTTTACTCATGTAATGTTGGTGGAAATGCATCAAGGTTTTATAAGATCCCGGGTAAATGTAAAAAGGTCATGTGATGGAAATCGTCTGATTATGACATCGGAACTTGGAAGAGAGTTTTAAATTCTGTGCTGCCGTCTAGTGGATGTATTCCCTAACAACCAAAAGATGCATGGCAGTATGTGGGCAGTGACATTCACGTTTGACATAGACCTAGTTATTTATGTACAAATAGGTATCATAAATTAGCCTTAACAATGATAGACCTCTTTGGTTTATCATTGCTTTTAAAAATAATGAAACCGTCTTCTTGTAAAACTTATCACAAGATAACTACTTCATTATGACAATTGTGTAAAATAAAAAAAAATGTTCAGGCATGGCTGTTCTTGGCTTCCATAGTTGGATAAGCTTCTCAAACCATTCTAATAAAAGGGCTGTGTAACACTTAACATAAAGGGCAGTCAGGAGGAGGATGGGGTGCATCTGAGGAAAAATCCCAAACCAAATAGTTTTATTGGTATATCAAAAGAGTGACTATAGCTTTATTTAAGACTTCACTGATTCTCCTTTTGCTGCTAAATCTTTCATTACCCTCAGCAGAAATCTGCAAACTCACTTTCAGCTACTTGTTTCTATGAAATAAAAATGATTGTGAGATTTTTTCAAGGAGAGAAAAGCAGGAAAAAAAATTATGCAATCCCCCCCAAAATGCTACAAAGCAGCATATAGATGAGCAGCTCTGCAGAGTCCAGTGACAATTCATCACTTCAAGTTGATTTGATACCATTTCATCATGTGGAAGTTGGCTTGAATTATGTGGAATATAAGAGCCTGAGTGAAAGCAACTACACTGTGTTTCTGTTTGTAAATGTACTACCTGCTGACGTTGGTCCAGATCCAAAACAAGATTTATTAACTATTGGCAGCACTTTTAAATCTCCTCTATAACTACTCAATAAATATGAAGACAGTATGTTAAAGCCTTACATTCTTGGAAGTAATGTACTCCATTCCTTTGGCAACCTGGTAGGAAAAGCTGAGGAGATCTTCAGCGTCCAGAGAGAGCTCATCTATGTCATCTAGACAGAGATTTCACTGTCAGCTTCAGTGAATAAAATAGATGCTTAAACAGGCACTGCTTCATGTTTTATGCAGGGTGTTATGATTGGAAATGAAGAGTGGGAGCCTTACCTGACTGAGAGGACCTTTCTTTCTCAGAAGGACGCATCGGCATATATCCTGTACCAGTTGCATCCCTGCTATTCACACACAGATGAACACAATTAAGTATTAAAATGACCCACTTTCTGTTGTAATCCCAGTTAAGAATTTGCACACACAAACACCTTGTTGGCTCCGTCTGGTTTGAAACATTGCGATAGTAACCATCTCCAACCTTGGAGTTTAGGAAGGACTCTCTTTTTCTTCGCAGGAAGTTGAGGAGGTCGCCATAGCAACAGTACTCTGTGATTACTAAAATTGGGCCTGGCAGGATGAAGAGAGTAAAGGCAAAAAAGGAATCATTTACTGGTTTTTAAACCATGACGATAGTGAAACAATGACAAAAAAAGGACAAAATGGTGGTTTGGTATTTGTAATGCCATGTTAGTCATTTTATAACAACCGCATCTGACACAAAAAGGACACATGATGAACATAAACTCAGCAGATTTTCCCAATTAGTGTTTTAAAAAAAAAGACAACTAATACTATTTTGTCAAAACACCCCAAACTAATTTGTGTCAGTGGTAGATAAGTCTGGTAGACAACCGTCAAGTGTTTAGTGTGTCGGTCTCAATAACAGACTCAGTGGAATCCAATGAAAATGCTTCATTAAAATCAATATTGAGGTCTACATAGGCAGGTAAATGATATTGATCAACAGCAAATTTGTGGCAAGTCAAACTGCATCACATCTTCATATTGGAGCTGGATGGTATTGGATTTTTTATGTGGTCTGTGAGTCAGCACATAAGCATATAAGTATGTGTAAAAGCTTTTGAGGCAATCTCCCAAACATGCAAACTACCATAAAAATGTTTAATGAATAAATGATAATAATAGTCATAATTATGATGAGAGAGTAGATAGATGCAAGAGATTTAGTTTGTGCACCCAATGAAAATCAGAGCATCTTCAATCAAAAATATGTGTCACGTCCTGCAGAGTGAACTACGTTTCTTTAATGAAAAGTCCTCTCACCTCCGACAGTGCAGGCTCCCAGCAGGTTTACGATGTTCACATGGTTACCAAGGTAACTGAGAACCTTCAGCTCTGACATCAGTGCCTCCTTCTCCGTGGAATGGGGGTTGGCTAAGATGATATCATCACAAATCCTTGAGTAAATATAATCTCCACCACTGTGCATAATGTCAGATATGTTCTTATGACAAATACTTACGTTTTAGCATCTTAACAGCGACGGTTGTTACAGTATCTGGGGAGCACAGTCCGTATGCTGTGGCCCTTACCACCTTTCCAAAAGCACCCGAGCCCAGAGTTTTACCTTTAAGAACCCCAAACATGAACTTTTTAGCATTTATCTGAGACAATGACCTATGATAAGTTAACAAACATATTGTAGCAATAAAAATATGGATGCTGTCATACCAAAGCGAAGCTTCTGTCTGGGGAACTCCCATTTGAGATCATACGGTAGCTGAAGTGGGTCAATATATATGTAGTTGTTTCCATTGATGCTCTCAATGACCTTCCATTGGATTTGAAACTTTGGTTTCTGTAGAAGTTTGGGGAGAAAATAGAGGCCAGATTTATTTAAAAAAAAAAACTCATTAGCTCAGTTTCCCAGCATTGCTTGCTATAAGTGATTACACAGATTTAACTCATATCTTTGGCCTTCTCTCATTGCTCTTCCATCCAAGTTTTGATCGCTTAGTGCACTTTGGTTGACAGCCTGTGTCTAGACTTTGCCTTTAGCATCCCATTGCGGACGTGTACACTGGAGCTCAAGGAGTCTGACTCATCTGAGTGCGATAAAAGCAGCTTGCTCATGGGGGTGAATTAATGACTTGATGTGGGATTAGGGTGTCAAAAAAAACTCTTTAACTGTAGCATGTGTGCACTGTGAATGGTTGATGGACTCTGTTCAAATTAATTAGGACACATTTGTGTAGATTAAAAGGACACACTTTCACTCTTCTGCAGTTTAAGTGCAGAAAAACTGATGCTTCTGACTTTAACATGCTCTACACAGCACAGAGGCAGGCCTGATTAGTAAATGAGAATGGGCCCTCTGCCAGAAGCTACTGAAGCCATTTCCTTTTCTCTGATGCAAAGTGTATATCAGTGCTCAAGAATTGATTTAACACTGATGCTTATAAACTGATGTGTAGGTTGAAACTGGATTTATGGCCACAGAAGTGAGATTTATAAGCCTACTATTACTCAAGTTCCATTTGCAGTAGTATGGTATGCATGCTTATTTCTTTTCTTACCTGCATGTACTTGTAGAGTAGCACCACTAGAATGAGGCTGAGAAAGACGCCAGTAGCCACCATGCCAGTTAGAAGGGGTGTGAAGAGTTTATGGGGGACGAGGCGTTCTGAGAACAAACAAACACCAAACAGGATCAGAGATCACAGAGATCACATTTAGATATAAACAGGGTTTTACTGACGGTTTTAACAGGCAATCACACAAACATCTTCTGCATCTGTGGGTTCTGGTCATTGATGTGATGTATTTCCTGCACCTTCACCCTACATGAACTCAACTCTAATGCTACATCCAAGTAATGAGATGAAAAAAGACATAGGGGTTCAGAATTTTTTTTATACAAAAAGCTTTCAGACCTGGGATGAACAAGGTCTGACCCCTTAGCTATAGTAAAACAAGCCTCCCTCTTCCTCCCTCACACACACACAGCCGGATCCTATCCCTCCATGACAGACAGCTGCAGCAGTGGTGTTTGTTTGTGTGACAAGGATTAGTGAGTCTACGCCATATAATCCCAGCATGCACAGTCAGCATACACTAATCTTATTCAATCTGTACCCAGTAACCACACACCTGGCCTCTGCAGACACAGGGTCAATGAGTTTGTGCTTCTCTATGAGTATTTATACAAAGTCTTTAAGTTACGGTTTATAAGATAAACACCCACCCCTCCAAACTGGCACTTTTGCTGTATCAGCTACTTCTGTGCGCAGACTGTATGTAAGCTATACAATATATGGTATATGTGGGTGTGTGTGTGTGTCATACCACTAATGGAGAACAATGTGTAGGCTTCTTCTCCTTCTGTAGTAGCCACACACTCCAGGGTGTGGTATTGAGCGTGATCCTTGCTGACATTCAGTCGGCTCTCCACCTCACTCCTACCAAAGGCCGACTCTGTCAGCATGGCCACCTCTGGGGTCTCCCACTGGGTGGCATTGGGCAGGTGTGAACACCTGTTAAAAGGTCAGAGTTGATCAAAGTGCCTCTTTCACCATTTTCCCATCAATTTCCTGTCTGTTGAAGCATTTAAATTAATCACAGACAAAAACTAATAATAATCTAATTTTGTCATATTTGGACAGTTAGGTGAAGTCCTGAAGCCAGTTGTAAAAGAGCATCACAGTTAAATCCAAACTGATGCATCCAGTCTTATATTGGTCTTTATGTGGACATATGGCTCTCCTTTGTTACTATTTGTTGTTAATATCTGTATTGTTGAACTGGTTTCTCTTATTGAAAATGTCAAGCCTTATGCACCAGATTTTTTTCTTTTTTTAAATTGTTTTTAGCAAGAAAATAACCTGTTATTTTCTTATAACCACATAATTATTGTATAATCTCAAGAGATTCAATAATCTGATATCATCTTCATTCGCTCAGAACTTCATAAAGCTATAACAACCGGCCCCTCTATCAGTAAATATGGTGAAATACTCACGTCTCAAATCATTTATCAGCTCTCATTTTGTCTTCAAATGTTTGTGTGTATGCATCATAAATACAGTGTTTGTTTATCTGAGAGCAGGTCATTTAAAGCTGTTTATCAACTTGTGGATCTCCTACTGACACTATCATAGGACAAGCGGTCTGCTTCCAGGTGTTAATAATGGTAAAAACAGGATGAAAAACATTGAAGGATTAATTCATCATCTTAATCAGTAGCTTATCATAATGTTTCTATGGACAATCATTACTGTACATCACCCCTTCTTGCATCTCTTGTCATAATTTGACATAAAAAAATGATATAAGGACTAATGGTGATGATGATGATGAAATAACACTGCAAAATGTTGTTTTACAACAGCACCTGTTCATGTTTATTTTTGGCATACCTTGTTCGGGGCAGCTCACAGAAATACCAGCTGATTTTAGGGACTGGATAACCAGCAGCGATGCACCGCACCTGTCCATCAACTGGCCCCTCCTGGGCGATAATAACAGGCTTACCTTAAAAAAAAAATTATTTCATAAGAAGTTGCTGCTTTTGTAGTCTTTATCTTTTTCCAAACAAAAAAAAACTGTTTGGATAAACCTGAAGATGTGCATGTGTAGATTAAATGCCCTGGTAAACAACATCATTACTACATAATACTGCATTGTTTCATGGAGCTGCTTTTCATACAACTTTGAATGAAATGAACACCAATTAATCTTAAGTGTTACTTTCATGTTTGAACTTTCAGAAATTCAGCTTGAATTATGAAACACCTCGAAACAAATGAGTGTGCTACTTACTGTTGACATACACATGAAATAAATGATCGACGGAGGCATCTTCATGACTGGCAGAGAACTTATAGATCCCACCCTCTGAGCCAAGAACCCGCACCAGTCTTAGCTCGCTGATGTATCTGATTAAACAAACACAACTTTAAAAACGTGCACACAGAGTCACACATTGCAGTACTGGCATGCTGTGAGCTACATATACCTGTATTTGCGCTGGTGGACAGTGATAAAATGCTCTGTTGTGTTGAGGAGACGCTTGCCGTTGAAAGACCAAGACAGGGAGTGGGGAGCTGGGTGGGCATCAAATTCCACTCTGAGGCTCAGGCTCTCCCCTTCTTTAACATCTGCCTGGACAGTACCGGGATCTCCTATCATAGTTATGAATCCCTGATCTGAAGCACAGAGAGAGATTAAACGGTTGGGTAAACAAAGACTTTGAGACACCCCCATGCTTAAGCTTAGTGTTATCTTAGCAGTGAGAATCATCTGACTCAAATCATGTTTTGAATAATGATGAGCGGTTCCCTGAAGGCAATGACTTTAAATTTGCAAATGGCATATAAATAAAAATGTGAAATAGCTTTGAACTGCTGCTGTGCTGTGTTTCTTGTTTTTGGTGGTGTATGTGTGATCAACTGTGTCTGTGCACAGAAAGATATATAAACCAACACACAAACTTTAAGACTTACTGCGTACGTCCAGCTGCAGCGCTGCATCACTGTTGCCTCTTTCATTGTGGGCGTGGCAGCGATAAGTGCCTGAGTCTGATTGGTCGACAGCCGTGATCAGCAGTGAGGTGGAACGCTGATAACCGCGGAAACCAGACAGGATGTGAGAGGTTTGGGATTCATTAGGATGCTGTAAAAAATTAGCAGGAGACAAGCTGTGTCAACAGCTGTAGCATCACCCGTCCTATAGACGCTCTAATCGCCGTCAGGCTTTACGCTAAGTTTTTTCTTTTTAAATATGAGTGAACAAACTTTTAAAAATGGTTTAAATTTGTCCTGATTTGAAGCTCGAACCTCCAAGTTCCAAGCGAACAATAAATGCAGCATGACAATGTAGGAAAGTATAACCGTAGAAAATGAGCGTAACAAAACAGAATTTATTGATTATTTCACGGTTGTTATGTTCTAAAACACAAATAAATATGTGCAAATCTTCCCCAAACCACTTAGGAAGCTGCTGCATTGTCTGATTTCAAATGAAAGTCCCCTTTCTGCGGACTGTATGAGTGATTTTTAACTGAATGGTGTGATTTAACTTTTACAGACAAATAATATCATTGATGGTGTCTACAAGTTTCAAGGTTTCAGCCAAAGAATGTCAGTGTCTTTATTTTGTTTTCTTACTAATCTTTTTTCATTACATGCTTTTAAATTCTAACAAATATCACTTAGCACTATTCTCATGCAGTCTTATCTTCTAAAAACTCCAAATATTGTTTGAATCGTGAGGCAGTACAGGGTGTTTGACATTCAGGCAATCAATCCCCATTACTAAAAGAACCGCAAACAAATCCCTAATATGAATCTCACCGCTGCTGAAGGGAAATCCCACTTAAGACTGAAGTCCGGGTTGACATTGGTGGAGCTACAAGTCAGCTGAAACTGCTCTCCTGTCTTTAGGATGACGGTGTCTTTCTGGGACAACGTGATCACAGGGCGCAACTCTGGCACTGGATCAAGAGACACAAAGTCAACATTGTGATAACGTCATAACTAAACCACCATGCTGTCATCATAACTCTTGATAACAATGTGCGTTAATTCTTCGGATCTTGTTGCATTAATTACTCAGGCACTGACACCTGCCGAAGTGATGAGTATTGATGATAATTTCAATTGCCTGAATTGGATATCTGTTTACATTAGATTAAATTTCATCAAAAGGTTTGTCTAATTTTTTATAATCATGTTTATACACCAAGAACAAATAACCCTCAAGGGTGTGTGACCAGTGCTTCACAGTCACATGACAGCACACAAAAGCTTTAGTGTGTGCATATGCAGACACTTGCGTGTACATAAACGACATGATACATTTACCACATTAAATACAGAAGTCATGTTACTTGCTGTGTTTTTCTTGCCGTAACATTGTTTAACTCTGACACAGCCTTCATGTTTGGTTGAACAGCTTTGTTTGGTGTCTGCCCCTCCCTCCCACACGTCTCCTCTCCCTCTTCATCAGTCAAAAGGACACAAACATACCCCACACACACACACACACCCTACCCTACCATGCCTCCAGCTTGTCTGCTTTCAGACTTGTATTGCAGACAGGACTGCAAGCGCTGATGCAGTACAAAGGACAGAAATGTGATCACTTTCCACTGACATCAATTAAAGTCCCCCTCTCAAAAAAGTCAAGTTTTTAACCTTGTTAACTTGTCCATGACATTTGTATTCATTACATGGACATTTTAACAGTGTTGTCGTTATGGATTTCTGCTTTAAATCTGCAGAGAACCACCTACAGTCTCAGATAAATATGGCCAGACAAGGTCACTATGCTCAGTGTAGAAGATTGGGGGAACAGATCCTTTACTTGCAGATGAAGCTTTACTGGTTTGCTTTGAGAGATTAATGTAATGTAAGCTAGCACAAGCTTCAAAGAGGAGTTAGTACAAACTTGATGGAGAAGGCAGAGAAGGCCAAAGCAGAGTAAGTTAGAGTTAACCAAGAGCTCAGCAGTGGCTGGAATCAGGAACTAGCCAAGGACTTAGCTTAGCCAGCTTTCAGTCACAGAAATGAGAAATTAGCTGAGGAGAATTATAACACCTCTTGGCCAAGTGAAACAGAAGTTGTTGGAGGAGCTAACAGAGCTACCACTTGGTTAAGCAAGCTTGAAGTTAGCCAGAGCTAGCCAAGGAATTAGCTGAGCTAGCGCTTAAGACTATTACATACTCCACAAGAACAGAAAACTTTGTTTTTGGTATTGAGGCGGTAAAAGCCAAAATGAATTTGGTTCTTGCTTTTGCCCCCTGAAGAACAAGAACAAAGTTCTCTATAGCCAAGTTAGCACTGTGGCAATAGAAGCCGATGTAATTAGGCAAATGGTGTATTTTCAATAATCCTAAAGGCAAGTGAATAGATCACCATTCTCATGCTTTCACTTGCATCCAACCTTTTACAATGAGTCTTTTTACAACTATTCCTTTAAAAATTGTGTGGTTCCCCAGTGTTTAGCTACTGCATTAGAGAAGGACATTCTAATGTCATCATCTGCTGGGATGCAGGGATCCCATCTCCATTAGCAGGGATTAGCATATTAATAGATTCACTTGCACTTTCTTTACAAAAAAGGGCTATTTCATGACGATGAAAGATGTTTAAAATTTCTAAACAGCCCATTTGTGAGGAACATACATGCAGTATTGTTTATAGAGGTCTATAAACTACTTGAGCAGGGCTTTAAATTATGTTCAACATGTATTCTGTTTTGAAGACAACAATCACATTGGTTCAACCTGTTGTTCCAACCTGGTTATCCACATCTTCCCAGTCTCATGCATTTTAACGAGTCTACGCGGATGAATTCTGCATGGCTGTGGCTATCCTCTGGCTTTTCCAACTAGACTTGTTACAATAATTATGTTAGCAATTTATTGTACAGTGATGCAATTACATCATATGTTAACTAGCTTTATTATCTGATAATATGTTTGCATTTATCTCTCTTTCTATAAATTCTTCCACAAATTCTAATCAACATGATGCTAGAAAAAAAACAGGAAGGGGCTCATCATGACTATAGATTTATGGCATGGTAAAAAAAAAAAAACTGCAACTCTATCTCACAGATATCTTTTTAAATTATTTTTTAATGATGAAAATGAATTTGTCATCATTTCTGGTCAAGCAACTTGCATTCTTTAGTTTACTGTCTGTGTATGAGTTCACTATGAATGGAGCTCAGGTATAAATTAAGATAGGAAGTGTTTATCTCCATTAATCCAGCTAGAAAGTTTGGAAGAATAAGAACACATGGACTTGTTTTTAAAGACTTGTTTTTCAAGAATAAGCCCAAACAAACAGAAGACTCTTTGTATACCTTTGAGCAATGCTCACTGCCAATTCAATGGCTCTGAGACTTCATATTGCCCTGTTCCACTTCTTTTTTTCGACACATGTAATGTTCACCTATATCCGGCTAAAAGTCGCTCAAATGTGGCTGGTCAGTACCATATGGAGAGCAAACAGAAACCCGGAAGCTTCCTGTAGCGAACCAAAAATGTCTTCCTTATCAGCAGATGCATTATATTTGTCATTTATATAGAAGGAATAGGAGATAATTGAGACACAAACGTGTATTATAGAGGATAATGCTTTGGTTGTCCTTTTAGTAAATAGTTAGTGGGTATGTGTTTTTAGGGGTACATCAGTTGATCGGCCGGCCTGGATTTTCTTAATTTTGGGGGATCGGTGATCGGCCGATACTTTTGTGAAATCGGCAGATTTTATGCAGTACAAGAAAAAGAGCAGAGAATTACAATTTGCAATTTATGCAAGAAAAACAAAAAACACCAGACAAATCCCCTTTATTCTGCTTATGTTTTTAGTAAAGATGGCTTCTTTCCTATCAACACCTACACATGGAGCATTTGCTGCGTTCCTTTTTGTCCTCCCTTTTCAGCTTCATTAACACCCATGAGACAAATCTAGTGTAGCCATGCCACATGGAACACTGGTATGTAACCCTTTTACAGACCTTAACTATACATCTCACTTCTGTCACGCGTCACATTGCTCACTTACCGTGTCGAACGTCCACAGTGTACTGGCTTGACATCACTTTGACTCCACTGAGCTGACCCACACATACATAGCAGCCCTCATATTCCTTTCTAGTGTTGCTGATGATGACTCCTCGCTGCAGGTTGCTGCGGTAACTCATGCCAGAGGGCAAGGGTTGTCCATCACAGGTCTTCAAAACCAGGTTGATGACTTCAGGGTCGGTCACAAGACATGGGATTGTGCAGTTATCACCTGCTCGCACCAGAATGACATTCACCATGGTGCGCTGGAAAGCATTCTGGGGGTCTAAGGAGATGAAGGACAGAGGAAACTTTGGATAAAAAAATGCTTCTGCGATTAGCATCTGTGTGCAATTGCAAGCCTCTAACCAAACCTTGAACACTAACCTTTCACGTAAACATAGATGGAGCTGTGTTGTAACGTGCTGTTGTTGACACACACATAGCGACCCATGTGGTAGGTCTGCACCGCCAACAACCTGACAGAAGCCACTCCGCTCTCATCCACCTCTCCCTCAAGCCGCCGTGCCTTCTCCCTCTGCCACCTCAACTTGGATGGAACACCAGACGTTGTGGCATTGTCATGGCAACGTAACTCCAGCTTCCCCCTCTTGGGAACCACTATGTGAGGCCCGCTAGGGGAAATGATTGGCTCAGACCATACTGGAACAGAGACCAAACCACATGGTTGATGCATGGTCGACTTGGATGCTATTTCAAATATCCAGACTACGTGGAGGGATAAAGATCATTTTCTATATTATTGTGTTTTCAGATTATCTAATTCACGCTATCAGTTGTTTAGTTAATAAAATATCACACAATTAAAAAAGCCCATAAAATTGTCATGATATTGTTTAATTTTTCGCCCACAGATACAGTAAATGTTTTAGAAGAAATTGCATTCTTAATGTTGAAAAGCTGCAACAAATCAGTGTTGGTTTTACTGTTACAGCCAAAACATCAAAATGATGTTTTTTTTTCTTTCAGTTGACTAATTGATTCATTGACTGATGATTTCTGCTCTAGAATAGAGCAAAACCAAAAACAATCAAGGCCCTGATGTGATAGTTAAATAGGATGTTATCATTGGCACAGAGCCCCTCAGGACAGACTGCTTTCTAACCACCACAGCTCAATTGAACAATCAATAATTATGAGCAGTCCTGCCGCTGAGTAATCATGCATTAAGTCCATTAATCCATTCCCTTCAGATGAGTAAACTAAACTAACATTTTTGTTTCATTTTTCACTCCCACCCCCCTTTTTCAAACCCCCCCCCCCCCCCCCCCCCCCCCCCCCCCCCCTCC
>JAOXYM010000004.1:8092637-8111008 GCA_028567055.1 Leptatherina wallacei | reverse complement strand
GATCCAGTCAGCTGTCCAGTCTTCTATGGTGGGATCACACAGTCAATATAATATACCACAACCCATGGCCGTAACAATCTGCCTCTAGTGAATTCAGGAATTTTAACTTCTGCACACATCATTCCCACACTTTCCTTGATATGGAAGCCTTGGTCCGCTAAATCTAAATCACCAGACAACAGTTTGTAAAGAAGCCCACAATTCTGTTATATGCTTGTCTGAGGCTCGTACCCCACATCTCTTGGATATAAACGAGATTTGAACTTGGGGTGTGATTTGTAACAGATATTTCATTGCGTGTGTCTTTGTAGTGGGAAAAGGATTCTAAACGTGTGTATAGATTTGATGGCCTAAATAGTTTCGAATTCTAAATATTTTCCCAGTGGGCATTTTGTTATAACTGGTTGAGCTAATTTCTACATAATGACACTGTAGCTTCATGCACCAAACTAGGAACTTAACAGACTTTCTTTAAGATAGATAGAGCACAGTTGTTTGTCACATTATCTCTTACACATATGCAGTGTTGTGGGAAAAAAGTCTATCCTTTGTTTACATAAGAACACAGTTAAGCTCCTACAGTTTTTCCTATCCATGTTGCTAATCCATGCGGACAGAATAAGTGGGTGAAGGATACAACAAAAAATGATGTACAGCCTAGATTACTAATATTGACATCAGTACTTACGCTTTTTTGAGAGGTGAAGCTATTATGCCATCCCATAAAAGTGAGAGATATGTCATCATGTATGAGGTAAAGACAACAGGTTACCTCTTAATATGTTTTGGTTGTCACTAATTTAAAAAACATTAAACATTTGTTTGACTATTGTTAATTAGATGTGTAGCACAAAATAGTTATAATCAATCTTTTTTTTAACATTATCTGATCATTGTCTGGTCATTTTGACAATATTTTCAGTGCTCAAAATAAGCTTTCATGTCTGTGGTAGTATTGATACTTTAGGCATAAATTCTCCCACTTCTAGAGGAAAAACAGATGAAGAGAAGGAAGCAGGCAGATGTCCATGGAGCAAACAGGCCCCTGGGGACTTTAAAAGACCCCCACATGCCTACAGAGCTGAAAGAGACGATACAGAGAGACTGTAGTATTCATGGGTGTTTTTGATTCTCTTTACGTGATTTTATTTGGCAAACATCTGTCCCTTCATGTAAATTCCCAGTCTGTTTGTTTTTCTTTTCGTAAACTTAGCATATTGTCATTAATATTACACTAATGTTTATCCCAAATATAATTTTTGTTGATATGTTTCTGTGGACATCTTTAATGTGTTTTTTTTTTTGCATATTTCTGAAGCTGTTCTGTCATTTTA
Source organism: Leptatherina wallacei (assembly GCA_028567055.1). Lineage (NCBI taxonomy): Eukaryota > Metazoa > Chordata > Actinopteri > Atheriniformes > Atherinidae > Leptatherina > Leptatherina wallacei. The sequence goes on along the minus strand of JAOXYM010000004.1, from coordinate 8,109,674 downwards.
GTTATCATGTTCTTGTTTTGAATCTAGGGTACATTTGTAAGGGTCTTATAAGTCTGTGGCTCTCTTATCTATGCCCCCGTGAGATGTTGAAGATTTCCTGAACCTTTCAGTGGAGCATGTCAATGACAGCAGTCTGTCACTGAAGCTGCTCCTCTGCCTGGAGATGGTGCTGTGCAGTGGATGGTTAGGGTTGTCCCATGATGGACAAGTCTATTCAGTGTCCATTGCTCTGCCACTGATGTTAGACTGTCCAGCCAACGACTGAACCCGCCTTCCTCACCAGTTTGTCAAGGCGTGCAGCATCCTTCTTCTTGATGCTGTCCCCCCCCCCCCCCAGCACACTACTGCGTACTGGAGGGCACTTGCTACCACAGTCTGGTAGAAGATCACAAGCATCTTTTGCTACTTCAAGATTGGACCTCTGCAGTTTGTTATTATTGGGCTGTCCCAATAAATAAGTCTCTAGCTGATCCAAACTGCTGCAGCAATGGTTTTGATGAGAACTAACAGGAGTGATCATATTTCGTCAAAGCTTCTTTACTGGCTTCCAGTTAAAGGGATACAGTGTAACTTTTCACCCAAACATTAGCCTTATGTGAGTAAAAATTGATGATTTCTGGGGTCAACATACAGTGCTTGATGCATGTCGGCACTCCAAGGGGGCCTGCCCTCTTCAGAAACCAGACATTGTAACTTTGAAGGAGTGGCTCCGTCTCTCATGGGATCATGTGACCTGAAGCGCTTCGATTTATGGTTCCCCCACTATAAACAAAGAGGTTCCGCTTTGTGCATCTTTTTTCTCATGGCTGAACAAAGTAGGAAGCTGAAAACGGTGTCTGATGAGGCCAGAAAGATAAAAACGGTTTAATTTTGCGATATTGTCATGTGGCCTGAAGTTACAGGTTTAGTGCCCCTTTTGGCCAAAAGTTACACAGTATCTCTTTAAATCCAGTGCAGACTTTAGAATTCTTCTCCTCACATATAAAGCTCCTAAAATCCAAGCTCCAGTTTATCTTAAAGATGTCATTCCATATTTTCCTAAGAGAGCATTTCACTCTTGGACTGCAGGTTTACTTGTGGTTTCTAGACTTTCTAAAAGCAGAACCTTCAGTTTTAAGGCCCCTCCCTCTCTTATGGTACCAACTCCCAGTTTGGGTTTGAAAAGCAAACACCCCTCTACCCTTATGATTAAGTTTAAAACTTTTCTCTTTCATAAAGCTTATAGTTTGGACTGGCTTGGGTGAACCGCAGTCATCACTTCAGTGATGCTGCTATAAACTTAGGCTTCTGGGGGACGCCCCATGATGCATAGAGCACCTCCATGACTTTCTTCTCTATGTTTACATGGTATTGTTAATGTCATTAATTTGGGTTCTTTCTTAGCAGATTCTGCTCTCCTTACTTTCTTTTAAAAGGGAGTTTTTCCTTTCCACTGTGACCTGTTGCCTTGTGCATGCATAGGTTGTGGATTGAATCAAACTGAAGATCTAATGAAATCTATTGGTTTCCTTAACAAGCCAATTTTTTTTATCAACATAGATATAATAACATAGATATGATATAATAATAACAAACAGGACTAATGTGGAATACATAATGGATGTTTTAGCTGGATTATAAGTGCATTACAATGAATTGGGTTGAGTTGGAATGCAATTTCAAAAGTGCCTTGAGATGGCATTGTTGTGAATTGGTTACTATCCAAGTTTGGTCGTTAGTGAACAACTTGCCTGCCTTTTTCCTTTTGTCAGAAAAACCAATTGTATTCTCCTGTAGATGGCACACATCAAAGGAACCTCGGTGCCAGTACGTTAAAAAAACCTAAAAAGGTTTTTTCAAATTTGGTTAAGTGTCAATAGTTACATAACAATATTCAGTGTCACACTCGTTCCTCTTGTCCAGCTAGGGGCGCTCTTTGTTTTTCTACGCCAACGTTACATTTTGACCTTAGCGGGACGCTAGCTGCAATCGCTTCCGGGTTTACGCCGCCTCGTAAAGGTTGAATATGAATATATGAAGTCCTAATTTGTGTGTCTAACTAGGTTTCCCTGCTAAACTGAGCATCTACTCTCATATTATTAAGTTTCTGGGTTTAATTAAACTTGTGGTTGCTGAAACCACTATTGGTTTTAGCTCGCTGTTAGCTAAACATGTCAGGAGAGGAAGCGGACAAAACAGCCACCACTGATGCCAGCGCTGGAGATGAGGAGGAGGAATGGTTGTATGGAGGTAAAAACAACCAGTTACTGTACGCAAACACAACTTCCCTTCGCTGACAGAGATGTGAAATAATCTTTCAGCTGCTGTGGTAATGAAGTGCTAACCATCAAATATCAGACTGCTAAGAGAAAAAGATTGAGCCGTTAGCCGCGAAGCTAAGCTAGCAGCGCTGTTTGCTGTTGTCGGCCTCCAGCAGCAGGAGATGAGACAAACCTTGAAAAGATTATATAATTGCATATTTTTTCGGTGTCTCTTTATTAAGTTAGACCTTGGGCGACGTTAAATATTAATTAATAACTTTAAAAGGTTGAAATAACAATCACGTTGAATTTTTCATTTCAGATGAATCAGAAAGCAAAGAGGAGGATGAAGAAGCCAAACTGAACGCTGCTGTCAGGTATCATCAACTCTCACTCAAACATATTTAAAAAGAAATACACTTAGCAAAACCTTCAAAACACACCAGTAAACCAAAAAATACTGAAAAGTGTGTCTACAAAATAAAAGCGGTTTCCTATGAGTCGGACACACATCCACAAGTACCAAAGAACTGAACACAACTACAACTTAGCATCCAGACTCTGAACCACATTTCTTGTTCGGTAGCTTAGGAAAAACTGATAACAAAAGATTTGCGTTAAGAAAAAATGTATGTGATGCAGTGGTATGTCGTAATTGTTTCCTGTAAGAGTGTGTCCTTAGTTTTCTTATGTGTCTGTAAGGAAAAATAAGAAGACTTATTGTATTCTCTATCATTGTGTTTAATTTGTAGTGCACCCACTGATAGTTCAACTGATGATGCTGCTGCACACGCTACAGGAAATGGAGTAGCCTCTGAGGTAAGTCAAATTTAATTTTTCTGATTCTCAGCTTTTAATAGTTTAACGTATTAACATTTATTTACCTCCTCAACTTTTAGGCCACAGGAGAAGCTGGTGGTGAGGATGTGGAGAGTGACAGTGATAGCGATGATGATGACGATGATGTTCGTGTTACCATTGGTGACATTAAAACTGGAGCACCACAGTACACGTAAGTATCAGTCATATTGCATGTTTTAAAGATGCTGCTTTAAGTAAGCCAGTGATGTTTATAGTGCACAGGATGAGCAGTATGGATGACCAGGGGGTTCTTTGAAATAGCCAAACAGCAGTTTGATGATGAGGAATTAATTATGAAATAAAAATGTAGATTAAGAATAATTTCAAATTAGACATTTAATTCATAACAGAAGAAATCAAATTGCAAAGGGTTTTGTAATTACACATTTAAAATGGAAATATTAAAGAGGAATTGCCTATTGAAATAAAATTCTTTTTTTTTTCTTTTTTTTTTTTTTAAAAACCCAGAATTTAAAACCCTTAAATAGTTCCAAATCTCAGATCTGTTTTCTTTTCATAACAAGTTCTTCCATGAATTAGCTGAAGGGAAGATTGGCAGTCACCTGTTGTTTACCCTGATGGTGACCAGTTGGAGAAATCCAATATGCAACTAAACAAACAAACAAAAAAACAATGCACTCACATGCACCAAAAAACCAAGTCCAGTTTACTACCTACCTTAGATGCAACTCAGTTTCCAGAGGAGTCTGACTGTAAAACATTTGAGGATTCTCTCAGTTCAGATACTTCCCATCCAGCTTGATGGAGCATGCAATGATTTGTCAGGAATAACTGGTGAAACAGACCAAATCCACTATAACAAAGAATGCCAATACCTGCCCGAGAAGCTGAATTAAGGCCAAAGTTAAAATATCATTTCGATCAATTTGAAAACATCGTCCTAAAACATGTCTGACATGTTGAAAAGGACTGATCTTCCATTTAATCTGCAAAAACAAAAAATGGACAAAAAAATCAAGAGTTCCAGAAACTGTGATGCGCCTGTTGTGTTTGAGGTTTCAAAACTTTTTCTGTAGCTATTCTTATTTCATGAAAATTGAATGATTTGAAGTTATTTCTCAAACTCTGTATCTGAAACTTGATAACTGAGTATTCTAAAAATCACTTTTACTGAGGTTGTTAAGCAAACTTACAGAAACAAGTTATTTGTTGTCATCGTACATCTTCATCAGATAAACAAAAGTCGTAAATTTTTCTCCATTTCAGGACTTATGGAGCTCCACCTGTCAACCTCAACATAAAAACAACGGGCTCCAGACCGTACGGACAAGGTGACACTCATTATTATCTAAACCAGCCTTTTCTGTTTTGACTCTAAACAAACAAATTCAGCTTTTCCTTATTGTGAAAGTATCTAGTAACATCTGTTGTTTACTTCAGTTTCTGCAAAGCTGAAGGGAGTGGATCTCGATGCATCCGGGAATATTAATGGAGTTCCAGTGCTGGAGGTGGACATGGAGTCCTTTGAAGAGAAGCCCTGGAGGAAGCCAGGTGTGTACATATGTGGATAAAATTAACTATGAGGAACTGTTTCAGTTCCTTCAGGCTCCATATTTGTGCGCGCTGGCCTTCATGCCTGTGGTTTTGTCCTGATCAAAAATAAAAGGCCTCACATTCACAGCTGCAGTTTTTGCTTTTACAGATTACATCACAGATTTTACACAGTGTGTCATGAGAAAAGAAGCGTAAACTTATATTGGACTCATAAACGACGCAGAAAAAAAAGTGCCTCCATGTCGGAGCGCAAGTGTGCAGTACAGTGTTTCACAAAGAGTGTGTTTCTGTGTGTAGGAGCGGATCTTTCAGACTATTTCAACTACGGTTTCAATGAGGACACCTGGAAGGCTTACTGTGAGAAACAGAAAAGATTGCGAATGGGTCTGGAGGTCTCTACAGTTGGATCAGTGACGAGCAAAATCACTGTAAGATACGAAGACGTAGTGTTTATTTCTTCTCTGCTTTTGTTTAAAATCCTCCTTCTGAAGCTCTGTCAAATCCCCATGCTCTGATTGTGTTTTAAAATCAGAAGTCACTGCCTGCTGTGATACAGATTATTTCACCTCTTTCAACAGGTTCAACAGGGCAGGACAGGAAATGAAAAAGATATGTCCATTTTGCCTGTTCACGCTTCCAAGGTAGACTTCACATCTCCTATCAGCCTGTACAAATCTGCTGCCTGTCAGATCACCAGGTAACTCTTTTTTTCTTATGAGGTATCTGTAAAAAAAACCAATCCTTTATTAAAATTATGATTTCTTTAAGTTATTAACGCTTCTCTGTAAAGTTAAAGAAAAGCCGAAATTATTTTATTGGCTAAATATTTTACAAACCAGATGGTGTGTCATTTTAAAATGTATCCATTGGGGTGTGATCACTTTTGTTTCCTGGCTTTGAGAGATGAAGTTCGGGGCCTATAATGAAACTTTGATGTGATTGTTCAGCTGGGCCCTTTCTCACAGACATTAACTGGTGATAGATTGGTAGGTGGAGTAATTTTTTTTTGTTGCCTTGATGTCTGTTTTTGAAATTCATTTTCTAGGAAGACAAGCGGTACAATAGATGTGATTGGTGGACAGACGGCCACTATCAGTAGGGTTGAAGGCCGACGCAGACACAATCTAGATGGCAACAATATCCAGGTACAAGAAGCAACAGGGACATCAGTTTGAGTTAAAAAAAATAAAAAATCAATACTGCTCTTAAAGGGTTCGATCACAGCGTCCTCTCCTGTCGGCTTTCAGGTGATTTCTGAGCACTCGACATCAGATGCTGAACCAGCTGCAGCTAAGATTCCCACCTTCTTCCCTCCTGGACCACTTCCTCCAAACATACCCCCACCTCCATTTCTTCCTCCACCGCCCAACGTTAGCACTGCACCTCCACTCATACCTCCTCCCAGTGAGTTCAGCTGCTTCTCTAAATCTTCATCTACATATATCTGCAGTGTTTTCAATTTGCTCATGCTCTCTTTTTTTTATTCCACCACACAGGGTTACCCATTACTGTACCTCCTCCTGGCTTTCCTCCTCCAACAAGTGGTCCTCCTCCTTCTCTAATCCCCACTATGGACAGGTAACACATCTGTTAACACGTGCACTTAAAAAGAGCTGGAGTTGAGATTTCAACACTATTGAATGAAATATTGGTAATGATTAATCGCATAGAAAACCACCTTTATTAATATTTACTTCTCTCAACCCAGTGTTGAAAACCGGCAAGAGCCACCAGTAGTAGCAGGAACTTTTTTTCAATGTAGCACATCATTAACCCAATTAAAACATTGTCCTTGGATATACCGATACTGAAATTATCAAAAAATACTTCTCACTATAAAACCATAAAACGACTATCTTGCTAGTTAAAACAACAGCTCTGTTAGGGTTTTGCACCACTGACTCACAATCTCCATACAGGGTAAGGAACTGCCCAAGCTTCGAGATTTATGACCAGTAAAGTAAAATTTATGGTCCTCATCTCGCTTGCCGACAGTGGAGGTTTAACCACAGCGCTGTTGGCCAACCACCTTACATTAGGAGGAAGAAAACACTCTTTACTCACCCTGTGATGGACTGGTATCCTGTCCACTTTATATCCCAGCTGCTACCCTGAACAGGATGAAGGAGTGGCTGATTTCTTTCTTTTTCATTTTCAAAAACATATTTCAATTTCAGGAAAGCAGTGCAGACTTCTTAGGCTTGGCTGGTGGAGTAGTAATGGTATATTTGTCTCTTTTTTTTTTTTTTTAAACAGTGAAGTTTCAATAGATTTAACAGGAAGGCAGAATTACAAAGAAATCAAAACAAACAAATAATTGTGATTAGAAATTCAAATTTTATTGCTTTAAAGTGCTAATCACCCCCCCCCTCCCAAAAAAAACCCCATCTCTACACAGTAGCTGTATGCCATTACACTATTATTCTTTTTCATTTTGTTATGAGCCTGAGGTATTTTATATTATTTCTTATCATTTTATTTTATTTAGTTTTATTGTTTATGCACCTAACTGTACTGATTGAATTTTGGCCTCTGAGCTTTTGAAAGATGTCAACGACCTCAAGTTCAGTTCTTTAACTGGTTCATCCTATGTAAACACAGAGGACTGTTGTTGCTGTTATTCAAGCTACGCTCCTTTATACACAAACTGTAAAACATTTGTAACACCCTTTGAAACCTATAATCTGAAAGAAGGACTTTCAGACTTGCAACACACAAAAAATGTTTTTTTTAAATTTACAGTTACAGCATCTTTTTCACTGCATATTTTTGATTCTGACCTATGGGATTGAAGGTTATGTTTGCTTTCTCTGTTAACATAATGTAGGAAGAAATGTGTCCTGTCTTGTTCTGATCCAAATTGTTAGGATAGATAGCTTTAGCTTTAAAGAGAAGCTCTTGCTCTGATGAATGTTTGTTATAGCTAGGGTTGCCACGGTACTAAAATTTCAAACTCGATACCGATATAAAAGGATGGGGCTCGATACTCAATACTATCTTTGATACAATAGAGGTGTTAAAAACTTTTTCTTTCATCAAAGTACAAACAACATAAAAATAACAATACAACCCAAAAAAAAATAAATAAGAAAAGACATGAACAAGGTCAAATAGATAAATTATTTTGAAGCTCTATTAGTTCGTGCAGAGAACTCCAGTGTGGTGCAAAAAAAACTAAATACAGGAGAACAGATCAATTAAACAGAACAAACCAATTAGTTAAGATGTAGTTTTTTTTTACCTAGATTAATCAATTAAAAAAGATTAACTTTTTGAATGTTTTTGTCTACAGTCTACATGAAAAGGCATTAATATGTGACTGTAAGCCAGGCTGGGATCAGCCAGTAGCAGCTTCAGGCTGGTGATGGAGCAGAAAGAACATCTCCTGTTCTAGTTCCAAGCTGCTCAGCTGCATGATGACGAGCCTCTCATGTGCGCTTCTACATGGGGGAGGGGCCAGCGATAACACCCGTGGCTCGTTGAGGAGAGTAAACACAAGTCGATGTGTTTTAACGTCAGTTTCTAAAAATCTCCAATAACACCAGAAAAAGTAGCTAGAGATATCGCTAGCCACTGTTTTAAAAAAAGAGTCGCTAGAGAGGTTAAAAAACCTGCTAATTATAGCAACAATTTGCTAAGTTAGCATTTTGGGTCCTCCAGTGAGATGCTGTAGGGGACTGTGCCTGTTTAAAATGAATTGAGGCGGCTTGTCCTTTCCAAGAACAAGTCGATGCCAAAGTGGCATTTAAGTATCGATACTAATTAATATCTAACTAGAAACTAAATTTTAGTATCGATTTACTATCTGAGAATCAATTTTTTTGACAATACTAGTTGTAGCATTTACAGAATTGAACACTGGAGAGGTTGTGATGGGAGCACATAGTGAAGCGAAGTCCCACAAAGATGCTGCCATGTTATCATGATTTTTCACCTTCTTGTTAGAAGATGATGTTATTGCACTTGTGAAGTACACCGGGATGAACATGCTACAGTTTTCTAACATGGTGCCTTTTCTCTGTTTCCACAGCAGCCACCCTGGAGGTTATGATGGCCGTTCGGTACCCCCGTACCCATTTCCTCAAGGTAAAAAGCTCTGCAGCATAGTTGGGTTTTCTAACATAAGAGCACAGCAAATACTTCAACTCTGTAAAAGATCAGATTTAACAATGAGGTCTTTTGTTATGAGATGTAGTTACAGCCACAATCAATAAACATATTTAGATTTTTGGGTGAACATTTCCTGTATCTTTCCAGGTGCTTACCCACCGCCCATTGCTGGAGGTGTACCTCCTCCTTGGCCCCCAATGATGGACAACACCAAACCATGGGACTACTATCCCCGTCGAGACGATAAGAGAGACAAAGACCGAGAGAGACCCAGGGAGAGGACACATGAGAGGGAGCGAGAGAGGGAGCATAGCCCTTCAGCTATGAGCTACACCAGGTCAGAGGGACAAACACGCATATGACATGGTGGATACTGCAGGTTAATGCTGCTCCTTATCCTGCGCTGTGGGTTAAATTAGAGTGTATTCTCTTAAGTATTTATAGATCATTTCATATGGATCAAATGGAAAATTTTGAATAGTCAGAAATAAATGTGTCTTTTACCAAATGAACCCGTATTATCTTGATCTTGTCTTGAAATCAAATACAAGACAGATGCGGGTGAACATGTTGTAACAATAACAGCAGTTTACGTTCAAGAATTTGTTGTCCGGTCCGTATGCAAAGATCTGAGAATGAAGAGTGTTCTTGTCCTGTTTGTTGCCATAGCGATGAGGAGAGGTTTCGCTACCGTGAATACCAGGAGCGTGGATATGCAGAGCGCCATCGTGAACGGTCGAGTCGAGAAAAAGAAGAAAGACACAGAGAGAGGCGGCACAGAGAGAAGGAGGAGGGACGCCACAAGTCCTCTCGCAGGTAAGTTAGCACACCCTATTTTTTTGCTGAGTTTTTAGTGTTTTTATTTTTTCTAACCTTTTTCCACACAGAATGTGTCTTTTACAAGATTCTTTCACAGGCCTCTTCACATTTTTCCCATTTGCTGTGTGTTATGCTGGTGTTGGCTGCTCCAATACATTACAGAAACCACAGCAGTGAGCAATGTAGTAGACTCACCAAGTGGTTCTCATACTCAGTTTTTCTTTTTCTCTGAATACAAAAAAAGAAAAAAGAAGTGCAGTGTATTATTTCAGGGGCAACACTGCAGTGCACAGGGAGCACATTGAAAAACGTACAAAAAAGTTGTTGCATGTTCACTTCTGGAGTGCGATATAAAGAAGAAAGTTGGTTGCTTTTCATTTTTCATGACTGCAGGAGAAGTTTGCTGAAAGCACCGTTGACCTACATAAGGGTTCTTGGAGAGCTTAAAACAAAAATCCACTTGATCTACAGAACAGCTCGTTGGTGGTTGGTTAGATGCAGGCGCAGCATTTGTTCATTCAAAGTTCAAAGTTTAACTTTGCATATAAAAAAAACAACAACTTAATACTACACTGGAATTTACCTCTGGGATTCATTTGATTTTATATCAGGATTCTTGTTAAAATCATCTTGATTTGAGCAGATTAAAGCATCAACATAGATGAATATTGGGCATCTTTTAGCTTTGTATGAAAATGCAAACTCTAGGTGGTGATGTTCACTGATTTATAGCTAAAAGGTTTTGGCCTCCTATTTCTAGCCATGATTTGTTGGAAAACGAGTGACTGAATTTTTAAGATGTCAGACTCTTTTTCGTGGCTTTGAAGTGCTTGTGTGCTGCATAAGAAAGGAAAGGTGGTGACAGCAACTGCAACTGGAAATGGGGCTTAATAGATATTTAATCCATGAAATGTTTTCCTGTCAACCTTCTGCTGTCTTCTGCTTGATACCTTTACCCTTCTTCACTTTCTAGATTTCTTTCATGTCCCCCCTTTGTCATTCGTTGTCCTCTTGTCCCTTCTTTATTTCTCTTTTACCTATTGATTCTCTCCATCTTTATCTCTCTGGTTTCTCATCTTGCATCTGCCCTTTACTCTCCTGCTGGTGTTCGATCTTCCCTCCCCTCACCACCTCTCTCTTTTTAACACCCTCGTCTTTCTCCTTCCGTCAGCAGCAGTAGCCGGAGGAGGCACGACAGCGAGGAGGGGGACAGCCATCGGAGGCACAAACACAAAAAGAGCAAGAGGAGCAAGGAAGGAAAGGAAGCCAGTGAGGAAATGGGGGCAGACCAAGAGAACCAGGAAGCCATCGAGTAGTCTTTCTTTGTTTGAGCAAGACGGCAACAAAACCAGAAAGCTGCAGTCATCGATGCATCATGTCACCTTCCTTTACATCAATCTACTCCTGCTCATCCTGCTGTCATTCATCACCATCACACCGGAGTGGATGGGGGAGGGCAGGAGGTGAAAGTAGTGTTCGTCCTCCTCATCCATCTTATAAGTATGATGCATCAGTATGTCCTCAGTCACTTCCATTCTCTCCCAACCCTTCCTTCAGTAATAATTAGGTTAGATTTCACTGTATAGTCAGGATAATCAGCCCAATACACTTTTTGTTTCATGTTTTTTTGATGTCCTTTTGTTCTTGTTCTGTATGAAGACCGATATAGAAAGCTGCCAGTTGAGTTTGATTAAAAAAAACACCTTTCGTAAGATGTCTTTTTGTGACCTTTTTTAAAAAAAAGAAAAAGAAAAATCTAATATTGCTTAAATGTTCATCACATGTGATTTGTAATAATCTTTAGAAGAAATGACATTTTTCTTTTGTCTTCATATTGGATGTTTCAGCATCACTGAACGAAGCCGTTTTAACATTCCCGCACAGGAGGGGAGACAATGAAGACGATCTGTATCCACCTTGAATTTCTGAAATGAAAAGTAGTTTTTAGCACGTTTAAATTCGCACAATTTTGACATACTGGAAATGAAATTTGAAGATTTTTATTTTTCAAAGAATTTTCATTTTCATAAGCATGTCTGGAAAAAAAATTAATCTCGCATTAAAAACTTTATTTCTGACTTGGACCTGAAAAGATTCATATTCTTTTATTGGGTGTTATGCTCCTTCATTTCTTATTAAACACAATCTGAAAAGTTGTAGACAAGTTTTCTTGTCATTTATCTAAGTGGTCTTCAGGAATAGTTCCCCAGGCTTCTTGAAGGGATTTCTAAAGCTCTTGATGCTCGAGATGATCCCACACTGCTTCAATAATGTTGAGGTTCAGGCTCTGAGGAAGAATAAAGACTTAAGACAACTTTATTGAACCCAAAATGGCAGTTTATTTATAGCTCACCCATATCCACACCACATATCAACAATCAGTCATCAGAGTAAGAAAAAATGGTCCTGTTAGTATCAGCAGTCCAAATGGAAAAAAGATCATAAGACTGGAATAAGTAAAAATTTTTTTTTTTATAGAAGTCCAGGTTAAAATGTAATTTAATTAAAAGACTACTGTCAAAATTCAGTAGCCTGATGGCTGAAGGAATAAACAACCTGGAACAATAAGTTTTACTTAAAGGAGCAGCGTCTAGAGGGCATCATTACAAACTCATCAGTCACGCGATGGGATTGCCTGATGATGCTCGCTACTTTTTTTTTAACCTGAGACTCCCAGAGTGAACTAAAATCTTGGCTTGACTTAAGTTATCTTTAAACAATCCTTTGTTTCCTTGTTGTTAATATCCAGACAGTTATCAATACATCAGACCTGTTGTCACAGATATTCAGTCCAGTTCTTATGTCATTTGGCAGGACAAGCCTTTTCTCTGTTTCGCTTTAATATAGATGATAGTAGATGGATCAACTGAACAGACCTTCAGAAAACCTGGTGTCCCTTTGTTCAGGACCACTGTTAAGAATAATAAGAGTATTTCTTTGGGGGCTAAATATTAGAAATTGGAATGTGGTTCAAGATTTTTTGAGACTGGACATCAGGTCAGCTGTTATGCAAGGTGAGCACAAAGTTCAAATAAGCTTCAAATCAGTCCTTGATTTTGTAACGCTGCACAACAGATTTTTGCTGGAAGAATTTAACCTCAGTGTTTCTGAAGTCTGCTGCAGCTCTGCCTGGGAGATTTTAGGATCTTCCTCGTCATATACACACTACATTAAAACGCTGAAGTTATTTTTACTATTTTTTAAACAGTCCCATCTGTTTGCATGTCCTCATGTTAAACTGACAAGACAAGTTTTGCTTGTAATTGTTATAGACAACAGACATCCGAATGCAGCTGCATAACATTGTGCTCTTTTACTAAATAGGGGATGATTGCAGATTCATTTTATTGCCCACACACAGGAATTTGTTGTGTGTACTTGCTACTTGTACTTATGACTTAAAAGATTAGAAAATATCTATACATTTGCATTATTCAATATGCCAATAATAAGTGGAATTGCTCTGTTGTATCAAAGTTCCTTTTTAACAAAGAGAACAGGAAAACCTGAAAAGGATTTCACATTCAAGTCTATGTTTAATTAATGTCACCGTCAGATCAGAAAACACTGTTTTGAGCTTTAAGAAAAACCATTTTGGCATAAATACTGTAACATCTCACTGTTCCATGTGATAAGATCAAGCCTCCTTTAACAGACCAAAGTCTGCCCTCTTTCTGCCCCCCTCCTAGCTGTTTACTTTGGTTACATCAGCTCACTGACTCATACATATATACTGCATCCAGGGGGGGAAACTTTTCAAGAGAAGTTTGTGAAGGAGTGGAGACAAACAAGACACAAACAGGAAAACGTGGAGAAAATCAGCAAAGAGCCATTGAGAGGATGAAGTGTGTTGCAGTTGTGTTGCTGAGTCTTCTCTCACTGGGACGTTGTGCCCCTTTGAGTAGCTGTGACATGCTGCTGAAACCCATAGCCATCAGCACTGAAGAAGTAAGCTATTTTCTGTTTTTGCTTTGCATCACAAGCATCCTGCAAGAGACCTTGTTTCTGTAGAGTTGAACATAAAGCATGTAAGACAAAAAAAGATCCAAGCTACTGCTGCTACTGCTAAATAAAATGCTGCTACTCTGTTTAAAATAAAGGACATGCTACGTACCACAATTTCTTTATCTTACTTTAAGGTAATTTCCTCACTTAAAGGTAGAGTATCCTATAGACAGTCACCAGCTCTTAACAGTGTAAAGCGAATGTCTTAAAAAAAAACGAGTGTGAGAATATTTCTTATGTAAAATTTATTTTACTTATCTTTTGGCTTATTTCATGTTTGACATGCTCTGCTGATGTGACTAAAACACTGAATGTGACATTATTCCACCGCTTACTAACCAACTAAGCAGTGCCTTATTAAATTAAGTTGAATAACATTTGGTATAGTAAGATTTTTTTCTGCACAGTAAACCACATTATAGCATGAAAATCTGTGCAAACAGAACCTTAAATGATAGTATATTAATATGTGGTAAGATTTAAACATTTATTTTGTCAAATACTATTTGCAAATCTGCTTTCAACACCCCACCGATGTGCATCGAACCAAAACGTTCCTCAAAGAAGCACAACAACTGCAAGGAAGTTTGAGTTTCCAGCTACCATCATTATCAGTGGACTGTGTGTTGTTTTTGTGTGTTTGTGCTCCAGATGTTGGGAAGGTGGCTGTACGTCGGGGGAAGCTCAGACATACCAGGAAGCCGCTCCCTGGCCCACCTGATGACCAGTGCCTGGGTCGACCTGCTTGTAACTTCCCAAAGCAACGTCCTCAAACTCGTCCAGACTCAGAGAATGTAAAATCTTCTGTCACATCAAAGCACCTTTAGTCTGCACCTCTATGCTTAAAGAAATAAGACATCTGCAGACCAGAACCATTAGTTGCATTAATGAATATTTGGAGGATTTTCTTTGTATCATGACCAGATTAATATCTGTAATGCTTGACTAACATTAAATGCTTGTATTTTTTACTTACTTAAATATGAACTTATATTTAAAGCTGCAGAGTTTTGGCTACTCAAATTTAGTGAGCCAGATCTTTAACACAATTTAAAGATAATATTAATATTTGTGATGATAAAAAAAATCTCCTCTTACATCTAATGATGGTCTGTTGTTGTCAGAATAATTTCCTTTATATTTACCTTCATAGATATGGCAAATGCTCCAGTTTAGCATACGATGTGATCTTTGAAAACAGCACGATGTTGATCGGTGAGTGAAGAAGAGCCTCGCAGATCAGTTATTTATGATGGACACCAACTCGTCTTCATTCTGCTTCAATGTTTTTATGTTGTGTGTTTTTCACAGAGCAACCTTTCTATCTCAAAGAGGTCTACCTGTCAACTGAGTGCCCTGACTGTCTGGTCGCCCATGAAGATGTTGTCTCTGGAAATAATGCTTTTAAAAGTCTTCTCATGTTCAGTAAGAAACTTACAGCAAACAAATATTCCTGATTGTGAATTCAGAGCATCTTTTTCATCTTAATATTGGTCTTAGGCACAAAAATCTGTTGGCAATCAGGTTTACTTTCTCTAAATTTATTTATGTATATAATTCATTATTTTTTCGTGTATTCTATTGAAATAAAATCTGTAATTTTTTTAGGCAGGAGCGGGAGCGTTTCACCTGCTGCACTGGAAATGTTAAAGAAACAAGCAGAATGTCTTCAAATGCCACCACCGATAATTATAGACACAAACTACGGTGAGTTCTAACACTTTTCCATATGCCCACATGTGCTAATTCCAATAGTTGATTGTCATATTTGAAATGTTTATAATCTTTGTATGTACACAGAAATGTGCCCAGATGGCATCCAGCCGTCCGAAGGGCTCAGTGCCCTTAACTCCTTGCTGGAGGCCAGGATGGGAC
The DNA here is from genome assembly GCA_028567055.1 of Leptatherina wallacei. Lineage (NCBI taxonomy): Eukaryota > Metazoa > Chordata > Actinopteri > Atheriniformes > Atherinidae > Leptatherina > Leptatherina wallacei. The sequence goes on along the minus strand of JAOXYM010000004.1, from coordinate 8,094,249 downwards.
ACCGGGTTGCAAGACTTCTGGATGCCATTTTTGATCTGTTTGTCAACTGATTTATGATTCATTTTGATTCGTGATGAATGACTTTTTGCATGGGAAAGTTGTAATAAAACTTAAGACAGAATATTCATTTCCTCATCATGATTAGTGTCACTGGTAAAGGTAAAATATTTGGATATAAAATGTCAAACATAAATCCCAATAAGACACTTTAGAACAGGGCTACTCAATTCAGTCCTTTAAGGCCTGCAGTCCTGTGGGTTTTCAATGTACACCTGGTTTTCCATAACACCTGATTCAAGTTTAGGAGTAATTGTGCAGAACTACATAGGTTGTTCAATTCAATTCAATTCAGCTTTATTTGTATAGCAGCATTTGTGAGGCATCAAGTCAATACTTGATTTCCTCTCAATACAAATCTAGTGGGACAAGAATGGTGATCCAACCTTGAATGTGCATGTGTTTATTGATGGTGTCTTTCCAGATTTGCAAGTTCCAAGCTACCATAATGAATAATTTTCCCCCACACCATCAGAATGGTGTTTTATAGTGCGTGTATAGAGCTACTTCGTTGTACTTATTTCCATGGTCAGTGGACAGTGCAGCATGTGTCGTTTGTTTATTAGATTTCATAAAAAAATGACCCGCCTGCCTTCAGAGCCTTTCCTTCAACCTCACACATTGATAAGAACAGTTTTCTACTTTTCCTCATTCCATCTGAAATAAACATTGGCAGAAAACACATCAGCGTTTCCAGATAATGTCCACATGTGGCTTCTTCTTTGCAGATACAAAAGCGATACAGCATTTTCATGATGGGTAATTGTGAAATAAAATTATTCATTGCTAAATACAATTTCAAATTCAACAATAAATTCATAGGAAAAAAATATAGAATTGCAAAGAGTTTTGCAATTGCAGTTTTTGCGTGACACTGTGGGGCCTTGAGTAGTGAAAAACCAAGTTAAACCAATCACAGCTGCTTCTCGAGCTTCAGCTCTCTCATTGGTTAGATAGCCACACTTGCATCTCAACAGATAGCTTACCACTTTGACGGTACAGATCCCATAATGCAAATACTTAAGATAGCTGTAGATAAAGAGAAACTTTGAAGCATCCATCCAGCATTCAGAAGATGACTATCTCTCAAAGTTTGATGAGGTCAAGCTGTTACGTTGCCAAATCGGCAAAGTAACAAGACAGAGTGGGTGTCTGGCCAATGAAAGAGCTGGTAACATTCAAGGAGCAACTGTGATTGGTTTAAATTGGTTTTCATTGCTCAAGGCCCTAATGCAGATGTCCCGCTCTGGTCCTCGAGGGCCACAATCCTGCAGATTTTCAACGTATCCCTGCTCTAACACACATGACTCAAATTAATGAGATTGTGCAGAACTTAATAGGCTGTTGGATACATTTAGTTTGAGTCAGGTGTGTTGAGGCAGGGAAACAGTGAACACCTGCAGGACAGTGGCCCTCGAGGACCGCCTTTGGACACCCCTGCCAACGTATAACTCAAAAGCTAAATGGAGTGTAAACCATTAAAGTGAGTGTGTCACTTCGTGTAACTTTTTTTTTTTTCACATGGACTTATCAATTACATCAATTGAAATCGATG
>JAOXYM010000004.1:8060464-8087917 GCA_028567055.1 Leptatherina wallacei | reverse complement strand
CAAGTATTGTACTAAAAGCCCTCCCCCCCCCCCCCCCAGAAACCTTTCCAGATGTTTCTTCTGATGCAACGTAGCAAACTAAAGTTGTGTTGCCATGTTATTTTTTGGAGAGAAACTAACCAGATTTGTGACCTTTTTCTAATAGTACTGTTGTTAACTTTAACATTTCACATGCTTACTGAAGCCTGTAGAGTCTAAGATGTAGCTCTTCTTTTTTTTTCCCAGTTTCTCTGAGCATTGCACTGTCTAACCTCAGGATAAACTTTAGATTGTCACCTGTCGTCATTCATTTCTACTTGTAAATAATTATTCTCATATTGTTATTGTCATATTTTCTTATTATTGCCATTTTTCTTTAGAAATGGACGTATAAACCTTTTCAGATTGATGTGCAGCAACTATTCTTTTTCTAAGATAATTTCTGATGTCTTTCCTCCTTGGTATTGCATCAACACATACCTGAATACTTTAGCCCGCAAACTGTCAAAACTTCTGTATGTATAATCATTTCAGCATGACCATTGCAATGGTCTCTTTGCACAACTCCACTTCTCCCTGAACTTAATACAGCTCCTTCGTTTCCTGTCTTTCATTACCGGACAAACTGATTAATTCAGGTGTCTGGCCATTGTCGTTGTTGTCGTTACTGAGGTCAGGCACACCTGGATTAATCAATTTGTCCACTAATGAAAGACAGGAAACAAAGGAACTGTATTAAGTTCAGGAAGTAGTGGAGCTGTGCAAAGAGCCCATTCTAGCATCAGAAGGTTGGGGCCCTGCATGAGCCCAGTGGTTCTTTTTGTTTACACTTGTTTTTCTTCCAGGTAGGAGAGCGAAGGTCTCTGCTGCAGAGCTGGAAGAGTTTTCAAAACAGTTGTTGTGCCTGAACTTACCCTCAGCTGCTGTCCTGGATTCAGAAAAAGGTACAAGCTCTTCATCAGGTTGTAAGGTTTAAAAGCCATAACAGAGCCTCATACTGTAGTTTATACTGTAGATAATGCAGTTCTCTCTTTTTCTTTACATGATATGTTTCTGGCATGTTTTTAATGGGGTTTAGAAGTAGAATATACCTGAAGGACAAATAGGAGGGAATTGTAGGTTGATTCTTTATTTGTGCAGTAGCTGCACACATAGAGCAAAGTCTAACAGCAAACAAAGCAAATGATATATCTATTATACATTTGTTACAGTATATTAAATCATATGCACTTTAAACAGACTGGTGTGTATATAAAACATCTAAAACCACAAGGTCACAAGGTTATGCATTCATGACATTAAATTATGACTCAATTCTCTACCTCTTAGGTTTCTGCCCAGATCCGTCCCTCTCTCCAGGTACAAAGTCTATCGATTTAACCGACAGCTTCAGTAATATGGACCCTGATCAATTCATCCTGATGGACAAGATTTTCAAAAGTGATAAAGGACTTATGGCGGTTATAGATTTTCTTTCCATGTTTTTCAGCTCAGCATCTAAAAATGTGGAAAATTAACATAGCCAGAAATGCCAAGTCAGTATCTGGAAAGAGAATGTTTCCACTGAAATAAAGATGATTAATGAGTGACTCGTCTGATTAAACGCTTCCAGTCCTTCCCCTTTTCCACGATTAAAACTATAGAATTACATATAAACAAATAACTATGGTGTTGTAGAAAAATCATTATCAAGAGTCTGAAAGAGTGAAGTTTTACAAAGTTTTATTACAAAAAATAAAAGAAGGAAAAGTTGTACATGAGAAACGCCGTACAGACTCTTTCTGGGGTCTGAAGACGCACTGAAGGAGTTTTTTCCCTTCAGAAGGGAGGGGAGACAGGGCAACAGTGCAAGATGCAAGTGCAAGTCTTGTCTTTGAGGCTGTTCTTATCTTGGGAGGTGTTATTTTGAAGCCTCAGTGAAAGTGTGCCAGAAAACCATGGTGCACAGTAGTAATTACAGAATGATTGATTACAGGATAATTAATAAGAAATAGAGTTTTTCCAACAATGGACTCTGTTTTTCAGTTCAAGACACAATTTTCAAACAGTGAAGGGATTTGTTCAAATTGCTTCACTGTGTATCCGTTTGACGATCAACTCCTCTGAACAGCTGTATTTCTGTTCCCTCCCTGTGAAATCCAAAGAAACCATGAAGTTGAATTTCTTTATGCATCTTTGCAGCTACAAATTCAAGAGTTATGTATCACAATGCATGTGTCAGAAAACAACATTCCCTAATCAAGTCAGTACACTGATCTGCAATTTTTACTTAACAAATACAGATTTATTCTTAACTTATGATGCAGTAGGATCAATATAAATTTTTATCTCCAAATTGACAGCTGGTATTCTAATTGTGTGACTTTTGCAGACTCACATACTTCCAAACAAACCAAAATAGCTAATGTTTATCAGTTACGCAGAACTAATGAGGTGGATGTGATGTCATATGAAGATAAACAAGGATCAATTTGTGGGTGTTTCTTCTTTCGTTGCCATTCTAGTCTTAGGTAGCAAGCAGTTAGCAAACAGAGTCCAGCTTCATTAATACTGATACATTTCACTTTTTAGCTTCAATCTTTGTGTAATTTTATTTGCAGTCATTAAATGTTGCCAGCTAAAAGACTACAGTTGGATTTCTCTTTGGAGCCATTGGATAGTCACTTAAATAAAGTAAAAGTCCCTTTTGGGCTTTCAGCTTGTTACCTTTAAGTGCTTCATGAAGGCAGGCTCTTTTTCCAAATTTCCTCACTCGCAGAGGTGTCCAAACTCTTCACATTCATTGCTCAGGTAGAAGTATAGATACTAGGGTTTAACTCAAGCTTTTTACTCAAGTAAAAGTACTGGTTCCGAAACTATTTAAAGTATAAAAGTAATGCGAGGAGAAGAAATGCCATTCAGGACACAAGGTGGGCCATGCCATGTATGTGAATAAAATATTGACTAATGCGATTTGAAAGTCTTCGTTTTCATTTTTTAGATTTAAAACATGGCCCAACTTTTCTGTAATACGCATTGTGTGTGTATATATATATATATATATATATATATATATATATATATATATATATAATATAAATGGCTCATCCTTCGAGAATGAAAACACAACACTTATTTTTGTAAAGTGATTAGAAACTGACAAACTATTAATGGTGCATAAAATGTTTCAGTCGTTAAACTTTGATTTTGTTACACTGCTTTAAAGAAATTACAATATGGTGGGAAGTGCATTTTTTTTTTTAGATTATATGAAATAAAAAATTCTTAATTATCCCGGTGGGAAATTGCAACCATTGCAATGCATCATCTCACTTGTAGTAAACTACAGAAGAGAAATGCAAAAAAAGAAAAGTGTTGAACATGAATATGACGGCAAATCATCTTTAGTGTGATGCAGTGGTTTAAAATCATGAACCACTTTCTTTAAACAAGAAAACCAACAAATTCTACTTCACTGCAGTAGAAGATGACCATAGCCTTGTTTGTTTATTGGTAAGTTTTATTACTGTACATACATCTGCTCACAGGTCATCTACACATATCTTTCTGTCCCTCTCTCTCACACACACAGAAAACTCAAGATTATATAAAAAGGATTTCTTTTCTGTGCAGGATTCAATCACAGTCAGATTTATGAAGAACATTTGCATCTGCATACACAGTGCACACATATGTGTACACACACAAAAAAAAACAACAAAAGTTAATAGGAATTAAGCCGTGATTTACACCGATCAGAGCACGATCAAAACATAGAAAAAGTGACAGATTAACCGATAGGGAAACCAGCTGTAATCAAGTGAATTTTGGGTCTTTTAACATATAAACTTGTTCTACACACCATGGTCTGTGTGGGTCCATGGTGTGTATGTGCTTCCACTGTTATCTGAACAGGAGGACCACAGAGACATTAGAAAGGTTAGAGAGGATTTTCTCTCCCCCCTCAGTTTGAAAACCCAACTGCAAATGCATCACTATACATATTCAAGCAAACGTGTGATCTGTGTATTAAGGTCAACACCCTGGTGTAACTTTGGAACATAACTGACAGTGAGATTTTGCAATGCTACATTTTTGTTGTTTATCTACCCTGAGTGCCACACACAGATTCAACAGATCGGAGTGTCCTTACACAAAGTGACCCTGTTCAAACTGTTGATTTACATGATCACAGTCTCCACATCTGGATGTCTGGATGCAGACGGAGTAGGGAAAGCTAGCATTTTCCATAAAGCCATCTTTGTCAATCCCATCTTTTCTCTGGCTGTCCTGAAAACTTCTAACACATTTAATTAAAATGGCATGTGCTTCATGCTAAAGCAGGATTGTTAGCTAGAAATCTTTAATGACAGCTCTTTTAGTTGAAGCTTCATGAACTGTAGTCATCTTTTGAGGTTGGGATGTCAAACTTTGTCATTTCCAATTACTTCTGACAGAATTATATCCACTTCCCGCAGCTTAATGCTACTTATTCAGCAGCAAGTTTCTGAATGTCTTGGTGTCCTATTTTGGTACCAGGCAGCCAGCTTGTTCATTAGAGGGATTTGTTCTGGCAGACTATGACAAAAACAGCCATTTTCAAAATAAAAAAAAACACTGATTTGTGCTCTATTTGGGAGCAGTCTGGCTCTACTCGGTGTTAATCTTGCTTCATGATGACCCTGGTAAATGATTTACAAGGACAACTTAATCCTTTAGTCAACCCAAACCTGTGAAGATGAATCTATAACAGCAGAACTTTCTGATGCATGTATTCACCCTTAACTTTAACACTTAAATAAACCCTAGTTGCCAGTTAAGTGAGATAGGCCATGTAAAGGAGTGGGGGACGCTGTGAATGTGTGCTTCAGTGGTGTCACATGACCACAGATGAAAGGAACAATCGTGGATTTCCTTTGTCAAATTAGAGTTTCTTTTCCCGAAGATATACACTATATTGTATGCACAATAACAAATAAACCAAAAAAAGAAAAGAAAAAAATGGTTATGGCGAAGGGATATCCCAAAGAACCCTGCTTTCCAGAGTTAATAGTCTGTTTTCGTGTATGATTTGTCAGATTTTTCAAGTTTTTTCCTGTTTTTGTTTGACACTCATACACACAAACACACGGTTTTAAGAGAATCAATTGTCTCCCTTTCACCAAAATGGTAAACAAATCTCAATACAAAAAAAAGAAAGAAAAAAAAAGTCTTCATCGCCAGTGGCTTTCGTTCCATCGCCACTCGGAAGCGGTTGCTAGGCAGCCAGTTTATCACCAGGGCACACATGATGTTGAAAATAAGCTGATCCAGGTAAACTGTGTAGCCCAAGGACCCGTTTGTGTGATGCACAGTGCAGTCAGAGTGTGTGATTGTCACTGGGTGGTGCACGGTGAAGCGCGCAGAGACGTGAACAGAGGCGAGAGGACGTTCGGTGGTTGAAGACTCCAGCTGCTCTGGCCAGTTTCTCCACTAGTGTGGATTCAGATAAAGGATGCTTTGGAGTTCCATCTCATGTCGCTTCCCTGGCCTTCAGTACAGATCCAGAGCACTGTGACTGTTCTGAAAGCACTGGGGTGTGTTTTTTGCAGGTGAATCCGAGTGCGACATCTGAAGGTGTTTTATCATGGTCTGACTGTGCCATGTGCTTAGGTTAGGTAACACAAAAGTGACAAAGTTCCAGTTATTTCTCAGAATTCCATTTGAATGTCCAGCCCCTTGCTTCAGTTCAGAAATCCACAACACACTGCCCATGGCTGCTTGTCCTGTAACATCCACACAGGCTGGTGCCAGTTAGCAGTAGCTTCACGGTGCACCAGCCTGACCAGAAGGCCAAAGTTCAATGTTGAATTCACTCCAAAAACAAGAGTGGGGCTGCTGAATTGTAAACAAGGACTTAGATAAGGTTTTTTGAGGGCAGAGTTTAAAAAAAAAAAAAAAAAAAACAGCGGGAGGACCAATGTAAACACAAATACTGGAGTATTTCAAGAGGAGTTGTTATTCAGGAACTTTACAGCCACTGTGATTCTGTGACAGAGCTGGGCAGCAGCTAAATTTCAGCTCGGCTGCGGCTGTTAGTCCGGTCTGAAGATGGGGATCTTAGGTAGGAACTCTATTAAGATTACCTGCAGGTGATAACAGAAATAGGCTGTTAGTGGTAGCTCGGTGATGGGTGTGAGAAGGATCCAGTTTCAAGAGGTGAAACTTTTCTGCACTGTTTTTCCAGATGTTGTCATCTTTACTCCTCCGTAAGAAATGTTGCAAATATGTGTATATGGTATAAAAGAGTGCACATCTTATCCCTGCTGCTTACTCTGGAAATAACTTTAATATAATGTAATGCATACAGTATCTACTTGGTTTTGTTTCAGATTATAGAGCTCTAATATTTGCCAAAGAACATATACTTACATATTCCATCATGTTGTTGGTTTCACACTTCCTTTTGCTTAGTTTCCAATGCAAACACAGCTGCAAAATAGAGTAATAATGATCAGAGAAATATTTGACATACTTTAATAAAGTCCATTATCAAGCTGCACATTTTTATTGCTCACCTTGTGGTAAAGTCTGCTGTTTTCCCACTCTAAAAGTTTCTCTATAGATCTTCTTGTCTGGAAGGGATAAAGTAATGTTAGTTACTGAACTCTTTGCCTACTTGGATTCCTTGTAACGCTGTTGGAAACAGGATAGAGTTTAGTTTGGGATGCTCAATGAGCAAGAAATAGTGTAGCAGGTCTCTCACCCTCTTGCTGAGGCAAATGACAGGCCACAAGCTGAAGCCCAAAGTGCAGCAGCAGCAGAGGCAGCCACACAGGAGCCACCGCACGTTCACTGGCAGCGTCTTCCTCAGGCAGCTGTTTACACGATTAATACTGGCTTTGAATTCTTCTGGTGCCACCTAAAAGGAAGGCCATGTTCATAAAACTGTTCTAATAAAGTTTCATTTTGATCATCCTTAAATGCTGAATTTATATTGTTGTTTTATTTCTTTGTTCAACCATAGATATGTGTAATGGGTTTTATCTTAGTGAACAGAGAAAAGACAAAGTAGGTACCACAGAGAATTTAAGGCAGCTGTAGCTCGGGTGGATAGAGCTGTCGTCTACTAATCAGGAGGTCGGCGGTTCGATTCCCCCTGACTACATGTAGAAGTGTCCTTGGGCAAGACACTGAACCCTACACTGCCTCCCGATGTGCCTATCGGGGGTGTGAATGCTTCTACCAAGTATGTATAAATATAGGTGCTGTATGAATGGGTGAATGAACATGTAGTGTCAAAGCCCTGCGTAAAGTTCTGAGTGGTCACATGACTAGAAAAGCGCTATACAAGTACAGTCCATTTACCATTTAAGGGTCAATAACCTGCTTTCAACAAACAAAAGATTTGTTACAAACGGTGACAAACAAAAGATACCAAGAACTTCAGATAAAGGGCAGAAGAAAAGTGTGTGTGTCTGGATGAGGATTTCTTCAAACTTTCTTCAAACTTGCTGTGGCACATTAGATCCAATAAACCACTTTATGTGCTCTGTATAAACCAGATCTCATGCTTGGATGAACCTGAATGCAGATGTGATTGATTTGAGATACTATGTTAGTGTTCGCCATGATTAGTGGGAAAATCTTTGTTAATTGTGGTCAAATCAAATTAAACTACTCCAAGTCGTTGATCATTTGTTCAACTGACACCAAAGCTAAATCATCAGAACAGAGACTTACGAGACTTGATTTCTGTCCTGTTTCTCCATTGGGGAACACTTAAGTCCTATACTAAGTTACACATTTTTGTGCTTTTTGGAGCAGGATTTGCATCGTATTTGGGCCTCTGAAGAGGTGTTTTGTGAATCCCACATGGTTCATCAGTCCAAATAAAAATCATTATGGTAATGTATATTGAGTTAAAATAAGAGATATTGATTTAAGCAAATGTAGAAACATACTGCACACTCACCTTTCCTGTAAGAGCTGAAGGAAATTCTGACTCAAATTTGTTACTAAGTCCAAACCTGTAAAATAAGAAGAAACAAAAACATTTACTCCATTGAATCAAATATGTAATTACAAACCCTATTATCATTATGATTATTATGACTGCCATGTTGAGATGGAACATCACATCCCTGCAAATTAAACTGCAATAGCAACATACCCATATTTACTCTGACATATCCCCTTGATAGTCTTCTGTTTATTTTGGATATAAATCACACACATTGGCCAACAAGTGATAATATTCTTTTATATATATATATATTGCAATCATTTTATACAAGAGAACAGTGGCAAAATATAAAACAAGCAACTAAAATGCTTATTCTTATTGACTTGCTACTTCCTTGTACTGTATATAATCGATAAGACATCAGAATGTTATTTTTTTCTGAGATCCCACCCCCAGCCTGTTAATGGTTTGCAGGGGGAAAAGAAGTAGTTTTAAAACTAAGATCTATGACATGGTGCAGATGACATTTTAGTTTTCTACAAGTGAACCGTGACTTTGTACCTAGTGCAAACAAAACAGAGTTTATGCTTTTTCAACATAAGGAGATTAATTTGACCTACTTTCCATTGTGGACAGAGACCAACAAGCAATAAAGTAACTTGGTAAGAGTCTTTAAAAAGATTATCACTTAAATATATAATTGATAGATGAATAAATAGCACCAAACTGGGGCAAAATGGGGATTTTTATGGAAAAACTGATTAAACCCTTGCTTTCAAATGTATGAAAGACATTTATTCAAGGCATAGATTTGTAAACATGCTATTGTTTCCACTCTCAAATATACACTTCATAGTTCTTACCTTATGGTCCTAAAAATTGTATTTTGTACAAAAAAGATGGTTGGCCCTCTCTGGAGAAAAGGTTTTCCAGGTTTTCTAATCTATTTATTGAATATGAACATTGAATGATCTATACAACATCTAGGCTGAACTTGAACACAGGGACAGGACCACATTAAACTCTCGCTTATAGTATATAGTGTTTTAAATTGCACTGGTTTAGAATGAACCACTGGTTTTATTATAAACTTTGAAAATCTGTCATTAGCTTCTGTAGTGTCCATTATATCTTATTAGGCCTTCATTGATTGTTGTCATAAAATTATTCTGATGTCTTGGTTTCTTTAGCGTTTTGTTTCTATGCATAGTTTTATCATGGATATATTATTTTGTATACAATGTATGCATGTATTGCTGTAATCCTGCTGTCCTTAGTTGTCTTGGACAGGACACTTCCAAAAAACAGATGTTTAATATCAAGAGTAACTATTTCCTAGTAAATAATTAAAAAAAAAAAGTGATTATTGTGTACGAGTGTTGCAATACGAAATGAGGGACTCCTGTTTCAACGAAACATTACCTTGATTTGACAGTCGCTTAAATAACACAATTTCACGTCCCTTACCAGATTCACAACGAGCAAATTTATATCAGACCAGTGGGAAAAAAACTGAAGTCATATCTCATCGACCAGTTAGCCCAGTTAGCCTGCTGCTAAGTTAGCAGCTAGCTTGCTTTGCCGGGTCACCATGAACGGCTAACACAGATAGCAACCAGTTATCCACGGACACCACGATTGTTTCTATTCCGTGATATTATTATTTTTTACTTTTGTCTACATTGCTGTGATTTTCATCAGTCGCTTACACGGTGACGTGGCCGGACCCTCGTACCACCACCGGGTCCGGAGCGTACTTGAGTAGCTGTTCCTCCGCGGCCCTGTCCTCGTCCTCCTCTTCCTCCTCCTCTTCTTCGTAGATCTCATCAAAGTCCTCCATCATCGCACGACTCGGCCTCGCGCTTCCCGGCAGAGACACCGGGTGAGACACAATGCCGACAAACAGCGAAACTTTACGGAATAAATTGTACAAAAAGAATAGAGAGGATGACCACAAAACCAACGAGCAGTACAAGCTCCGAAACAAAACATCAACATCCGCCGCAGTAACCGTACGACACCGGAAGGGGGACAGATCGGACTAATGATTTTTTTAACAATATAAAGCAATTTACAAAAGATTTTTCTTCAATTTCGTGAGAAACTATTTCTTATCTTGTTTACATCGCAAACCTTTATTTTAAGAAATAAGAACGTTTTCCCCTCTTACATACTATAAACCAAAAAGGTGTCATAAAGGCAAGGCAAATTTATTTATAGAGCACATTTCATGTACAGGACAATTCAAGGTGCTTTATATTGCAGAATATTACAATAAAACAAAACAAACTTTTAGAAATAAATAAAATGAAAATAGAAGAGAAAAATAAATTAATAAAAGAAAAATCTAAAATCAAGATTAAGAAAGGACAACAGATTAAAAACACGATCAAGTTTAAAATTCAAGCTTAAAAGAAACGGAACAGACTTGGAAATTTAAATAAAAACTATGTAAATGCAGCAGAGAACAGGGGGGTCTTTAACCTGGATTTAAATAAACTGAGTATTTCTGCTGATCTGAGAGTTTCTTGGAGCTTTCCAGACATGTTGAGCATAGAAGCTGAATGCTGCTTATCCATGTCTCTGACTCTGGGAACTGATAAGAGACCAGATCCAGATGTTTTTAAATGTAGGACATTTAGAATAACTGTTTTAATGGGCAAAATTAAATTAACACCAATCACATCAATACTTACAGTGATATGAACATGAGCACACACAAAAAAGTTCTTCAAACTTTTGGGTAAGTCACTTCGAAATACAGTAGCAATTTTAATTTTAGATTACTTCCCCCAAAGAAATTTAATCTTAGAGTAAAAACATATAGTCAAAACATTTTTAAATCCACCAATATCAATTTTTCTTCTTAAAACTATAATTTGATGAAAAACTATCCCTAGGCTACAAAAAAGTGGGACTGACACACAGATGTAAGTTTTGTAAGTACATTATGAAACTTATCAAAATGCAAAGTAATATTTGAATATTTCATGTTTGGACAATTTCCCCAAATTATCAAACACAAGATTTTCTTATATTGCAATGTTAATATATTATGTACAAATTGATCAATTGCGTTCCTTTTAACTGTAACTACCTAATCAGGTTTTTATGTTAATAAGTGTTGGCTGGGGGGGATGGACGGGATTAATCAACGATCGATTAATGATCATCAACAAGGAATCCATGCATCCCCCCATCTCATGACCCCACCCTGCGTTCCTGATCGTTCTCTACGCAACAGGTGTCCTCGAGCATCCCCCCAAAACAAATAACTTTGACTATGAATGGACCCAAAATAATGAACAGAAATACAAGGGGGAAACTGAAGTGTTGAATATCTTTACAAGAAAAAATAATAGTTATTCACTTTTGCAGTATATCTATGAAATTCAGCTTAGTTTACAAATATTATTTGCACAATATAAGAGAATACATAACACACATAATACTATTTCGGGCATTAGACTTATTTTGAGATGATAAATCCAGTCGAGTGAAACAAAGGGATTTTCTGTGACCGAAGTTTTGGAAGTTGTGAAACTTCAACCCCTGTGGACAGTGACTTATGTACAAATGTCCCAAACAACGCCATTGTGGATGTGAGCAATAAGACCCAATGGATATGTAAATGTTCTTAAACAAAATAAAAAAAAAAACAGCATTAGCACATTTTTATAAACAATGAAGAAATGTAATTTTACAATGCAGGGTCTTACAGGGTAAAAAAAGTATAGAAATCAAATCTTTTAAAATGATATATTTAGTCAAATGAGAATCCCAAGAAGGATGATAAAAACCGGAATTTGATCAAAAGTTCCTTCAAAAGAATAAATGTGCGCTGTCATTAAACATTACAATAAGCCTTCTACTTGATCCTAGAGACTATCGTTGTTTTAGTTTATAACAGAAATACATTTAAAATTTGTTAAATGTGCTCATTTACAACACAAGTAAAGTATTTAAATTCGACCATTTGTGAATTCATATAACAAAATATTATTCTGAAAAGGTGTAACCGGAAGTTTCATTTTACCAACTGACGCTAACAAAGGGCACTTCTTCGTGAAACTACTGCACAGTGAATGATTTCCATGAAATTATCGCATTGCAAACCGTAATATTTAAAAAAAAAATATTCTTAATATATTTAAAACAAAAGCGAGTTCATCCCGAAAGGTTTGAAGGATCCATCAGGTCAAAACTGTTCGAAAATTGTTATAATACTTCCTGTTCCGGAAGCGTGACGGCAGATGATTCAGTTTGGTAAACCCCACTAAACTTTGCTGTAACTTCTTTGCCTTGGATGTCCGTAGCTGTTGCTCGAGATGACCAATACTAAAACCTTTGAGAATATCTTTAATATCAAAGAAGTTGTTCCTGTTCCCACATGCGGGATTATCGTAGTGCTCATCCTATCCTGTGTCGTGTTCTGTATTCAATCATATTTAAACTTAACTCAAGACATTCTCAGTATTGGTGCAACTGTTTTTGAAAGTGGACATATTCATTTGCTTTTCTTGTATCCCCTATACCACAAAACCTTGGCACAGCTTCTCCTGAACATTACAGTCATGCTATTTTTGTGTAGTAGCGTGGAGAAAGGCGTCGGCACGGTCCGTTTCATGTTTTTGTTCCTCTTGCTCTCCTTCACAACGGGAGTGATTTACAGTTTCTTGGATATCCTGCAGGACGTCGGCATGCGGAATCACACTGAGGGTTTGCTTCCTGTGACCCTGGCCTGTGTTGCTGTAACGACCATGCACACGAAGATGACTAAAGCTTTTCTGTGTGGAGTCAGTTTCCCTACCATGGCTCTCCCTTGGGTCCTCCTCCTGATCTGCAGCGCCCTCATCCCTGGTAGTGTGCTACCCTGCAATATTATTGGGACCCTGATTGGGTGGGCACATGGTAAAGGGTGGCTTTCTCTCATTGACTTGACTGAGGCCAAGGCTGGAGTTCTGGAAAAGATGATGCCATTCAGGTTGTTGAGGAGCATCAGTGGTGACACATTCATCCCTGCTTCCACTGAAGAAAGGAGGAAGACACTGCTTCCACAAATAAATCCCACACCTGGATCTTATCCTGTCCAGGCATATGCTCCATTGTCCAGCATCAACACTGCTAATACCACAGCCACAATGCACGAAGGCTGGCCAAACTCAATCGGTTCTTTACCCAGTTACATGCCTCCTCCCAATCCCTCAGCACATAGCTTTGGACACGCTCATGGACACTATTCAGAGCAGAGTTTAGGTCATAGCTGCAATCACAACCACAGTCACAGTCATGGAACACAGTAGCTGAGGTTATTTGCTCGATTCCTTGACAAAATTGGATACTTCACTATATTTAACTGTTAAAACACTGATGGGCTGTAAGAGCATTTCATCATCAAACTGTGCCATATCTAAAATTAAATAATTGTACAATCTGCTCATCTTTGCCATTAAGATGTTTCTCTGAATGTCAAAATGTTTCCTGTGCCTTTTTGTAATTTTTTTTGAGACCATAGTGGTTCAATCCCCAATATCACCAGTTCACATGTTGAGGTGTCCATAGGCAAGATACTGAACCACACATTTTCCTCAAATTTATTTTGGATAAAAGCATCTGTTGAGTATCATGTAACATAAACATCCTTGTTTATATTTAGGCCTTTTTCAAGATGACTGTTGTGAAGAAAAGTTTACACACTGCAAAATGTCACTGTGCTTGGAAAGGCTGTGTTTAATCTATTACTGTACACAGGCATAACATTTCCTCCTAATGTTTTCATAAAGTGATGAAACAAAGTTTATAATACAGATACTGTACCCTGGTTGTGATGCATTTTGAATGATCATTTCCCTTTTTTCTAAATCTTTTTAAACACATTCCAATATTTAGGATGACAGGAGAAAGGATGTGCCAAGCATTTGCAGCTACTTAAGTTCAAGATAATATATCCAAGTGTCATACACAAATCTAAGTGTTTAAAAAAAAAAAAAAAAAAGAAACTCCACACTTTGATTACCGGTGAATGCTGAAAGTTTGGTGCAATGGTACTGTCGTTGCTCTTGATACAAAGGATCCTGGTCAGGGCAACTTCGGAATCAATATACGCAAGAGACATGGAAATGAAGCCATAGTGGTTTAGACTTAACCAGATTAATAAGGTCTGTGTCAGGTGGGCTACTGGACCAAGACATTAATGGTCGATCTCCTATTCGTGTAAATGTTTGCAGGCAGAATATGTCCACAACATGTACAGTTTTAAATTCCACAAAATGCTACAGATCAGCTCTAATCATGTAAATACTCTGCTTAGTTATCATTTTAGATTCATGGCTTCATTTAAATTCTGCACTGTGAGGAAGCAAACTTTCTTGAATGCTGGCATCACTGATCCACGAGGAGTAAAAGGGTGCCTAAATGAGGGTTTTCTTGTTTCCATATTTCAGTTTTGTACTGATATTTCTATTAAAAATATTATTTTAAACTTAACATGTTCCTATGGATTTTTTCCTTACACACTATAGAAGACTCGTGTTTATAATAAGTGGAGGTTATTTACACATTGAATGAATCAAATGTATAGCAGTAAGAGTGAATAGTTTCATGGGGGACAAAAACTTAAAGAAGGGGGTTTAATCGATGCTTGGGAGGAATGTTAAGATAAAACCAGCATGCTAAAGTCAAATTAGTGTCAAACAATGAGATTTCAATCAACAAACAGGTTTTATTCACATTTCCAACATAATCAGAATTTCATATAACTACATAAAACGTGGTCACTGTGACTCCTGTGTCCCCCATCATTAGTGACACCAGAGGACATATCATGTCTTCAGTTCCAAAAGACTTATTCTTCCCATGCGTCTCCGTAGATATTCTTCTTCACTGTAATACAAGATCAAAGAAAAAAGTCAGGATTTCGCAGATGAAAGAAAAAATTATTAACCTGAACATCTGCATTTGGAGTAAAAGCTTACCTTCTTTCTTGGGTCTTTCCAGCTCTCTCTGTGGTGGTGTTTTGAGCATTGTGTCAGCCTTCTGAATGAGTGTGACCTCGTAGTTCTCCCTGTTTTTGACCCTCAGATCCTCATAGAGGATAGCCTTCCTCTTGGGCTCATCGTCATCATATGACTGGACTAAAGACGACAAAGACAAGGATATCTGCACTTGCTACCAGCTTTTTTGCCAACTGCAACATCTCCATTTTTGTCTTAAGTCCTTTTTCTTTTTGTAAGTCTTATAACTAAGGTACAATGTGCTCAATCTCCTATTAAGTTAAAATGATTGGTGACCAGTAGTTATTGTTGATGAAGATGTATCTCTACACTGTGCACAATTATTAGGCAAGTAGTATTAGGTATTTTGACCATATCGTCATTGTCATGCATATTCTCCAACTCCAAGCTGTATCAACTTGAATGCTTATTGAATTTAAGCATATCAGGGGATGTGTATTTGTCTCGGGGGGGACAAATACTATGTTACTATTTTTGATTCTGAAAGGTCAAAAACAGTAAAAAGTCTTTCAGAGGGATGCAGCACTGTTGAAACTGACAGGATATTGGGGCGTGATCACAGAACCATCAAACGTTTTGAGGCACTGATAGTAAACAGTGTCACAAGAAACGTGTTGAGAAAAAAAGACGAAAACTAAATCCAAAAGATTTGAGAAGAATAAAACATGAAGCTGCCAGGAACCCATTGTCCTCCAGCGCTGTCATATTCCAGAACCGCAACCTACCTGGAGTGTCCAGAAGTACAAGGTGTTCAGTGCTCAGAGACATGGCCAATGTAAGGAAGGCTGAAACCCGACCACCACTGAACATGACATAAGTTGAAATGTCAAGACTGGGCCAAGAAGGATCTGAAGACAGATTTTCCAAAGGTTTTATGGACTGATGAGATGAGAGTGACTCTCGATGGACCAGATGGACGGGCCTATGGCTGGATCAGTACTGGGCACAGAGCTCCACTTCGACTCAGATGGCAGCAAGCTGGAGATGGGGTAGTGGTATGGGCTGGCATTATTAAGGATGAGTTGGACCTTTTCGGGTTGAAGACGGACTCAAAATGAACTCCCAAACCTACTGCCAGTTTTTAGAAGACACTTTCTTCAGGACTCTGGTACAGGAAAAAGTCTGCATCATTCAAGAAGTCCATGATTTTTATGCAGGATCGTGCTCCGTCACATGCATCAAAGTACTCTACTGTGTGGCTAGCTAGTAAAGGCCTTAAAGATGAAAAACTTATGACATGGCCCCCTTCCTCACCTGACCTGAACCTTATTGAGTACTTGTGGGCGTTTCTTATACAGTGAAGGAAAACAGTACACCTGTCTGAACAGTGTCTGGGAGGCTGTGGTTGCTACTGCACAAAAGGTTGATTGTCAACAAATCAAGACACCAACAGACTCCACCAATGGAAGGCTTATGACCATTATTGAGGAGAAGAGTGGCTACATTGGTCACTGATTTTTTTTCTTTTTCTTTCAAATGTCAGAAATGTACATTTTGAGTTGTTTGTTTACTATTCAGACGTTAAGGGATGAAAATAAAACAAGTGAGATATGGAAATTTTCATTTTGTTGCATAATATTTCTGGACACTAATAGTTGCCTAATAATTGTGCACACATAGACTTTCTCCTAAAAAAGCCAAAAGCTCAGTTTTAATTTCTTAAATATTCAGGTTTGAGGTTTATTAACATTTTGGATTGATCAAGAGCACTGCAGTTGTTCAATAATAAAACTAATCCTCATAAATACAACTTGCCTAATAATAGTGCATACAGTGTATGTGGTACCTGGAGCGCTGAAGTCATCGGCCCTGCCCATTTGAATCGGTTGCTCAGGATTATTTCCGTATCCATAATCTCTGTTGTCGCTGGACATAGTGCCGGAGTCTTCTGCAGGCTGGAACATGGGGTCAAACGACTGGGCGTTTGGGTCGCTCAGCTCTGACTGGGCAGCATTTGGACTGAGAAGGAATGTTAACAATGAGGCTATAGGGAGTACTCATCAGAAAGATTGTTAAACAAGCATGCAGTGAAACAACACTCTAACATTTAATCAAAGCTAATTTCTGGTGTGTATTTACTTACTTATGTGGAGGCATTCCTGCCCTCTGTCTGAGGATTTCTCCCAGAGGGGAGTTGTCCAGCCTTTGGAACTTTTCCTGGCATGTCTTCATGTATGACAATTTCCCAGCCAGGTAGCCACAGAAACCCGCAACTAAACAAAGAAAGGTACGTCCAAACCACACAAACAAGGTGTTGCATAAAAGCAGAGACTCTGCTGATTACAAAGACATCTGTCTCATCACTGTGGGATGTATTGCTTTTGCTGTTTTTATGGTTAAAAGTTATATTCCACCTAAAAAACACTCTACTAGTGTGTTCTCTTATGATTCTGCCTTTATTTGAAATAATTCATAATATTCCTGAATCTGATAGTTAACATGAAGATGACAGGGGTTTTACAATGAAGTAATAACTCTTCCTGTGATAATACTATCTTGGGGTTCACTTTTTTCTGGATCCTCATTGTGTTCTTAAGGTGTATTTGGGGGCTATCCCTTGATTCTTCTGACTGATCATTGATAGAGGTGTTGATCACCAACCTGGGCTGATAGATTGCTAGGATATATTTACCCATGTAACACCCCTATGTAAAACACATGTAAATCTGCTCAGGTTACTCATCTGACAATATTTTACTAATTCCTAGATGAATAGTGCTTCTATCCTCTGGTTTTCACTGATAGCGATGTGGTTTTCTTTTAGGAGAAGATAACCATTTACATTTCCCACTGTGTTCCAGGTGAATTTACTCAGACATATCTTGATTCTGGCACTGCTGTAGTAATCTCACATGTCTCATCTTTCTTTTGAGATCAAGACTATAGATACAGCCCTTGTAGTTGTGAAGATGTACTTCAATTATTTTGGGTATGTCATTTCAGACAGGAGACAGAAAAATAGGCCTTGTCAAGAAGAGGTTAACTAGTACAATCAAACTGGTAAAATAACTCATGTATAAGCCACCGAACAACGAGTTCATTAAGTACTCTTACATTAAACTAATGCTGCCAAACAGTCCTGCATTAAATCCATCCATCATAAAGATTATAAGGTTGTACAGACACTGAGTGAGAAAGATTCCTCTGGAGTGTTTTATTGCATGCTGTGGTTTTGCTTCAGTGTGCTGTTTAACTGTATTAGGTTTTTACTGATGAACTTACAGGCCACTTTAGGTAGTGATCCAAACCTTGGAGAAGCAGACAGAGCCCCTACAAATGATAACAGATTGTTTTCAGCTGAAAGTTCAACAGCAGTTAAAATCTATGTTGCAAATCGGTTGCTGATTCGTTGACTTTATGCACTTTACCTCTGGCAACAAGGGCTTGGGTGATAGCCATGCTGACCACAGAGAAGGGCACCGCTGTGAAGAAAGCAAATGTTAGAAGACATTTGGCCATCTTTCACAATTTACTGAGCCTTTTAGTAGCCTAACAAATATCATTTCAAACCACAGTTTTACTGCTCTGAGAGCATAAGAATAATTTGTTTGGACATTTCTGTTATTTTGTGTACATGATTTAGTTAATTTGTGTACAAGAAAAAAGAATAAATACAAAGAATCAACACACCTGATCTTTCATGTCTTACCTACAGTATGTGGAAAAGTGGTACCTTGTGTGCTTGAGGTTTTAAATGTGGCCTCAAAATAGTACGTTGTCTTGTCTATAGCCACTGACTGACTATGTTTTGGATTTCATATAAAATATTGACCTGTATTTGCAGGACAGAAACTTACATCTATAAAAGAAGCTCTCTTGGTTACACTCCTTCAACACTCTCTTCTCTTCTTCTGTGGGGATGTAGTCCACACCCACCGGCCCCTACAGATATAGTCAAAAATGGAAATATAACAACTATTCCTTTCATTTGTGTAGCATTATTGAAAAAAACAAAAAAACAAAGCTAATTCTTCTGCTTCTTAAAGGGTTGCACTACCATGTTTCCACAAACACCCAGAACAGACTAATCAAAGAGTGACTCTTAAGAGCCTGAGGCCTTTTTCACATAAGTACAGTCTCACCTTTATTTGATCTGTAAAATCATACAAGCACAAGGGATTACTATTACAGATAACAACGTAAACAAAAGTGGCTTGAAGTAATTTAGCAATAGTGTCATCACACAGTTCTACCAGTAGATCACCTCAGACTATTGCATATTGTGTTTGACTTACATTGCAAGAGAGGTAATTTACAATGGCCCCACATAATCTCTTCATCATGAAAAGTCTTTGTTAAAATAAAAAAAGCTAATCTATGAATATAATCTATTAAGAATTCAGTGTTGGTAAAGTTTACCGTTTAATAAATATCATGCCTGGAAGAAGAAAGTGTGGCAGAGATTATTCTCCTGAATGCAATCTGTAACATAAACACTAGATGTCACTACGTTCATGCCTCTGCTTGCTGCAAAAGTCTATATTTCCATGTGTTTTCACTCAGTTGCAAATACATTTTGATTTTGTATCGCTTTGATTTGGTTTTCTCATGTTAGAACAAATATTTATAACTGCACTAAATAGTGCATGGAAACTGCCTTAATGACACGTAAACTCTAGAGCTTCCACTGCTAATATTGTTGAATTGTGCACCCAGCACCTGTACAAGCCTGTGGGGGCAGTGCTAGGATCTGGGGTTGCTGAAGTTGGTCAGGTCTATGTTCAGCAACATTATCTGCACAAAGAATGAGGTCAGCTGACTACCTAAATATGCTGAATGATCAGATTATTCCATTAATGGATTTTTTTTCCTTCCCTGATGGTTTAGGCATATTCCAAGATGACAATGCCAGAATTCATTAGGCTCAAATTGTGAAAGAGCGGTTCAGGGAGCATGAGACATCATTTTCACACACAGACTGGCCACCACAGAGTCCAGACTTTAACCCCATTGAGAATCTTGTGGATGTGCTGGAGAAGACTTTGTGCAATAATCAGACTCAGGCATCATGAATAGAAGAACTTTGTGAAAAATGAATCAACACTGGATGGAAAAAAATCTATAATGCCACAGCACATGCAGGCCGTATTTAAAAGCTAAAGGCGGTCCAACAGAATATTAGTGTGCAAGACCTTTTTTTCTGAAGGCAGCTTTTCCCCCCTGACCAGGCAGTGTTATTACATAAAACAATACCGTTTTTTGTTTGTTTTTCAACACAGTAATATACTGGTAATATTACTTATTTCTCACTGGCTGCAGGTGTTGTTGTTCTAATACACTCATCAGCAACTTTATTAATCTGTGAATCTAATCCAATTGAATTCGCCAGTTCTGATTTAAATTCAACCTTTAGGATGCTGCAACTTATTTAGTCTTTTGGAAAGAGCCGATAACGGTGTATTGTTGAGGTCACAGTAGGAGGTGTTGGCGTAATTGAACTGCATTTCTATTTTAAGTTATCCTAATATCTGTACCTTGTTATTGCCACAGAGTACACTATTCAAAGATTAACTCAACAAGGTGACAGAAATTACACTTTTTCTCTTCTTTTTTTAAATTAACGTCATCATCTGTGGCTTAATTTTACTCAATTTAAATCACATAGCGTCCATTCATTACAAAGTCATCTCATGTCTCTTTACGTAACGACTGAACATAACGATTCAATTAGTTGCCATGTAACTTTTCGTTAGTAAACTGGAAGCAGATAACTTGAACAACAGCAGACCCAAAAAATAACACGCGCACAGTCTGTTTGTGTCTGCACTTCAAGCAAAGTCAACGCTGGCTAATGTTAGCTAACATGCTAGCACCTCAGATAAAGCGTGTTTATGGAGGTGTTCACCTGTGCTGTTCTGCGCTGCTGCTCCTCCGAGAAACTTGTATTGGTGGACGACATATTGACGGCAATGTCAGTGCTTACTTAGTCTTTAAAGCATGTGGGTCAGAAAAGTGTTAGCTACTCCACAGACGGACTTATTTAATGCTTGGTACAATGTCATTGCTTCGGCTACACTCGTATAACCCGGAAGTAGAAGATAAAAGCTGCATGTGCATGCTAGAGCGGTCGCTAAACGAGGGTTCCTGTCATCATTACGCCCAGAACACCCATTCAAATAAGTTAGGGTAAAAAAAAAACTTTGATAGTAATAATAATGATAACAACGATACAATACTATTTATGTGTGAACACAATCAGAAAGGTTTGCCACTGTATCTGTTATTTTGAAAGTTAAAAACTTATTGTGAAATGTCCCCCTAGTGGTTAGTCTCTCAGTGGTTCCCAACCTGGGGTCCGGGACCCCCCAAGAGGTTCCCCAAAGAGCACAAGGGGTACTTGAGGCATTGAACATTCAGCCATTGCGATTCATGTCCAGACATCGTCTCTGCTTTAAGAAGAATTAAAGATGTTATTAGTTTAACTTTGGCTTCATGGAAGGACTCGGCCAGAATACATTATTTAAGGTGAGAATTTCACCTTTGAACAAAACGCGTGAAGGAAACACACACATCCCTGAACTGGTGCTGGGTGCTGGACTGAAGAGACATTTCAATGACAAGGTAGAGTCTGCACCCCAGAAGATGCTCCTTAGAAATGTATTAATGTGTGACGTTTTCTGGCTGCGGCCCTTCTTCAGAGAAAAGAAGAATCTTCTGGTGTGCGGACTCAATCTCACCTTTAAAAGCATAAAACTAAGCATGGTTTCAGCATGCTTAGTTGGGGTGGCGTAGGGGTCCATAGCTTTTTAGCATTTGCATGAAGGGGGTCCCTAAGGAAAATAGGTTGGGATCTGCTCTATATTTCAAATAAACCTTGCACAAAAAGTAAGGAAAAACGCTAAGTGTTTGGTCTATTATTTCTGTGTTGTAATAATGTTTCTTCGCAATAAATCTTATAGTGCTGGAAAACCTGTTTCTTTCCTTTTTAAGTGGTGCTGCATTTGTAAGACAAATTCATTTTTGGGATGAGCAGCAGAGTTGAGTATTTTTTCATCTCCTTTTACATTCCTTCTGTGGTTTGTAATGCAAGTTGCTTGCTTTTAAGCTAGTTCTAGGGATGTGGTATGTCACCTCTCTGGCGGGGAAGGAGTGAAGTTGAGCAGGTCCAGCTAGATATACTTGGACTCATCTCGACGCACGGCTTGGGCTCTGGAACCAGTGTTCTCAAGAAGGGCTGCACTCTCTTCAACTCTGGAGTTGGTCCCGAGTGCTGAGCGGGTGTGGGCATACTCATTGCCTCTGGCTTTGCACCTGTGCATTGGGGTTTACCTAGTTGGATGAGAAGGTAGCCTCCCTCCGCCTTTGGATGGGGGGACAGGTCCTAACTATTGTCCGAGTGGTGTTCTGTTGTTGGACTTCTGTGCTCGTCATGGATTGTTCATAACGAACACCATGTTCAGGCATAAAGCTTGCTACATACTCCACCGGTCGCTGAGGACAAAAACTTGGGCATGGGAGGAGTTTGGAGAAGCCACGGAGAACGACTTACGAACAGCTTCAAGGAGGTTCTGGTACACCATCTGGCAGCTCAGGAAGGGGAAGCAGTGATCCGTCAACACTGTGTACAGTGGAGATGTGAGGCTGCTGACCTCGACTCGGGACATTGTGGGTCAGTGAAAGGAATACTTTGAAGACCTCCTCAATCCCACCATGGGATGGGGAAGCAGAGTCGGGGGACCCGGGGGTGGGCTCTCAAATGTCTGAGGCAGAGGTCACTGAAGTGATTAAAAATCCCCTCGGTGGCAGGGCCCTGAGGGTGGACGAGATCCGTCCAGGGTTTCTTAGGGCTGGGATATACTTGCTGCTGGCAATGCATCCGTGTATGTATCATGGCTGCCACTCGTTCCTAGCGTCCATGTGGATGTATAATTTATATATATATATGGATATATCCCTGCGACAGACTGGCGACCTGTCCAGGGTGTACCCTGCTTCTCGCCTGATACTTGCTGGGATAGGCTCCAGCCCACCCGCGACCCTGCATGGATTAAGCGGTACAGAAAATGGATGGATGGATATGGATATATATATATATAAATTTATATATTATTAATACATCAATTGAATATACTGTATATAAACAGTTAATGTACGTAATAAGTGGTAAAAAAACATTTAATTTTACTCTTGTTTGTCTTGTTTGACAGTTATGTTTGTTACCTTAGACAACATAGTAACAGTGTATTTGACAGGAATTGATGATTTTCTGATAAATAATAGGAAAGTAAAGAAGTCCTCTTTCCTTTTTACCACAAAAATGCAATTTCTACCTAAAACTAAAGCTATGTTTTTAGGGCTATATTTCATAAATTTTTTAAGTAAATTATTTTCTGACTTTTTGGTGATATGGAACAGACACCTGGCACCTGGCAGAGATTGGGGTAGTTGGGAAGAATACCCCAAAATATAAATTTTACCTCAAAATGAAAGTGGACGACAATCCATTTCATGAATGGGAGACCCTGAAGATTAAAAAAAACATTATGTTTTGTTCTACCTCGGGTAGGAGTATCTCAAAAACGAAAGCCTTTTTTGAGGTCTTGCTGCTAGACTATTGTGTAAATACATCAGCAATCAGGGTGAATGTGTACATCTGACAAAATTAAACCCTGTGGTGAGTTTGAGGGTTGGTCAACGGCGTTATTAAGCAGAGTGTATAATATTAATCTCCTGAGGAAATCTTTTCATATTACAAATGTTTGTTCTTTTGTGTTTTTAATGGCTATTAGCCAACAACTCATGCACAATACTGTAAAAAACAGCAACCAGCAAACAGTCAATACTGGTTCCTCAAATGTTCTAGTTGTATGATTTCACCTTTCTGAGACTGTAAGGGGTTCTCTACATATTTAACGAAATTATTTTCCTCATAATACTACAGTATATCTCGCAACACCCACATGTTAACAAGGTTGAAGTATAGATCTTTTTTTTTTTTAGCAGATGGGACTTAAGTGACTTTAGCCATAGTAAAACTGACGACCGAAACAACATAAATAGTGCAAATGAAAATGTTACAGTATAAATATGTTTTTGCATAATGTGTTTCTCTTAATCTAGATAAGCATTTCTTTCTTCTTGCTTATTTCTTTTTGCTATTTTATTCAAACTCTGAGCTCTGTAAAACAAATACCAATGTACCCAGACCAAGTGTATTTGTACAAAAAAACAAATAGAAAATCTTGAAATCTTTAATTACTATTTTATGTTTATAAAATTGACTCATATACACTTTGAGATGATAAATGTCTGAACATCTGAAATGTCAAAAAGCTGTAATTGGATGTGTGACGAGCAGTTTTAAATTGAAATGGAATGTTTTGTTGATATTCTGTTGACCACATTAAAACACGTTGCTCGAGTCATTCTCTACAAATAAGTGCTGTAGTAACACTCGATCGAGACTAGGTGATGCTGTTGCACTTGCAAACTCTTGGAAGTGAAGACTGTGATTGCCTCATCTTCAGCATATACTTTCATTTAGGTGGAGAAAAAAAAGTAAATTTTAATAAAAATTCTTGACTTGGTTAGACCATGTTTATCTCTTGCAATCTCGATATGCAGTGTGCAGAGTGAAAGCGAGAGTAATTAGAAATCACATCACAATCAATAATCTAATATCTGTTGGCAAACCTAAACATAGAAGTGGATTTGATCTACTGTTTTCCAGTTTATTATCTGTCTAGTTTTATTGCATGACTGAAGAGGTCAGATTATAAATCATTTCTGTCTGTATTGTCTGATCTGTGCTGGTGTTTATGATAGACTATCTCCTGTGTTAGGTTGAGGTCAGAAATAGGTTGGCCAATCACAGCTACACCTGGGGAGGGCCAGTGCCCATCAGATGAACTGACCGGGTCATCAGTGCACTTTGAGGCATCCAGAACAGTTGATACTGATCACACAAGGCCACTATAGAGTCGACTTCACAAACCAGACCAGCTCTTAAGTACGCCTCTGAAATATCATTTTTTTAAAATATGTTATGACAGAAATCCTAATTACCTCCTCAGCTAAACCCAAAACTTAAGTCATGTTTTGATAAATACATCAACCCAGTTTCAAGTTTGGTACAATAATAAAAAAGAGGCAAATTAAACATGGCTGCAAAAATGTCTGCATTTGTATGTTTTAATGTTAAGCTTTTTATCAAAACCATTGTAGATTATAATAGAATCAGCAAACTACACCAAAAGAAGCCAAATATGGAAATGTAGTAGTTCATCAGTGGTGATGTGGACTCTACTGATGCACTGTAACACCACAACCACAGTCAGATTCCCCTCATGTCAAGTCAGTGGCTCAGTTTGGCCCAAAATGACTCTGAGCCACCATCAGCAGTTTTATAGGTTGAAACTTTGTGTTATTGACATTCTGAAACATTGATCAATGGGTAACTATATTAAGCGAATCAATAAATAGTTAAAAAAAACGTCCCCAAAAATAGAGCATAGCCACATTCACAAACTTACGTTGGACATGTGTGACATTGGGTGCATCCTGCGCCCCTCCCCCCACCCCCAAACACTCCATGAGATCCGGATAAATCTTTGCCAGGGGATCCAACTTCTCTGTCACTCCTCTCCCATGGTTAATCAACGGGTCAACCAGCTAGAGCCAAAGTTACTTTGAGGCTGTGCATAACTGACAGAACAGAGTAATGGACACGGATAAAACAGAGTTTCCTCAAATAGATGGACATGTTTTCATATTGGACATGCAAGCAGCAGTCAAGAGTTTTAGGTGCAACATCTGCAGTGTGTAGGTGAGCTTTAGAGTTGGACTACAGCAAGTGTAGAGGTGTTTGTGTGTGTGTGTGTGTGTGTGTGTGTGGACGTTGCAAATTCAGGAGTTATCAACAAGCTCAATGTGACTGGATTGCGACACAACAGGGAGACAGATTAAAGCAACCGGTTAATCAAGGTTTGAAAGGTGTGTTTGGCTTATCTAAGATACGGAGGTGTTCCTGGTGATGTGAAAGCTGCACATCCCACTCTCCTGGGATGCCTCCCAACCTTTCCACCCAATTGGGGCAGAGGCAGCACTTCTAAACCTGGAGACAAGGTGTGCTCAGCACTCTTGAAGCATGGACTCACTGCACCCGCCACAGGTAAGGACTGAGGATGTCAGTCTGATGCTTTACTACTGCTATCACTTGAAAAACATAAACATTTAGCTAGTAAAAAGTAGAGAAATTAAATTACGTGGGTTTTTTTATGTGTATTTTCAATCTATTCTACAAATGAAAACTGATGAGTTTCGAAACAAAGTGACGGATTGTTATAATTATTAAAAAAGAATGATGTATAATAAGAGATCACATTGGAATTTAGCTAAAAACAAAGAAAACAATGCTTTATTAGGACCAATAGATGTATGATATTACATTTTATGTGAGTATTTCATCAAAAGTTAAAGAATCAAATCTTAATAGAAAACTAATGTTGTATATCTCAATACAAGTGTAGCACGACTGTGACATTGATTTAGCTTTCCTTCTGCTATACGGTTGTGTTAATGGAATTTTACTGCGACCACAGCATGTGACAATAAGATCAATAACCCTGCCTGTGAGAGAAGCATGTGCCCATGTTTGTTTGTGTGACTTTTCTCCCTTTCTTTAATGCCTGTTAATACATACTTGGAGTAATGTTTGACTCCAAAAATATTTCATATCTCATTCCGACTAAATTATTTGAAAGACATTTTTTAAATAAAAAGGGGGGAAAAAGTTAATTGTAAGTACAAACAACTAAAAATGTATATAAACTAAATGGAGAAAAAAAAATCTTATATAGTTTGTCCTCTTTTTCAGTCAATGGCTTCTCAAAGAAGAGGGAGGAGGGAAGGCCAGGAGGATACATATGAAGAGAAAAGCAATGGTAATTTTCCCCAAAATTATGTCAATTAACTAATTTTGAATCCACAAAGAGACTAAATGGTTTTACTGTGAACTTATTCAGATGTTATGTGTTTTTCACAAGTCAAGGCAAGTCCTTCACATTCCACCTTGGGTTTGATTGAGCCAGATGACATAGACCCATGGGACCTCCCAGAGATGAAGGACACCGGAGTCCCGTGGTCAGGTGTGACTCGTGATTTACCTCTGCTCCATAAAAGTATTGTATTATATGTATTTGGATGAAAGGATTTAAGTGTTTTGTTGTTTAGATGTAGTATTCCAGTTTATGGTGTGTCCCTTTAAAGTGTGTAAATATTTAGAAAAACAAATACATTTTGATTTTTGCGCAGTAATCTGTTTGGCTTTTGACATTTTAATATAGTTCTTTTGTTGCTTGTCCAATAAAAGTCACATTTGGTTTAATTTGTCTCAATAATGTATGTAGTAGATCACGACAAACCTCTTTAAAAATGTGTTTATTGCATTTGACGAACAATAAATCAATAAGTAATGGGATTGTTTAAAGGCAAAAAGGTAATAAAGTTTATGATCAGATACTTACCAGGGAGATTGCTGTGCCAGCATATCACCAAGAAATCACTGACAGCATATCAAAGTTAAGATTAGCAGATCAC
>JAOXYM010000004.1:8039167-8055033 GCA_028567055.1 Leptatherina wallacei | reverse complement strand
TAACTGCTCACGCTTGTAAACAAGTCTTCCGTTGCCATGGAGACTCATCATAACAAGTCTTGAAGAGTCCAAAGTACGCGGAGAAATCACTTAAGCAGCACAGCGTCCGAACCAGCATGAAAAAATCTTCTTGGAAAAATTAATTAGAAGGTGATTGTCTTAAAAAAAAAGGCGATAGTAACTAAAAAATGTAATTGTATGATCGGACCTGCTACGGTTTGCTGCCACCATGCGGCGCATTCTAGAAACTATTTATATAAATCAAGTGAAGCAAGTTTTTGCATGTGCTAGCAAGTTTGCACATGTTTTAATACACGTAAACCTTTAGTAAATCAGGGCCAAAGGGTATTGGGGATGAGCATTCTTGACATTAGCATTTAGCTTGTCTAGGTGTTGCAGTTGATTGCATCCATGGTAAATCTTATAGACAAAGTGATACTGGTCCAGACTGCTAGGGATGGCGCTTTTTATATATATCAAGATTAAGCTCTGACTGCAAATGGAAATTAGAACTGTGAATGCAATCAAGCGGTGGTCATTTAAGCACCTCTTACTGTGCTTCTTAAAGATAGACACAGCTGCTATAATTTTTAGCAGCTGATTACAGCAAGCATGCAGTACACACCCTAGGACACCATCAGAGACATGTTGAGCAGTACCCTTCAGAGTCCAGAGTCAGCAGCTGACGTTCTCTAGATCAAAATGGGGCAAAGAACAAGCCGAGTCCCTCTACCCTAGAGGGATTACATCTTAAAGGTTGTCTTATGTTTTACAGTCAGAGATGGTTTGTATAGCCTACTTTCTGTGTTTTAAATTTATGTTTCACATCTCAGGGCCACTGAACACAAAGGATTGTAAATATTTTTTTGTTAAATGGACATTAATGTGTGCTTGTGATATGTGTAATCACTAAAATTATGTTGTTCTCATGACCCCTTAAGTCTATCAGCAAGATAAGAGACCATTATATAAGGTTGTTATCTTCATTGTCATTGTACTTAGTTTTTCTTTCTGTCTGACTCAGCTGGATGAGTCCGTCATTAGCGGAATTGCCACTGGAGATGAAGAAGCCCGCAATAAGAGTCTCATTAAGAAATGGTGCCTAACCTACACCAACACAGTAAGAATTTAAATAAATAAAATGATGATTATAATAATATAATAATATGATGATGTAATGCCTAGTAGTTAATGATGATTGATTTGTATTATGGTATAATGACTAAATTTGTTTTAATTTATGGGTTCAGATAAGCTTATGCTTCCACCCACTCCTTTTGAACTTTGTTCTTTTTCATCATGGTTTTCTGTTTTTATTTAAATTTTTTGTGTTTAATAATTTGTCATTATGTTCAAATAAACTTTTTCATTCATTCAAAGCATGTCAAATATACCACACCTGATTGGCTATTGATATCAAAAACCTAAATGTCAATGTACCCTGTGTTTCAGACCTTAATGAACGTCACAGTTCCAGGACCAGAGAACTGCACCTCTCCCACACTCTGCTGGTTTGATGGCAACTACACTTTTACACTGAAGAATGTGTCAAACACAATTAACCTACGGAAATGTAAGACTAATGGTAGCACTTTACATTATAGCTCGGTAATTACATGGTAATAGTGTGGTCATATGATGGTAATACAGAAGAAATAACTGGGTAATACTCCGTATTACCAGTAGTAATTAGCAGGTAATATTCTGATAGTAACACTGGGTACATCATGGTAACAATAGACTAAAACTGAAGTTAAAGGGTAATAAGGTGCCTGTAACCTAGAGCAATAGGAGGGTAACAAATTTAATGAGAAAGTGAAACTATTTGGTAGTACTATAGTAATATTGTGGTAATTACCTGCTAGCTGCCTGGAAATGTCTACAAATATATATACATACTTATTTAAGGAGTGATTATGGTGACATAATCTCATTATTATCTAATTATGATTGGACAGTTTCTAAGTAATAACTACAAATCAGGGCTTTAAAATTAGCCATTGAATGTTTCCATTTTATTTCATAGTAATATTATATTACAGCAGACATCGCTATATAAAACAATAACATGGAAACAACATCAGTAGTTCCTATGTAATAATCATGAATCAGGGCTGCAAAATGACCCATTACCTGTTTCTATGTTATTCCATGGTAATATTACATTACAGCAGACATCACCATATAAAACAATAACATGGAAACAACAGAAGTAGTTCTTATGTAATAATCAGGATCTCTAAAAAACACTTGAATACATACACCTGTAACTCGATGAACAAGAAACTCTGGTGATTGATTTGATCATTTATATATCTATGTTGTCTCAGTCTGGGGTTAGGCCGCCAATGGTCACTCTGAATGGGACTTGCAGTCTGAAATATTTCTGTATTAAGCTGCAGTCCTTCCTCATTCAGTCTGCAAGCAAATTTTAACTTCTAACAGTCCTACGACCCCCAGCGTCATCTCGGCCGAGCTGCAACAAGTTGCCCTCCTACAAACTGCAATAGAACCAAGGACAAAACAAGGATTACATAACTGGCAGCGAATTGAACAACAGCCTTGCATTTATGAAGATTAGATTAAAAATGGACAACCCTTATTCAGATGTAGCACCAGTCCCACGTAACTCTGAGTTATATACAGTTAACAGATTTTATGACACTGTGGGAAGAGCCCTGGCCGCTCGGTTTGTGTTTTTGTCTTACTTGTTTTCCATCATGACTGAGGGTTTGAACTAAATTATACTACCAAATAGTTTCACTTTCTCGTTAAATTTGTTACCCTCCTATTGCTGTAGGTTACAGGCACCTTGCTATCCTTTAACTTCAGTTTTAGTCTATTGATGTACCCAGTGTTACTATCAGAATATTACCTGGTAATTACTACTGGTAATTACAGAGTATTACCCAGTTATTTCTTCTGTATTGCCATCATATTACCACACTATTACCATATAATTACCGAGCTGTAATGTAAAGTGATATCAGACTATTTTTCAAAGAAGTGAAAAAGGACAATAGCCATGTTTACATGCACAAAATTTCTTCAATCGAGTTCCAATTGCGATCAGACTTGTAATGTTTACATGAGCCTGAAAAATTTATTCTGTGCTAATACAGTGATACAACATGTTTCTGTGTTCTTCAGGTACTCATCTCTTCGTGGACGTGAAACTGCCTGACCTGGCAGTGGGTCTAATCCTGCTGGCTCTCTCTCTGCTAGTTCTCTGCTCTTGCCTGATCCTTATTGTCAAGTTGCTTAACTCCATGCTAAAGGGACAGGTGGCTGTAGTCATCAAAAAGATCATCAACACAGGTGTGCATCATGTCACACTGGGAATTCAGTCAGCTTATAATGATAAACTGGTTGATGAAACATTAATTTTTACGTCTGTGCAGATTTCCCATTTCCATTCAGCTGGGTCACAGGTTACATTGCCATGATGGTTGGTGCTGGAATGACTTTCATTGTGCAAAGCAGTTCAGTGTTCACATCAGCTATTACTCCACTAGTTGGTAAGCTCAATCATCCATTCAATTCAACTGTTTCATTCACTATCTCTGTCCTTTGTTGATTTGTTTTTGGTTTCCTTAAGAGTTAGGGTTATGTTTAGTTACCTAAACTTACAGCTAACAGTTGTACTCTTGTTGCAAAACAGGAAAAATAAAGAAAGTGGTGCTCATTTGAGAAACAGAGTGGAGTTTGTGCATTTAAGCAGTGTCTCTTTTATGTAAATAGGGATTGGTGTCATCAGCATAGAGAGAGCATATCCACTGTCTTTGGGTTCAAATATTGGCACAACCACAACATCCATTTTGGCAGCCATGGCTAGTCCAGGAGACAAATTGAATAATGCTCTACAGGTAAGTGATTAATAAAAAACTGCATGTTGTTATACTGTATGGCAGTTGTCATCAATCTTTTTGTTGTTCTTGATGTGTTTTCAAGGGTTTTTAAATATAAGTACTTCAAATACAAATCTAATTTTTATTATGCTATGCTATGCTTGCTTTCAAAGTTACCAAAATTGAAATGGCCAATTTTATATTAATACAGTTGAGTTATGGTTATTCAAGATAGATATGAACTATATTAGCTACATGTGAAGAAACAGTTAAGTTGACTAGTTAACTCAGATGAAAATAAAAAAAGTTTACCCACACAACAAATCAAAATAAGGCAATCAGGACATTCAATTCTCCAATACAGTTGGGATACTGTGTAAGACAGGGGTAGGAAACTCCAGTCCTCGAGGGCCGGCATCCAGCAGGTATTAGGAGTTTCCCTGCTGCAACACACCTGACCTGAGTCAGGATTAATTGCCACTTGACACATTGCACAGACTTGTGCAGCGCTTGATGTCAAGGGCTGCACAAGTCTGCTAATTACCAATTGATATGAATCAGGTGTGTTGCAGCAGGGAAACTCCTACTGGATGCTAGCCCTCAATGACTGGATTTGTCTATCCCTGGTGTAAAATATACATAAAAACAGAAAGTGACTAGAAGCACTCAGAGAGCGCAGACCTCCGTCAAGCCATTGTAAAAAAAAAATCTCCAATGATTGTGGGCATTAGTTTTTGAGTTAGAAACACTAACTGCTTATAAAGTTATCCCCATCTCTCTATGGGCAGGGGTAAACCTACATCACAACCAGGTGGTCGCATGACCATGAACAGCTTGCCGGTGGAAAAACAAACCCTGCATCATACCAACGTCCGTAATTGAAGAGTGCAACTTATTCTTATGGTTTTAAGTTTTCTCCATTGGTAGGCCTATGTGATAGAAAATTATCCATGAAATCATACAGTTATATTGATATTATGAGTGTCAAGGCTAGAAAAAGATATTAGGCGAAGATAGTGACAGTAGGACAGAACGAATGCCCTTATGTCTATCCACCGGAACCTTCTGAAGGACATGCTAACAAGGAACAGGTTCACGCCTTCGTGTCGTCCATTAATTTCTGATAATGAACACCTTGAAGGGCATTATCCCGCTTATACCATGGTCACTCACGAAGGAAATTAATATTAAATCAATTATTAATATGTTAATGTTGTGTTTTACCGTTAAAATCGTACGTTTTTCACAAAAGTGGCTGAGTGGACTATTTAATATCTCTCGTTAACCGGTAACCGGCTTTAGCCACAGAACATGCAGCTCGGTCGTCCGGAACTGTTATATTATTGCAAAAAATTGCCGTTGATCGTGAAATTTGATAGAGATACTGGCATGTCCATCATAGTGGCATTTGAAGGACAGAGATTTAACGTTTATGGACCCTGAACCACTGCTGGTTGCGACGTTGCGGAACGACAAAATGTTGCTCCATTCTCGTCTCTCCTGGACTGACGGAGCCCAATAAGCCTGCAGGCTGCTTTCACAGCGCTGCCCCGTCACAGCTCTGTGTCTCCAAAGTCACCAAACTGAAACTATAAAATCACTCATGTTTTGTCAAGACAAACTGGGAAATAATTTCACAACGGTGTAAACCCAGTTCACGTTCCCAATTAGTGGGTGAACAATCCAATGCTTAGTGAATTCTTGTTCATGTTTAATATGAGGGGATATTGAAGGATCAAAAAGCGACGTCGCTGTATGTTCTGACTTTCTGTTGCTACGGTAACCAACTAGCGTTTGAGCCAGTGAAATAATTTAGAACAATCAGGCTATTTGACTGGAACTTTTTTAACTGGTGTCCTATAACACTTTTTAACAGGCATCCAGCAGCCAATCAGAATTGAGTATTCACCCAGACAATGGTATAATATTGTATAATCTGCACCACCAGATTGTTTGAATATTACTTTATTATTATCCATATGTGATAAGCAGATTTTATGCTTCTTAACACTGTATTTATGCAATGTATATGTAAATGTAAATTAAACCTAGTGACACAATGCAGTCTTTAGTTTAATATTCTGCATTTACATGTTAAATAATTTTGCCACTAATTCAACTAACTAAATAATCAATTATAATTAAGTAAGTAGAAGAACAGTGTACTAGTTCCTCTAGTACACCCCTCCTGAATTTTTGCCTAGGGCCCGAAATGACTCTTGAATCGCCACTGTCTATGATGTAGATATAACAGAGGCAGTTAAGCAAATAACCTGAATTTAAAAGCTAGCATTATCAAAACTTTAAATTCCTGCTGAATATGCATTTCCCATGAGCTTTAGTTGTCTTGCCACAGTTGGTAGTGTGAATCTCTATGTAAATCTGGAAAAAAGTGTATGCCAATGTTACACTAGAGCTACTTCAAACTTAATTGTGGAACTTTGAGAGTAGAAAACTAATCTCAGATGACAAACTCCAGAACACAGGATTCCAGGTTTGAGAAGAGCCCACCCTCTCTGACAGAAACATAACATGTTCAGCTATATTTGGTTGATTTGAGTGTATTGCAGCGGGGAAACTTCTAAGACCTGCATGATACTGGTCCTTGAGGACCAGGATGGAGAATCCCTGCTTTAGAGACCTTCTGTACCATTTTATAAAATTTCAGTTCCTGTCATTGATCAGCTGGCTTTCTATCCACTTAAAATCCAATAAATTGATGGAAATGTACAGATTAAAGCAATGTGCATCTCATTTTATTGCTCTTTTGTAACAAATTTTTTTATTTTTCAGGAAAATTCATTGAAAAATAATAATTTAATCTATAATTAGTGAATTGAATCTAAAAATAGTTTCCTCAAAATTCCCTGACTTTGCAGAAAGTCACTTACATGCACTACGTTGAGACTTATTCCTTCATGTAATGTACGTATTATAAAGATAATTATTAATTATTCTGATGATTCCTACAGATTGCACTCGTGCACTTCCTATTCAACATCTCTGGCATCATTCTGTGGTACCCAATCCCCTTCACTCGCATCCCCATCCGGCTGGCTAAAAGTATGGGAGCAATCACGGCCAATTATCGCTGGTTTGCTGCTGTCTACATCATCTTCTGCTTCTTTGTTTTGCCGCTCTTGGTATTCAGCCTGTCACTGGCTGGTTGGCAGGTACTGGTGGGCGTAGGCGTACCTCTGGTAGTCATGTTGATCATCATTTTGATCATCAACATGCTGCAGAAACGAAAGCCGGGGTGTCTGCCTGCAGAGCTGCGATCCTGGGACTTTCTCCCTCTCTGGGCCCACTCCCTGGCTCCCTGGGACAAGGTGATTACTGTAATTACAGCCAAATGTTGTTGCTGCTGTAAATGCTGCCAAGTTACATCTGATGACCAAGAACAAGAAGTACAATCCATCGAAAACGGTGGTAAAATGCACACGGCTGTGTACGACAACCCTGCGATGAATGCAGAGAAAGAAGTAGAACATGAGATAAAGATAGAGCTAAAGATTTTGAAAATGACCAAGCTTTGAAATTTTATGTTCACTGTGTGTGTGTAACCATGTCTGATGCCAAGAAGCATATTGGTCATGGGACAAGAAACAACAGTCAACAAAAGTATTTATGTCATAACTTTGAATAGATTTTTTCTGTGTAACAAAAGAAATAGCTGTATGTGTTTAAGATGAGAAAATGCTGTTTGTGCTTGGAGTTAAGTGAAGTGGCCTTTAAATCATAGATTATATAATAGCAATATACTGTGAAGCCTTTGTTCTCAACCAATCACATAAAAGTTTATAATCAAGCACATGTTTATTTGTATGATAGGTTAATTGGTCACTCTAAATTCTCCCTAGGAGTGAATGTGTGTATGAATGGTTGTTTATCCCTCTGTGTTGGCCCTGCAATAGACAGGTGACCTGTCCAGCGTGTAGCCTGCCTCTCCCCTGATAATAGCTGGGATAGGCTCCAGCCCCCACGACCCTGAACTGAATTAAGCTCCAGAAAATGAATGAATGAATGTTTATTTGTTCATTAATACTTTGACTAAGCCAATCCTGATGTTGATGTCATCCCCATGTCAGTTTGGTTATGTGTAAGATATAAAAGAGAGAATCAAATGTAAACTATTTTAACTGGCTAAACAGTATCTTAAAAGAACTGGGCACTTAAATTTTTTGCTTGCCAAAATAGAGCATTTGCTCATCACTGTTTTCAGTTTTTTTTTCTTATAAGCAACTTCTAAATGTAAATTACAAATATTAGATGGTAACATGCACTTGCTAAGTTTTTGTCTCTTGATATAACTATTGTTAGACTCCTCTGGTGACTTTTCAAATGTTTTATAGCCCTTGAGACGATCCTGCATTTTAAAGCAATTTCCATCTCGCTTATCTAGACTAGTGTCGGTATTCGTTTCTGGACTTTTTCATTTGTAGGGAAAGACACATCACACCCCCAGACACATCTATCTAGTGATATATCTTTGCCCCACTGTTCAAACTAAATTTAATTAGTCCCTTTCTGAGATTGGTGGCCATCCTAGTCGAAGTCAGAGCAGTCAGCTGTTAATGTGTTAACATTAGTAAGCCTGGCTTTAACTTGCCAATTATTGTCACACTAATACTTCTTGAAAAGTCAGTAAATGTTGGATTTTGTCCTTTAGTAGCATTTCTGGCCAAAAAAGAAGGTACTTCAGATATTTCTAAAAGCGGATGAGTAGGAAAAGGAAGAAAACTGGCAGAACCAACTCCAGCTCACCATGTTAAATGGAACATTTCTGGTTGTTTAGCACCAAACTTTGTAAATAATTGTGGATAGGCTAGTTAAAAAGATATACACCGCACAATATTTGTAACATTTCTCTTATAAAATGAACAAACATTTTTTTCGAGGCAGGATGAAAATATAACATGAATTGAAAATATTCCTAAAAGTAGAAAGTGCTACAAAAACAATGTACAGATAATTATTTAATCTTTATTTCAGATATGAGAAAAAGAGAAAAATATTTGTGTATTTAGGTGTTCACTGATGACTAATCTTTAGTTGGTTTTTGCACAATAAGCTTGTATTTTTTTTTTACAGTTGCTAAAAATAAAAAACTCTTAAAAGGTGCCATAACCACTGAGGTATACAGAAGATTAAGAATTGTCAAGATTTGTATGAAAGCAACCAGAACTAGTTTAGAAAGATACAGAATGTTCCTCATTTCTATCAGTGTTCCTCTGTTGTATTATTACATAGATTCTCTTATTTTTTCTTGCTGTGTATGAGAAAAACACAGAGAACCCAAACACATCGTTTTAAGGTGTAACATAATTCTATAATTAAAAGATGAATAATCAAATTGTATTCAAGGAATATGTTGTCTATAAACAGATGAATGAGCATCTAATGACATGTTTTACATATTTATTGTTTCATTTAAAGTTGTATAATGCCTCAAAATAATTATATGCAATTAAAAAATTAATCATGAAACTGTGTACTTGATTGAATGAGTCAGTCAGGAAGTCACCCGTTATGAAAAAAAAAACCCTCACTCATCATTTTGAACAATTCCCTGACCCCAAAGGTAATGATTCTTTGTTTATTACACTCTTATCAGTGTTATCTGAGGTTTTTCTTGGTAAAACAAGGTGGGAGTGGGCAATTATGATGTGTCTGTAAGACTTCAAAGAGTTTAGTGAGTCAAACATGCTCGATATCTAAAAACAAAATTACACACTTTATCAGCAATTTTGTTGTTATCAAACTAATGTTTCACAGTTTTTGTACCAGTATTTCAAAGGATCAAGTAGCTTCCCTACTCTCAAGTTGTGAGTGTTGAATTTTTTTCTCTCCGGGTGCCAGGACATTCACTCTATCATGCTGACCACAGTAAAATCATTACTAAAAATGGGTTTAGAGAGAGTTTTATGAGGGAAGCTGGTGTATCTGCCTGCTGGAATAAAGGGGTGGGTTGTCTTTCCTGTAAATGATAAAATGGCATTTAAATAAAGAAAAATCTAATAAAAGAAAAAAACAAACCGCTAAATTTAGTGATGTACCAGAGATGAATCTGAAGGTAATTTATTTGGTGATTAGACTCCAATGTATCACCTCAGTATAGCAGTGAAGGGAAGCCCAGGATCTAGGCATAGGACCCCCCTGGACTCTTTATGCCGATGAATCAGCAGAGATCTCTGCAGAGGTGGTGCGTGGGTACTTCTGATGAGGCTTCTTAGGTATCTGGGTGAGGTGGAGATAGGGAGTCAGCCTTGAGGGAGAATGATAGAACAAAAGAGAGTTTTAAAGAATGGGGATCAGACTGATTGGCCACAAAAAGAAAAAGCGAGAAGACCCTTGGACCACAGTAACAATGGCAGACTTAAGAATGTGATGAAAGTGGCAGCTTGAGGGCAGATGTGAAGGAAAAGAGCTTCCTTACTGAGCCTATACATAAGCTTCATTACATTGAACCAATCCAGCATGGCTCAGCTTTTGACAGTGTGTGTCAACTATCACACCATCAATGTCACAGACTGCCACAAGTGCACTCATTGATCAGGCTAGCGCACAGTTATTCTCACTAGAGCAGTTTTACATACTTTCATGCCAAACACTTTGAATTTCTAATGGTCTAAGTTTCCACTTTAAAGTTTACTTCTGCTCACCTTAAATTTTACTTTATAAGACTCCATATTTCAGTTTCCGAAAGGATTCTTCCAATAGTTTATCTGACCATAATTTATTTATACAAGGCAAATACACACTGCATGTGATGTATTTGCTTTGAATTTGAGGTTTATAGTAAAGAGAGCATGCCTGAACATGCCTTCAGTCAAAGTACAGACACACATGTTCCCTGTAAGAGAGCTTTAGAGCAGACTCAGGGCTCGCTGGAGAGATCATATCTCTAAGCTGGCTTTTTGGATTGGCTCAGAGTTTCTCTGAAAGAGCAGGAAGAAGTGTCAGGGGATCCCTACTCAGACTATTGACCCTGCAGCCTGATAAGCTGGAGAAAATAAGATAATTGGGACAGACACTGCATAAACTTGTTAATTGACCTTGATGGATCCACTGCAGCACTACAACACTCAATTCTTCATTTCCTCCAGTCTTACTGTGGTAGAAGCTTTTAGGAGAATTTAAAGTAAAGACATTTGTGCTTGACCAAAATTTTACATCGTTGGAGTTTGTAATGACTGACCAGCCCTCTGTATGCCATGAGTCAGACCTGCCGTACCAGCAACATTAAATAACTTTACTGTATCACATGTAACCTAGAAGTTTATTTGTACTTGTCAAATCATTGGATTTCCAAACCATGTTTAGCTTTAAGTCCCTGCTAAATGCCAAGAAGACTGCTGGTCAGACCACTGACCTTTTCCTCATGTATTTAGGGACAAAATTAGGTCCTAACTTTAGATCGAAAGCTGCCTGACAACCAACACCACCATCTAGTGGTCATAATGGGAACAACGCAAGCCAAGTGAGGACAATGAATTTGTTGAACTGTTGTTTGTGATGCTAATTGTATAGGACAAGTTTAGGAATGAACTGCTCTTAGCATTACTAATGCGATTAAAATATATTTGTATGTTCTAACTACTTTATATGTGTAAAGGGCCGCTGGTAGAAATGAACTCCAGAGGAAATTACCACTTCTTCTGCTTGGTTAATGTTTTCCGGCTTATTGTGGAAATCTATTGGGAAGAAAAACCTCAGCAGTTTTGTTTTTTTATGTTTAGTTTTTTTTTCATAAAGGACAATTCAACATTTTGACAAAACGAAAATAATTTATTATTTTAAAACCCAGAGGCATTTTGTGCATACAGTCATTACAGATAGCTGATGTGTTCTACAGATACTGTACACCACCACTATCAGCTCATTACTACATCCACTACTCACTAGAACTACCACTTAAACAAAATTAAGGCACAATATAAAAAAAAACATTAGTACATTAACATACAATACATTTGCTTTTGTAGCACCATTAATTGTGTTATTCTAGGACAAAATGATATTTACACTTGCATGAGCTTCAACATTATTCACAGGCTGCTGTTTCCATGTGCCTCTCTCTGAAAGCCTGGAGGAGGCCTTTAGGCAAGGCAAGGCAAGGCAAGGCAAGTTTATTTGTATAGCACATTTCATGTACAGGACAATTCAAGGTGCTTTAAATGTGTGCAGTGATTTGCAGCTAATAAAATTCTCTGTCTAGCTTCATAAGATGGACCAGTCCCATCCTTTTGATTTTCAACTCCTTGTTTAGATTTGGGGGAGTGGTTGCATTGTTATCATTGTCAAATGACAAAAAAAAAAAAGAAAAAAAGAAAAGAAAAAGAACCCTGTCCGCATGCGGATGAATTACAAAAAGTCTTTCACTTAGAAAGGAACAGGTCCGTAGTAGGCTGTATATGCAGCGACAATGCCTTCAGTGTCAGCCATGTCATCACAGGCAACATTCAGCTCACAGACTTCTTTCAGGCTAGAGGAGAGAAAGACGGATAAACAAAATTCAATATAATGTAGATTTTGAATCTGTTTTCTGTTTTCTGATAAAAGCCATGTCACATAAAAGCTCACGATGACAGAGCAAGGTGTGATCCTGCTCAGTTTAATCCACTGACTTACCTTTCCAGCTGCAGAGGGCTGAGGCTGCCTCTTGGAGCAGCTCTTCTTCTCCTCAGGAGAACAGCAGCCAGGTCTCTCTTCATAACCACCTGAGAAGCTGAGGGAACAAATACATTAATTCTCTGAGTTTTCTTGTTTTGGATTCATAGAAAAAAAAAATCTTAAATTGGAAAATCATGTAACTATTCTTCCAGAAAATAGACAGCTACGTACCTTCGGCACTGGCTGACTCTGACGAAGATGAGGAAGATGAAGAAGAGGAATCAGAGGAAGAAGAGTCGGATGCTGAGGAGTCAGATGCTGAAGAGTCAGAAGCAGAGGAGTCAGACTCAGAGGAAGATGAGGAGGAGGAGGAGGATTCAGACGACTCAGCGGAGGAAGACTCGGAGGATTCAGAGCTTGAATCGGAGGCTGCTGATTCGGAGCTGGAGCTGGAATCAGATGCTGAAGAGTCTGAGGAAGAGTCGGATGCGGAGGATGAGGCTGAATCAGACTCTGAGGAGGAAGAGGAGGATGAGTCGGCAGCTGCAGGGTCAGCAGGTGCAGCTTCAGCAGCTGTGTCAGCAGCCGTGTCAGCAGCGGGATCCACGACCACCTCTGGTTCCACAGCTGACGAGCAAACAAAACATCTGTTAAGCATTCTCTAGGTTGCTAACATTGCCCCAAACAGCTGAGAAGAAGAGGAAGAGTTTGTCCTTACCTCCCATGGACCAGCACACTGACAGAAGAGCACAGATGGAGAGGAGAGCCAGAGTCTTCATGATGCCTTGTAGTAAGTATCTCGCTGTAGCCAAGATGCTGCTTTGTGTCGCTTGCTTGCCTTCAGTGGCTTGCTCTGTTCCTTTGCACTGAGTTGAGGTCAATATATACTGTAGTCCACCTCTTTTGTTTGACCAGACCCACAATGTGATAAACTTCTGATTGGCCGGGGAGTCAAATGTCTACACTTCCGCTTCCACTAGTCATGAAAGATCCCACAAACACCCACACAACCCCTGGCACTGTGTCTAAAACTCATTCAGCATACTTAGCCACAAACATTCCTGATATTTGATTGTATGTACAGTGCATTGTATTTCATATAACACTATATCTATGCATCTAGACTTTCCCTTCACGGTTATAATAATAAAAGAATGGACTTCATACTTAAGTGGACCACCCTCCTCAAAGTTGCACATCTATATGTGTAAGCTCCTTTCTCTCATACAGAAAATAGATATTTTTCCTCAAAACCTCATATACTTACATAAAGTAACTTATTAAAACATCTCAAAGTAGTTTCTCTCTCTTTCTCTCTGTGGGTAAAATGAACAATCTTCTTGTCATATCCCCCCCCCCCAACAAAAACACCATCTTTACCTTCCCTCAACTTTTATACAAACCTTGTTTGCCAGTCCTGTACATCCCCTTCAAATTCCTCTCACTCCTCACCCTTCATCACTGAGGTATAAATAATACTACAAACCCAAAAGTCCAAACTAGTGGCGTTACAAGATTTCTATAAAATACCCTTAAAATGTAATTGGATTTTAATCAGGGAGAGCCCCAATGCAGAGCTCTGTCTTTAACATCAAGGTTGCCACTTCTTCCACTTGCTGTTATGTTACTATAGTCTTTGCCCCAGATGTGATCTCCCACCCCCACAAACCCCAAACTACAGCCTGAGTGGACCACAAGCTACTAATCGAGTGACATGGGACAGCAGTGAGCCTCATTATGCGACAGAGCTTAATTAGAGTGTTGCAGAGTCCTGCTTGAGCCGCAGTCTGTTGCTATTTACGGACGCATTTCAGTCCAGGTTCTGAACAGATCCACGGCACGGCCACGGCTTACAAACACAACCCGGTGGCCTAGTGCACACAACCTCGCTTGAGGTATTTCTGCATATATGGAGCCAAACTTAGACAACCCCCATTTGTTGGATGCACAGCGTTATGCATGCGGGTTTGGCTGCAGCTGTCGTTTTGTACGATATGGTTCAAATGTAGCTTCAGCTGCGGTTTTTTGATAAAAAAGTGAAATTTGAAGCTTACAGCTTTGTTTGAAACCATATTGCATCTTAAATACTGTCTAGATTACCAACTATTTATGCACTTATATCACTTTACATATAAATATCTCTGAGGGTCCCCAACCAAACTCATCTGTCATGTAGCAAGAGGCTGCTGCAAAGTGACCTCGGTGTCCTTAATGTATCATAGTCTAGCGTTATTCCTGGTGTCAGTGATTTGTTTTGGACTGTGTGCCATGTAATTTCAATGTCTGGTTCTGTGTCCATTTTTGTGGATGCATTTCAGTGTGGGGGACACAGAGAAAACAATTGCTATATTGACCCTGAAGAGGCAGGAAATACAGTGTCTAGTGCATTTCTGCTTTGGATGAGTTCCTTTTTTTGTTGCTTGCCAACAAGCAACACTCAATTTTTTTTTCACTTTTGTTCAAGGGGTCTTGTCTGTCCCATGGACTAACAATAGATGCTGTGCTGTGAATGATGTGTTTTTCAGTTATGAACATCCTTTCTCCTTTTATACAAGACAATCTGCTACACAGGTTAAACATACTGTCATGCTGTAATTGGTAACTTCTTTTCTGGAGTTTTCCCTTTGATTTAATAAATATGTTATTCAGTTTGGAAACAAACAGCTGCATATCATCAGCATTATTTGA
Source organism: Leptatherina wallacei (assembly GCA_028567055.1). NCBI lineage: Eukaryota > Metazoa > Chordata > Actinopteri > Atheriniformes > Atherinidae > Leptatherina > Leptatherina wallacei. Next base: position 8,039,884 of record JAOXYM010000004.1, on the reverse strand, counting down.
CTCCGGTGAGGATGATGAGGGGGGAGAAGAAGAGGCAGACAGTCAATTGTTGTCCATTTCAACTAAGTTCTGTGCTTGGTTTTTTTTTCAGTTTTGTGATTTCATTCTTTAACAAAAAAAAAAAAAACTTGTCTTAAATCCATTTCCCTATGACCATATTCATCATTTTAAAACCTTTAGTTGTACGACATGAACATTCAGTAACTTTGGAAAAGCCTGTTAGTGGATAGCCTGTCTTTGGCTTGACTTTAAATTAGATTGACTTATAGCCAACTTACTTTATTAGGGTGTTAACCAGTTACACAAAATCTTAAACATTCACCAAATTCAATCAGCAAAACCTGAAAAAAACACTGCAAAAGAAGATGGGCAAGTCTGCTTAAAAAAAGTCAGTCCAAAATGTTTGCATGTTGACAAAGACTTAACTGATTCTTAATTGATTCACGTGTCAGTCATTTTACATTATAATCCTTAATTATTTTATTTTTCAAAGTTTTTTTGAAACTCAACAAAGATCTACACAATTTCAAATCATCCCTAAGGCCCAATCTCAATTCTCCCCCTTAGCCATACCCCTTCGCCTTTAAACAAAGTGTGGAGGCAAAGGGCAATGTTTTCAGCCCTATGAATTGAGACACCTGTTTGCTCGTGGCTCCCCGTTTACAAGACACGCGTGTCATACAGACCTTACGATACAACAGAAAGAAGAGCTGTAAC
>JAOXYM010000004.1:8024269-8038371 GCA_028567055.1 Leptatherina wallacei | reverse complement strand
CCTCAGGAAGCTCAAAAAGACTGGACTCTCCCCTCAGCTTCTGACAAACTTCTACAGAGCCACCATAGAAAGCATCCAATATCTGAGTGGAACAGTGTGGTACAGGAGCTGCACTGCACAAAACAGGAAGGACTTGGCCCGGATGGTGAAAACAGCACAGAGGATTGTGGGGCGTCCTCTCCTGCTCCTGAACTCAATATATACGATTAATTTAAGTGGTGGCATATCTGGATGATCATTTTCTTGGAAGATCTGGATATCCGTGTTGTTTCAGGTGGTTTTGAAGCTGAAATGCTACGGTGGAGACCATGCAGTGTCTTCTTGGTTTGAATTGAAGCCAACTTCTCTCAACACCAGACAAGAACTTTACACTGTGTTAACACTGTTTTAATCTATGTGTGGGAAACCACCCCACAGTGATATTGTTGAAAATAAGCATTTTTACAAATTTAGCGAAGCAAATATAGTTCAAAGAGTCCCTTTAGACAAGAAATAACGTATGCAAAGAAAATAACTTTTTCAGTCATTTCTGTGTTCTGTCCTTTTTTCTGTGCACTGTTTTTGCACTGTCACCAGGTGTATCTGTTTTGTGACAATGCTGTCTCTGATATAATTCCTTCAAAGTTGTTCTCACATTTTGTCCTTCAGATTTGGTCAAATGACTTTATTCTCCTAATGTTTACAAATGATGCTCTGCAAAAGAATATACTGACGTACGTGCAGACGGCTTATGGTTCTCTGCAGATGGGAAGACCTTCTTGCAAAGTATACAATTGATGAAATGTGCCAGGTCCCTTTTTTGCAATATTTTCCCCACAGATGGAACAAAAAACTAAGCTAATATGATATGTTGGGATAGGCTCCAGCCCCCCTGTGACTCTCCATTGGAATAAGCAGGTATAGAAAATGGATGGAGAGAAAAACCTGAAAGCTCACCCTGAGTCAGTGACCTCTAGAACCTACTCTAACAGCAGTAACTTGAAGAATTCTTTTTTTTATATTAAAAAGGTATCAGTCTTTGACATGGCTGTGGGAATTTGGTCCATTTTCACAATGTTGCTTGAGTTTCATTTCAGTCAGGTTGAGATCTGGACTTTGAGTCAACTGCAGCATCTTGAGTAATTTCTTTTTTTCATCAAAGTGTTCAGAAACCCTTCCAAAACGGCTGTACCGCATCAGGTTTTCTTCCTTGGCATTGTGTTAAACACGCTTGATTGCTACAGATCAGCAAAGTGCCAAAACCTATGCTTTAATAAAGATGCTCACACCTGCTGATAATCAGTTAATTAATTGAATTTGATCAGCAAAACCTAGCCGCTATTTTACCTCTCAATTACTGAAAGCTGGATGTACTTTTCCACCATCCACTTTTGCATTTTGTTAGTATTTGTTCAATAAAGAATTACTTAGAGCCAAATGTCATCTGTGTTTTTTCATTTAACTTGCCAAGGTCCAGATTAGTTTTTTCATTTGCTGTGATATGCATGAAAACAACAAGTACTTCTTTTTCATGTGACTGATATAAATTCTACTGATCTTTTATATTCAAACAAGTAAAAGTTTCTTTTCTAAAATGTTTTAATCAGTAGTTTTTGGAGTAGTAATCTTTGACTCTACAGCATTACTGATATTCAAAGACTGCAATAAATGAATCTCCTCTAGAGACTGTAATGAAAAGGGAAGACATGTGAAATAACTATGGATCTTATGTTGCTATATTTTGGAGAAATACACCAGACATACAGACAGCTTTGTGCTCGAACATGTAAATCTGATTCAACTTTTCAGACTTTTGTAGTCAAAGATAATTACCATTCTTATTATTATCCTCTTATTATCATTACCATCACAGTCATGCTGTGTTTGGCAGATCTAGATCAACTGTTGTTTGTCCTTTTGCCTAATATAAGGTGGGACAGGCTCCAGGCTTCCGTGAACCTACACAGGATGAAAGAGGCCTGGATGGTTTAGTGAATCAGCTGTAAATCACAGAAAGCTATGCAATTTTTCCACAGAGGTGTAGGTTTTTTATGCCTGATGTAAACCCAGATAGGAATTAGATTGGATAATAAACAAGACAAATAAGCCATATTTAAATCAGTGATTGTATTCATCTAAAAAATAAAAAAATCAGTGCAGTGGTATTTAAAAACAGACATACAGTAAAAAGAAGCTCATTACTAGCTTTTTTTGTCTGTTGTCTGGTGTTATAAAACCAAAAACACACTGTCAAGTCTGTCCCCCTTCGACCCGATCAGCTCTTCATTCAGCACCGTCTCATCTGTCAGCCCTCTCACTTGCAGCCGTAAACAAGCTCAGATGCCAGGCAGCACTTACTGCATATTTCCATCTGGTCTCTGAGAAACGGTCACCTGCCAGGCTTCCCCAATTCCGCCGGATGTATCCGCTTGGCAATGCAACACCACTAATTATACTGATCCCAGTCTGGGCCTTGAAATTCCCTTCTTGCTTGGGGGAATATTTCTGGGACAAGTCCAAACTTTCTCTCTCTTGCCCATCTGTTGTTCTTTTATAGAGCTACTACAGTCTTTACAACTAAATAATCTCCCTTTTGGTCCATATTTAGCAAGCCAGATAAGTCTTTAAGTTAAATGAGATGATTGTAAATCAGATGTCCTAGTTTCCAAATGTGTGGGTTTGCTCTCTCTATGATTCCTTAAAATTCTCCATTGAGGATCTTGATGTTAGTTTTGAGTGTTTTACATAATTTGTGATTCAGAGTCTCTCGTATGAGAAACAGCACTGACTTCTGTGTCTTGTCTACCTCGATCTCTGTCTGCCAAGCCTGCTTTCTGTCAGTCTCTCTGAGGTTGGTGTGTTGTGGTTTGGACTCTAACATTTGTGGGTAGACTAACAAACTCTGCCACATTTCTGGGACTTGTGGCCAGTGACCTGTGGTCAGCAGACCAGACCACAGACAGACTCACACTTACGTAAACATACAACATACACCGGTAGAAAAGTGAGGATAGTAATGTGGACTTTGCATTTTTTTTCTCATGCTGAAAAGAGGAACTTGCAAGACAAGAGGTGCCCATTCTCTTTTTTATTTATTAAGATTTTTTAATTTAGAGTAAAATAATACATTTACATTTGCTTTTTGAGTCCTAAAGCTCAGTTTTGGGCTGTTCTCCAGCCTGCTTCACATCCTGAAAAATGGGAAAGTTCAATAAGTTAAATACAGCAGAAAATACAGCATCAGGTGTAGAAGTTTTTAACATACATTTATGACGTATTACACAATTTATTTCAGAGGAGAGTTCAAAGTCATCTCTAATTTTCATTTAATTTCTTTTTTGAGCATATCAGATAAATTGTGTGATAAATTGCCCAAACACTTTTCAACAATTTAAGGGTTTGGGATCTGAATCACTAATCATCCAATCAAAATAGATGACCACTCAACCAGTTCAACCATTATGAGCACATTTTAAGCTTTTTGATCATTTTTAGAAATATGCCAAACTCTTAGACAAAACAGGCCCTTCACCCAGTAGTCTGGGGTAAATCACTTATAAACTTCATGCACTTTTAATTCAGTGTTCTTTTAATTAAATAAAAACTGAAAACTTTAATAATGCCTAAAGAGAAATTACTATGTTATGATAACAATTATCATTGAATGTAAAACAATTATTTGCTGTTAACCCTTTAATTTAATGCCTATTGTATCATACTTGATACGTACAGTTTTGAGACCTATATTATCACCATATGGTCAAAAACATTGTTCAAAACCTTGTTGATTACATTCTAATATTTATCTTCTTCTTTTTGGTGAAATCATTTTGCACAACAATAATTATAACATATCACACGATAATGAATAGTAAATGTATGCAAATTATTTTTGTTTGTTTTTGTCAGCCCAATATTACTAAAGTAACATTAGTTGCAGAAAAAAGCTGTTAAGAGGCTGGCACTTTTGTTTCTTCTGATATTTTGTAACCAGGCCGCTCTTCAACTTTTATTGTCAATATTAAAAATACTATTTTAATCATGTATTTTCTTTAGCCTGGGAAGGGGACAGGAAACACAAAGAATGTATATCAGGTAAACATGTGAAAAAAGAAAAGAAATCACTTTCCCTTTAGATAAAAAAAAATACAGATATTGCAGCATGGTAAGGTGGGAACCATTTATCTATTAGCTATAAGATGTAACTTTGATGAAACAGACATTCCTGCAACATTTATATTTCTTTTTATTTGTTCTTTTCTTGGTCTGATGCATTAACAGAAGTCAACTTTTGTCTGCTGAATGTTTATTGAATTTCACACTCTAGCATGGCTCATTTTACTCACGAAAAATCTGAATACTTTTCGAAATTCAGTTCAGTTTTAACTTATTACTTTAATATAATGGTTGGGAATTCAGACTCTTAGTAGCACAGCAGACTGGTGTGGAGCCTTCAGTCTGGCTCCAGACAGCTACACCCAGCTGGAGCTGTTGGGTTGTAACACAGTTGTTTCCTGTATTTTGTCTGGCACAAACACTTTACTGTCACAGCCATAAGTGCCTGTAATTTTCCTTCATTTGTGACTTTGTTTTAACCCTTTTTAAAGTGCCAACAAACTGTGAATGTTTTTTTTTTTAGAATTTGTGTCAGACATTTTCTTCTATTTTAAGATTAATCTTGAGGTTTGACAGTGTGCATTTTTGAGTGAAACAACTATTTTTTTTCCCCAAATGACCTACATTTTTTAAACTTAGTAGTCCTAAACAACAGTTTCACTTGAAAAATTGAACAGAGAGAAATACCTGCACACATCAACTGTTGCTGTATTTCTATTCAGTTGTCAAGCAGGTTAGAGGGGAACTTTTGAAATGTTGCTTCACAGAAAATGCACACTGGGTACATTTCCAGGAGCAAATAAACTATGCTGTGAACAGTCATCAAAAGGACTATAGGATACTGTATGTTACACATAGTTATTATTAACACAAAAGAGCTAAATGGAAACAACACCTCAAGAAAAAAAACAGTAAGACTAATATGTTCAGTCATGTGCAAGAAATGAAAAGAATAAATCCCAGAAATTGTTTCTAAATGCCTGCAGTGGGATTGTTGAATGTCAGTACTATGGTTTCTGTTGCTATGGTTCATATTTAGAAAATCTGAATAAAAAATGGAGAATGAAAGGAATAATAAACTGAGAAAAATTCTACAACTGGGATTTTTACCTTTTTTTTTTTAAAGAATCCCTGATACCCATTAGGGAGCGTGGAAATACATTTGCTAATATTTTCATACTAGCAAATTCAAATTGAAATGAGGGATTCACATTTCTTTTTTATAGCGTTTCAAAAGATCAAAATATTTCAAAGTACACATAATGAAACACTGATGGAAGTACAACAAATAATGAAAGCAAGCATCTACCCACTTTCAGTTCTCCTTGTAGGAAGGATTGGCAGAACTCCCGGACTCGCTCTGTGGAAATTTCTCCTTCAGGTAGGAGCCACTTCATGTCAGAATTACCATCATAGATGCCGACTCGTGGGAGGTCTTTTGATTTGAGGCCAAAGTAGTTGAGTGACTTAAAGTTGGACTTTCCAGCTCCATTAATCACCACAAATAAGAGCTGAAATGCAAGGGTCATAAGAATATGATCAAAACAAACAATGTTCCCTTCTTTTACTTTAGTTTGCCAAATATGGACTGATTGGAAATGTTTTTTTCCTCACCTTGCCTGTGAACTCAGGGGCTAGAGCTCTCAGTTTCTCCATGAGCTCAGTAAATTCTTTAGTCCCCCTGTTTGCAAAGAGCAATATGTGGGACTTCACCTCTGAATTGAACAGGCCCACTGCTGTCTAAGAAGATTGAGAAAAAGAATACAGAATATTAAGAGAGACAATAGCAGATTTACTTTTCATTTGAATGAATCTTTTTCAGACCTCTCACTTGTTCATTTTTTTGTCATTGTACATTAATACATTGATTCAATGATTAATGAGCCAATAGCATCACAGTCTGAATCGAAAATATCCATCAAACATAGATACAGTAATAATTTCTAAGACATATTTTTGGAAAAAAATGAAATTGTTTACATTTGCTTAGTTCTAACAGCTAAAATTGCTTATTTTGATTTGATGATATCCAAAAGTGTGATGAGTAACTATGATAAAGTCAACTTGTACTACCTTAGTTATTATGTATATGTTGTATTAATCACTGGTTCTTGAATCATATCAGATTAAAATCCTATTGTGGAAGAGGATTTGTGATATCTGCAATCTTAAAATCATTATCCATTTAATCAATTTAATATCGTATCCTGATCAAACTTATGATTGACACCCTAATGAAAAAATAAAGGAAAATATCAGGAGTTAACAAAGAAAGAAGCAAACAGTTGTATGAGCAGCTGACCCACCACTTGGTTGTACTCTGTGATGTATCGGACCTCGTTGACGGTGATGAAGTTAACAAGTCCATCGGTTTCTAACTTCTTAGCCTCAGCGAGAACAAGGTTCTCCTGATGGTTATCTGCCTGGATCACAGAATGCACATCATCACCATAATCACCCTTGCAAAACCTTGCAGTACCAATTTAAAAGAAAAAAAATTGATTGCAGATTTGGTGCTGAGTACTTTTCTGAAGAGGGTGATGGTGTCTGAGGAGAGGCTGTAGTCAGCCCACACCTCTTTGACAGTGCAAATGGCTGCAGGAACAGAGTCAATTCGCTTTGAAGCTGCCAGGAATTCCTCATATCCATGACTTTCGTCACTCTGAAATAAAAAAGTGAGACAGTTTCCGCCTTATCTTCATCACAGCATCTGCATTCACTTTAAAATGCTTTGTTTGTCAGATTTATTCCAAAAAAATATATGTTCTTTTCCTCTAAAACTTATAATTATTGTTATATCTTACATCAATCTTATGTAACCTGACCAAGACTGGTTACAGGGAACACTAAAAACTCTTGGAAAGGAAAATTGGAAAAACTGAGTGAAAAAAGAGAGAGTAAGAATGTGGCTGCCACAAAGAACGGTGAATCATAGCTATTTTTGTGACACTGTTTCATGAGCTCTGGCAATCCTATTTCTCATCATGAAGCCTTCATGCATTCATACTCAGTGAGTCACAGCACCAATATTTTGGTCTCTTGTTGTTCTCAGCATCACGGTTCAGCTATGTGCTATCCTTATGTGCTCCTTGCCTCTAGCCTCCACTCTCCTCTCATGAACCTTTTCCCTGCGTTTGCACTTGTTTGCACGAGGGACAGTCGAGCCAATCCCACAAGTGTTCAGATGCGTATATATTTCCTGTCGAGCATGCCATCTTCCCCCGCACACAGAGTCTCGCCAAAGAAGTTGCCTCCGTGGGACAGCAAGCTACGCAGGCGCTGCCAAAGGTGTGGCCACAGGAAACAAATCCATCTCCAAAATCTATTTGTGACAGCAGCATCACCAAGATTAGGGTGCAAATGAGTGCCTCTGGAGACCAGACTCGCTCTCAGCTAATTTGTCTGATCAAGTCTGGTTTGCCACATTCCTTCTGGCATAATAAAGTAAGCCTGAATGCAAGCTTGTTCAGGAGATGTTTGAAACTTCTTTATGCACACAATATACTTGACTGACCTCTAGGAATCCAATGATCACTACTTCAGCAGAGTCGATGAAGGCCTCAACAGCTTTCGTGTCATTAAGCCTGGGTAGAGCACCGTCTGAGAAAGAAATATATGAGGTTTATTACACAAATGCAGATTTTACAGCTATTCTTTCTTCTGAGTCCATAGTCACATCACAGCAAAGTGGCTAAACAAATAAACAGCTGTGCTGCTCAGAGTGCTCTCACATATGGACATTTGGTTTTGCTTCTATAGTATTTTTTTTATCCACAGCAAACCCATCCATTTTCTATACCTACTTAATCCTAGTCAGGGTAGCAGGGGGTCGCTGAGGCCTAATCTAGCAGCCATCTGGTGAGGCAGAGAAACCTGTGGACAGGTTGCCAGTTCATCACAGGACCACACAACTAATAATTGTCCATGCTCATATTCACTCTTTACACCATATATATATACATATTTTTACATGGTGAGAGTAAACTAGAGTAACTGCAAGAAACCATGCATAGATGAGTTTCAAACCAAGAACATTATAGCTGTAAGGCAATGGTGCTAAACACCACACTGTTGTGTAATCAGAGTACTTTTTTGTGTAGGATAGTTTGATAGAATTCTACAGTCTTTTATAATCTGGAAAAGATGGTATAAGTCTGTTACCAAATATTCTGTTTATAAGATGACCATTGTGGGACTTGACACTATAAAAAATATCTGAGAAGCTTGTTGCATAAAACAATAGTGTGGTCTACATCAGGTGCTTTTTACACCCACTTTAATCAGATTAAAAGTCTAATCAGAATAAGGAGTGGGGGTAATAAATGAGAACATATTGAACCGGATGGGATCATTTTGAACTTTTTGCACAATTAATCATATCATTGTTTATCTTATATCTTACGTTGACCCAAAGTGTTAAATCAGCTGCCACATGTTACAGAAGATGGATGGACTGTGACATTAGCCATTGGTTTGTAGTCACCTATTGCCATCTTGAATATGTAGAGAAAAAAAACATTTGGAAGGGACAGATCTGACTGAGAACCTAGGGAAATGATCTACAACCATAGGGTGGCAGCTATGTCTGCCATGTCACTCAAAGCAGCCAAGACATTAATTAAACATAACTCTCCATCTGCACCTAGTCCAAAGCAGAGTTACTGGAACTTTTCCCAGTGGCTACTATGTGAGCAGGGTACACACTGGAAAGGTGGCCAGTCTATCACAGGGCCAACACAGAGAGACAGCCAGTCCTTCACACTCACTCCTATGGGGGGATATTAAAGATGTCAGTTAACTTATCAGTTGATATGTCTTTGTACTGTGGAAGGAAACTGGAGTACCTGGAGGGAATCCACACATGCACAAAAAGGGCCAAGCTGAGGATCAAACCAAGAACCGCCTGCTGTGAAGCAGTAGTGCTAAGAGATACACCACCATGCAGCCCTAATAGGCATCAAGCCTGATTAGAATCTAAGCAAGTTACAAAAATCTTATCTTTCTAGCATGCTCAATAGACATTTCTCATCTGATTTTGTCAGTGATAAAGGATATTTAAAGGTAGCAAGCTTCATTTTGAAAATACACAATTCAAAAGTCCAAACCCCTTTCTTCAGATTTCCCCCCAAAGCCACGCCTCCAGAGCACAGAAACACGCAATGCTTGTCCCTGAGGGTTCACGAGCGCTGAGGAGCATCAATTGTTTTCTCCAGAAATCATAAAGACAAAATGTCATCTTACCTATCGAGTAGAAATAGGACCATGACGTCGAATGACATCTGGTGCTTTTGTACACTGACAACGAAATAATTCTGATATTCAAATGTTAAATTTCTGAAATAAATGTCAATGTTTTTTTTTTTTTTTTACTTAAACAAAAATTGTGAAATCCATAGTGAGGCTTAAGAAAAATTCTTTAGATCATCAAAGTCAGTGTCCTCTTGAAAAGCCTGTTAATAAACTGCCGCAACAATCCATTCTTTAATTTTCCACATATTTCCAAGGTGAAGAAAGATTTACCCAGCAGCCAGTTTCTTCAAGGGTGACATTGAAGAGATAAATCACAGAAAATACTTATAGAGAGGTCAAAGGATCAATAACACAGTTTACCTTTCTTAGTTGCACTGACAGAAGACACCAGGAGGGCAAGAAACAGAAACAGCATGTTGTGACTGATTCAAGTCTCAGGGAGGAAGTAAACAGAAGACAACCTGAGGACAGCTCAGAAGATTCTGTGGCTGCTTGACTTTTCACAAAGACTCTTGTCACTTCAACTCTATCTCAGATGGCCGCCACATGGCAGCTGGACGGGGCTGCTGCCACTTCTGTGGTTTGTGATTGGAAGCTTTGTGGGAATCAACCAGGTGCTTCTGATAAGTTCAGGGTGCATGGATGTTGGACTACGTGTCACTGTTTCACAGGATGTATGTAATCTGAATATGAGAGGGTCCTTTAATCTTGTTGTCTTTACTTTACTTTGTTGCAGTGTGTGTGCTTTGACTTTTCTTAAGATATTCTCAACATGCTCTCTGAATGTGAAAGCAGTTTGGTTGAAAGATGTTATTTACATACACGCTGGCTGGTTTTCAATTATTTGTTAAGAAGTTTATATGACCTGTGGATGACCAGAGATAAAATGGGCTGTGTTTCTGTTCTACCACCACGCGAGGGAAACAAATCCAATGTATTCATCACCAGGCAGCCAAAGCACATTTTCTTTTTAAACACATACTGAAGTTTCAATACAAGAAACCATTTTTTCTTCAAAATGTTCCATTTTTTCATTTTGTTAAATGACTTTTAGTAAATTGAAGTGTTTTTGAAAAAAAAAAGTAATATAATTAATTTTCCTTCATTGTAAAATCACAGTTTAAAGTTTTTCTTTTTTAGTTACACATACTACTCACAGCTGAATGTAACACATTTTTATCGTATTCAGAAGGAATTATGATATGTTGGGAGTCACTGAATGAAAATGTCAGATTTGATTGTAGATGTTTAAAAGTAATAATAAAGTTGCCAGAAGCTTTTTCTTGAGAAGATTTGTATTTTTTGTTATCCGCAATAAAACAGAAAAAAGAATCCTAAATCAGCTCCAACAACCACAGAAATCCTGCTGAAGTTGAGATTTATCCCTAAAAACTACATATAAGATGCACATTATAAAACATATGCACAAAAATACAATGAGGATAATACAGTGTAGGCTAGAACCAAATCAACTTTCTGCTGTGTGTTACTTTATAAAATTCTAAGGTTTCTAAGGTTTCAAAAAGTTATTGTCCATGTGTTCAGCACAACGAAAAGACTTATGAAAGCAGTGATGAGAAAACCCTGTGTTTTTGCTCAGGGAGTGAAAAATGCCACAAAAGGGGAGGTCAATCCATTTAATGTAAATATGCATTACATACAAAAATACAAAAATGTGAATTTCATCAACGTAATCATGTCAGATAATCAGAAAAACACAACAAAAACACGAGAAGATTCTACAGCATGGCAGAAAATCAAAAAAAAAAGTATGACTCACTGAGAGAAAAATATCAATACAAAATTTACACTTAAAGTTATTGGGCATTTTGACTTTATTACTTTATTTGCTTTCCAGCTCCAAACCTAAAGTGTTACTATTTACCAAAGTTTTATTAACCTATGTTTTTTCATTGTGCAAATAAAACTTTATTAAAAATATTCTTGATGTAAACAATGTAAGAGATGATGATGGGGAAATATTAAATATAGTATGAATATGTATCCACTGCCTTTACTGTGGAAAATATTCATGCTTTATATTGTGTTGAACTCTAAATCATTATTTAGTCCATGTGTCAAAGCTGGCCCAAGTTACTTGAGGCCCCCACACTATCATTGGGCCCCACAAGAGGCCCAAATCAAGAGATTGAAAAAAAAGAAAAGAAAACAACATTATAATGATAATAGTACATGTATGTGAAAATCACCTATATTCAAATGGAGTCCACAAAAGATTCATAAAATCATTGTAAAACTATTTACTGTATCAAAATCTTTTCTAAGGAAACAAAGAACATATTTAGGCTTGAATTTAAAAAAGATTCCTCAAAATAAGTACAGAAACAGAACTTTAATTACAATACAGGGTGGTTATCAGCCATTTGTTTTAGAAGACAACAATCATGCTCTTCAGAAGACAATCTCAAAAACATCTAAATCTGGTGCTTTTGTACACTGTTTTTAAGTACTGAGGACAACTAGACTGCTCTGATGATCAATGTGGCTTTTAACATATGAAATATGGTGACAATCAGAATAGTCCATTTCAGTGTTCTCTATTATAGAATATACAGAATACATTTATCATAATTACTCGTAAAATAAATTGACAACATTAGTAAAGTTTCACATATTTAATCTTTTAACACATCTGTAGGCTGTTACTAAAAACATGTTATTTCATTGTTTAACATCTACTCTAACACTGCAACACTGTTCTGCAACTTGCAAGCATCGAAATGAGAAAACTATAGTGTATGAAATGATTATACACTTGTAATAGTTGAGAACTGATGGCGCTAATGTGGTGGTGGGTCCCCAAATGAAATGTTACATGGGATCAATGTAAGGTTTGGGCAACCCCTGCTGGATACTAGGGCTGGGGCAATTTGCTTTCCTCCCGATTTGATTCTTTTGCAATTTTTTTTGGGTGCTGATTTAATTGAAACTGCAAATCTTTGATATTGCAGATTTTTGTGATTTTTTGTTTGCTTTTTTAACACCAGAACAATGTTGTGAAAATGTTGAATGATGACAATGTCTACAGACCATATTTCCCCCCCAAAAAGGCACATCACATGCTAGTCATTTTTTAAGATGTATTCAGTAGCAATATATTTAAACCAGCTGAAAATGAAGCATTTAAATTAGGAAAAAAGCTCCTCTTGGCATATAGTAGCCAGTCCATCATTCTGCATGCTAAATGCTAAACAAGTCAAGTTTGGAAAAAAAAAAAAAACAGGGAAAAAAATCAAGTTTTAAACAAAAAACTGTATTTAAAAATCGTGGGGAAAAAAGTAAACGCAATATTTATGTGAATAGTTTTTTTTTTCTCCCACTCTTACTGGATATACTGCCACTTGAGGGATGTAATATAAAGAACAGATAAAAACCTAAAAGCTTACACTGACTCCAAGCTGATAACTCAAATATATATTTCCATTGTTTAATATTTCCCCCATTCCTTTATCTGTGCTTCATTACTTCATTACAAATGTTTGGCTATTTACAGCTTTGAATAAATGCCTCTTCTAGTCTTTTTATTCTGTGAAAAAAGTCAACAGGCAGCAACGTTATAAACCAAATCTGGTGTTTATAACATTCTTGACACAAAGCATGCCAGACACAGAAAAGAAAAGGAAAGAAAAGAAAAGAAAAGAAAAGAAAAGAAAAGAAAAGAAAAGAAAAGAAAAGAAAAGAAAAGAAAAGAAAAGATAGAAAGAGCAGGAAGGACCGGAATAAATAGAAATATGAGAGTCTTTGTAAAGTTGTGTTAAATGCTCATCAGGCTCACAGAGGACACAGTTCAGGATGAAATTACAGACCCAGTTGCTTGTATAATAAAACAGAAGTGCTGGTTACAGTACACACGGGTAGAAATTAAAACATCAGCTTTGTTAGGGTGTTTTCTGCTAGGATGGTGATGGTGAGAGACACTTTTAGATCATTCTAAAAGAAAAAACACAAAGTAGACTCATAAACTGCAGTTATATCAGTATGTTTCATGACAACTTTAAATTGGATGTTATTTTAAATATCATGATTAAGGGCAAACTTGTTTTTGAGATTAAACGCAAACATAGAACTTGGCGAGAGCTTAGTGTCCTCTATCTGTCAGTGCTCCTTTATCGAGTACAGATGAAAGACAATCAACAAATGGTCATGATCACGCATGATAGAAATGAACAGCGGTGGAAACTCAAACAATGAAACAAAGAAGATGATGAGATGCATGTATCCTCCTGTGTTGCACAAGCTGTCCAATAATTGCTGGAGCCTATCCCAGCAATTAGCAGGTGAGAGGCAGGGTACATCCTGGACAGGTCGCCAGCCCATCGCAAGTTGTGGGTTATATGAACAGAGCTATTATGAATTGGATTAATTTGAATTATATGATGGATTTGTTTTGATTTAACTATAACTGGACTCCACTTTAAAAGTATCTTGAGATGACTGTTGTTAATTGGTGATATATAAATAAAGCAGAACTGAGTTGAATGAATAGTAGTGATGATATGCTTGAGCCCATTTGCCCAACTCCACCCTTCAACATCACAGGAGAGGTGGTGTGCCAGAAGTGGAGCAGACAAAAGCCAAACATTGTTGAAGAGATACTTTTTACAAATAAAAATCATTAAGACTTTACAAAGTCACACAATCATTTGTGTCAAATTATTTTTTAAAGGAGTCATCACCCGGAAATCGCACTTTTTCAAGTTAAAACATGTGTATCGGTGTTGGGGCGGTATATTAAC
>JAOXYM010000004.1:7994071-8005755 GCA_028567055.1 Leptatherina wallacei | reverse complement strand
TATATATATATATATATATATGTATACGTGTGTATATATAGAGACAATGAAAAGAATGTAAATAAAAAACAGCTATGGTATTGTGAGAATAACAATAACAAAGATAATATATTTATACATACGGCAGAAAGATGTGCTTTCCACAAATCTTTGGAACAAAAACCAGAAGCCAAAAAAGCCACGTTTTGGAAATATAGGGTACAATATTATAGAAATATGCACAATAGTAACATGTTTTGCATTTAAATATTCGCTATTAACTCACTGACAGAATCTCTCTTGCTCAGTAATTGCTGTTGGCATCATCTTAATCGCAATTACCAACTAAAATATGTTTCAGGAAGACTCATCCGGTGCTTGACTCTAAAAAAAGATGGAGCACGAAGGGAAAATCCAAATAATACATCTCTACATTAAAGGTTCAACAGATACCTGAACCCCAGGGCTGTAATTAAATGAGTTAAGTTGGATGTAAACTCAACTAAACAAGAAAAGTGTTTTGTAGTGTAGTGTTGCACTTTTTGTAGTGTTAAGTGATGGGTTGCACATGAAGTGTCGTGAAATCTTGTGTGTAACCAGGAAAGTGTGAGACGTAGTTACGTTATATAGCTGGAAAGTGGAGATATAGATGCTGATTTTCTGATTTTAACACCGAAGTTCACTGTTGAACCTCTATTACGGCAGCGACTGCTGTGCAGCTGGGTCAAAAAATAATAATAAAGGTTTTAATAATAATGAGAATAATTACAACAGTAATAATAATAAACATAATAATTTGGTAACTTTTTTCTCTAACTAATTTCTTTGCATATCATAACAATTTTAAGTTTAAAGGTTTACCATTTCCACATACTAAGAAAACTTGAGGTAAGGAACAGCTCTAATAAACCCTCCCTCCTTCAGCTTTCCATAATCTCTCCAAGCTGCCATGTCCAATCTCCTTCAAAGCAGAACACAGCAGGGATGGAAAACATCCACCCTCTCTACTATCTACCCACGTTCAGTAGGTGGGCGCTTTATCATATCGTTCTGGATTAAAATGTTTTCAGGTGCTCTCTCTAGGCACCTTCTCTCTACCACCTTGATGTTTTTTTTGTTTGGTTTTTTTTTGTTTTTTTTGACACCTTGATTGCTTGTTTCCCTCTCTTTTTCCTTAAACGCAGCATGTGTGCAGGCCACACAGCGCTCAGCTCTTTCTCACACGAGTGGCAGCTGTTGAAATGTCCATTATCCACATACAGCTTTTGGAAGAACATCTGGGCTCCATCCCCAAATCTTGTGCTGCTGAGTGCCAAGGGAATAAGAGGGGGAGACTATAATACAGCCGTGCAATAGGGAAGGTGGCCATTTTCAGTCGTATTTATTTTTTCTTCTTTTTTTTCTTTCTTTTTTTTTTTTTTTTTAATTGTAAAGGCCATCCTTCAGTCTTTAATATAGCATTCCTCTATTTCTGTAGTAGCGTATATAAGAAAACATAGAGACTGCTCTGGGGTGGGATCTGAAATATCTTTGTTGTGGTCAACTCCACACTTTAAAACGGGGTGCAGTCCATCTCCGCAACAACAGGAGGAGCTCTTTCAGAGTAATTCAATGGAAGAGAGAAGCTCCTGGGAAATGTAGTGTCTTTAATAAGGAGCAAATCTACTGTAGCCTCCCCTGTACAGTGTGGCCTATGAAAGAAGAGAAGAAATTACATTTAGATTGCGTGAATTGATTTTTCAGTCGATAACAAGGACAAATATGAAAAACAGATCATTTTATTCAGAACTACATACTTTTATATGTTGGAATACAACATGGCCTCAGATAAGCTGATTGTGTTTGGAGCCCTTTGAGCCACAACTGTTGCTTGCTTGGCCTATTTTGTAGTCAAAGCTTGTTCTTAGTAGTTTAAGCATGAAAAAGATACTGTATTTCGATCAAACAGTGACTTGGCTATTATTTACTACAAGCACAGGGTGTAAGAAACCTTCAGTACAAGTAAAGGTAATGCTGCAGTGTGGCGGTCATTCAGTACTAAAACTGAGATTAGAGCAGTAGTTGATCTTGCTGTCTCTTTTTTTTTGTTTGTTTTGTTTTATGTTAGCCTGGATCCAAACCAGCAGATTTCAGTTTTTATATCACAAAAAGACACAAGCTAAGTAACAGACTAAGGCACTGGTGAGCTAATAACTCTTGTGTTGAAACAAGTAAAAAAAAGAAAAAAAAAAGTAGTTTTTCTTTGGTCAACGAATTATAGCTGCAACAAGTTTTACTTGAGGAAATATGGTAACCAGTGGCTAAAATCTGCAGTTGATCAATCCATGACATGTTGGATAAAGGAAGTGGGATGATTGGCTGTTTGCTTCATGAAATCCAGACATGTGTATGAACTTACCATGGCTCCGACACCGTAGGCAGCTGGAGCAAGTGCAGCATGGTAGGGGTCTGCTGTGTAAACTCGTCCATAGCTATGGGAAACACCAAAATGTTTTAGAGAGAAAAAAAAGAAAAGCACTGCGGAAAACTACAGGACAAATGAGTGTTAATATGTCTTTTATGATTGTCTTTTATACATTTTTTTTTCTTTATAATCTTGTCAAAGTTACTGGCACACTGTGATTTATGTTGTTTAATAGACAAGAAATGTTGGGACAATGAGTAAAATGTAATTAAAAACAAAGTGCGATCATTTTCAAATCCCATAAACTGATATTTCATTCACAGGTATTTGAACTGACAGCTGTTAATAAGCCAGAGGGTCCCTCTTCTTTTGTCAGGAATATCCAATATTTCTCTTTTAAGGAACATTTTTCTCAAATTCCTCCACAATTAATAGACATAATATTTTGCAGACTGCTTAATCCCAGCCCCTCTTTACTTCAGTCTCTGAATCTTTAAGGTGCTCTTTGAATACCAGATGATGTAACTTTTCCAGCTTTTATTGCGCATTTTGTCCCAACTGAGACAATTCAAGATTTGCTCATAATTTTTCAATAAAATATTGACAGACTGGTTTTCAGTAATTGATATATTTTCAATCTTATATAGTGATAAAATATCGGTCTAAGATTATTTGCAGTCAGTGTCCAGACTTTTTGGCTTGTTTTTGGTTTAACTTTCCTCATGTTGTCATGTTTTTCCTTCTTATGACTTGAAATATCGGCCCCTCAGTAGCCCCGTTTACATGGAGACTTTTCCCCCATTCGGTTTGAAATAATCCCCATATAAGATTTCAGGGCAGCTGTTTACATGGGAACTAATCTATTCCGATCTGGTGTGTACATGCGCTCACGTTTAATTAGAATGGTCCTGTCTGACATGCGCAGAAAAATGTTTACATCACATGATTTATCAAAGCTGGAGAGGTCTACAAACTGATGGTCACAGATGTTGGGGTTTTTTGCGGTACTTTCAACCAGCAGCTTGATACTCATGCGCTCCTACTGCTAACAACGAAGAGGAAAAGGCGTAGATAGAGTTTAAATTAAAAACAAACTTTCTGCCGCTGTCAAGTGAATTTGTTTGTTCGCCGCAATCTTCCAAAGTGAGGAAACGTCACTCGTTGCCCGTTTACGTCTAGTCTGCGCTGTAAGAATACAACCTGACAACTTTCTGATTCAATGTTTACATGATACCACGATCGGTTTGGGAGAAGGAATATTCTACCCCTACTAAACTAAATGAAAATCCTTTCCGTTTGGCACTTTTCATTTGGAATGAGGTGTATACATGGTTCATTTTCATTCCAAAAGAGCTTTCAAACCGATTGCAATCGGTATATTTGGCTCCATGAAAACGTTGCTACAGATGGAAGGAAATATGATGTTGTGGGCATTTGACTCACCTGTCACTGTAGGCTGCAGCTGCAGCTGCTGCTGCTGCAGGAGTTGCTACAGCAGCTGGCTGGGCATAACGATATGCTGCATAGCCGCCCTGTAAGATGGCGATGAAGAGGAGGAAGGTAGAGGAAAGCAAGAGACAGACACGTAGAAGAAGAGAGATGGAGAGGAAATGAAGGAATAGGTGGGAAGGAACAAAAAGAAGATGAGACTCTTGTTCAAGTTTTGTCATTTCTTCTGCAGAAAAGAACACTAGTACTGAATCTAAAGGGTTGTTACATTGTGAGAGAAAACTGCTGAGAAAAGCGAAAGATTAACAAGCAGACGGTCAGCAAAACTGGATAATCTGGTGCAGTACAGCATTCACTAGGATGTAGCTCAGGCTCTGTGTGGCTCTCTCACTCCATAACTAACTCAGCAAAAATAGCCTTAATTGTACATGATGCTTTTTACTCTTTGCAGAACTTAAGTGCTTCATTTTCTTCAGTGCGAGTTCGACAGGGAGGGAGAGAGAGCTCACAGCCATAACTGTGCCCCACTCCCGTTCCCTTCCAGAAACACACAGTTAGAGAAAAGGGAAGGGGTGGCAAGATGATCGTGTCATTATTTATGTTTGGATGAACGGCTGATGAACAGACACACCAATAAATAAAAAAATATACTACAGGTGTAAGAAGAGAGTCAGCCAGTCGGATTAAAAAAAGGCAAACACGCACACTCTCACGTGGCCAGTAACCAAACACTGACAGACACAGCATGCTTTCCCAAACTCAGAACATGTATTAGGTCAAGTTACCCTATAAGGAAAATTAAAGTAAAACAGAACAAACATACACCACTGCATTCTACCCTAAAGAATCAGTCACAACCAAGTCCCTGCATTCAGGACCACACAGTTGCTGCTATGGGAAGAAGGCTGGACTAGGAAGGAGGTGATGGGGGTGGGGGAGAGTATAAAATGGCGGAAAGACAGGCAGACAGAAGAGTCTAAGAAACTGAATTTTTTTTAAAGTGGGTTGAGAGCAAGAGAGACACAGAGAGAGAGGATAATAGTACCATTTAAGGAAGAGAAAATAACATCCAGACAAAAAGAAAAGTTCCTTCAAACGACTAAAGAAAAAAAAGATGGAAGAAACAGAACAGCAACATAAAACAGGAAAAGGTGGGAGGAACTGGGGGGTGGGAGGGCCAGCCTTGTAAGTAGGTCTGCATGCTGACACTGATTCAGTTAGCATGCCACAGGTGAAACAGATAGGGAGATTCCTGGAAGGGGTCTGAATTAACCGTCCATCAGACAAATATTCTTGTCCCATGACTGCCGATGTGAAGTCTTTTTTTTTTCAAATTACATCTCATTTATTCTGTGTTTCTACCCTTTTTGAGATATTGTTTGCGTAATTATCATGTGTTCAGTTCTAAGTCAATCAAAATGTTCCTGGACCTAAAATGTAAAACTGATCAAAGGGAAGGCGTCTTTTATCATTCTGAAGGGGATGTGCAAAATGAATAGCCAGCTTAATTAAAGAGAGGGTTTTTCAACTAAGTTGCTCTTTGTCAGTTTTGTAAGCAATTAAAACAAAATAATAGTTAAGTAGCATTTATTTTATCAGGACTGTCATTTAACTGTAAACTGTGTGGTGATATTTGAACTGATATTCTGGGTTGAACTAACATCTGCTCTTCCGCCCACATCACCCCATTTCAGAGAGCCCTATCTCAGAACACAAAGAACTAATGTTGTGAAATGGTAAGACAAAAAAAATAATAATAATAATATTGAAACAAGGCAATCTTGCACCACAAATAAATCTCAACTGGAAAATTTAGCAAAAAAGGTACAACATACAGTACTGTGTAGTCTTGAACCACCCCTGCTTCTTTCATATATAGGCCAAGAAAGTGTCAAACATATGCAACCATACATGGAAATGAAGTACATAACACAAAACCAGAGTGTGTTGTTTTAAAAAGATTAAAAGTGAATATTTTGTTTGACCACCATTATTCTTCATCACAGGCTGCACGATTCTGATAAAAATGTGAATCACAATTTTTTTGCTCAGAATTGAGGTCCCGATTCTCTGGCATGATTTTTTTTTTTTTACAAAATGTTTCCTCTGTTTCCAGCTACGACTGAAGGAGCCCACAACATTCAACTCTTCAATCTTTCATGTATCTCCACAGGGAAAAAAATACAAGAAAGAAATACAAAAAGAAAGTGACTCAGTACATCATCAACTATGATTAGCCTTTTAATAATAATAATAATAACATTAGCTACGTTTACATAGACACATATCTGATCGGAGATTCCGGCCACTACGTTTACAGGGACGCTGGATAAAATGATCCAATCCGTTGTGGCGTTTTTCTTTTTTTCTTTTGAAACTTTTGACTATCAAAAAACTGAATAATCATGAAGGGGGGCTGTCTGTAAGCACCGGCTTTTGATAGTGAAATCAGACACTATAAAATGACCCGTCAGGCTCAGATACGGCTCCAACTGGACCATAAATCAGATGCAGCTGGAAAATCAGCAATTTTCCGCAATTCTGCCTCGACCACACTGCGCTGCTTAATGAACATGTCGGGGACCGCTATATTTGTAAATTAGTAATGGGGGGGGGGATCATGGATTACCGTTTGTTGAGTGTTTATCATTTCCCGAATTCCCTCATGTTGTACAGTGTTTATTTGGGTCATATTTTTGTACAGCTTCATCGTGCTGGACTTTGTGGTGACGTTTAATGTGATTAGAGATTCGTGGTGTTGCCTTGTGGCGCTGCAACCAGAGTAATACACGCTTTACAATACAACTAGCATTGGTTTACATCGATTGGCTTAAATCCAAAATTCTTCCACATCCAAAATACTTTTTCGTGACCCAAAACGGGGGGGGGGGGTTGAGTAACTCGACACTACCACTTGGGTTTTTAGTCTCCATCCATCAAACCCTCATTTCCACAGAAAGCAGACTTTCCTCCGCAAACTCTCGCAGACTGTTTCCAAACACTGACCTGCATGCGGACTTCCTCCACTGAGGGCTGAGGGAAGAGGCAGCAGCAGTGCTGTGTTTGGGGGCGCTCGTAAAAATCCGGGAGGGAAATAGGAGCATTTGTTTGAGATGCTGCTCATCGTGTGTAGAAATGAGATCACGTGTATGTGAGAATCGAGATTGCGATTTTTTTAACGATCTATCGTGCAGCCCTAGGCTCAGTGGTATTATCCACTGAGGTATGCTTAGTTTTGAAGCAATATCTCTTTGGGAATAACTGTTCTGTTTTTTGTCTATCAACTGTGTTAATGTTGGTAATTCTATGTAGATGCCACTAAATACATAGCAACAAATGTGTATTTGTAACAGTCTCGACCCTAAAAAATTCTATTTAAAGGGGGTACTTTCCCAATATAACTGTACTACATAGAAACAACATTGGTTCATCCATTGAGTTTGGTTCTTTTTTATGCTTAAATGATCCATTGATCTAATGCAATGACTGAAAATGAGTTAAAAAAAAAGACCAATGAATAAAACTACTTAATGAGACCTTCAAAAAGCCTGGTGAACTGTTGCTCAAGACTCCTTTAAAAGATTACAAAAAAGCTTGGATGCTTGGAAGAAAAAATTAAATGACAGGTGGCTCAAGACTTACAAAGTACTGTGGTTATTATCGTTTTTAGTCTTCTTTTTTTTTATATATTCAATTGCAAAGAAATGAAAAGTGATTAACTTAAAGACTGTATTCATTTGGCTAAATGTATGACAGGTAATAGATTTAAATCAGTTAATCTAAATATAGCTAAATTATATCTCTGGAAATAGTTCCTTATTTATACAGTTTTTCATCTAAAATAAAAAAACTTGATCACTTGGAGAAATATTAATTACGACGTCAAATCATATTCTAACGTAATCATTTTCTCCCCCTTCCGTAAGTCCACCCATGTCAGAATCCAGTGAGTTAGTAGAAGAAGACAGAGAAGGCATTTCAATCTCAGATGGTCAATAATATCTAGCAGCACGCAATCATTGGAGACGAGGAGGATGCACACTGGCTCTCACACAGAGTGTGTAAACCCTACCTGGGGCAATCTGCCACTAATGTCCTGAAACACTAGTCTACAGAGAGAACAGAAACAGCTATTGTCAACCTGGTCACACACGCGCACACCATTACATACAGGCACACACTCATAATCACATTGGTACAAACTTCCTCACAAATGCACAGAAACAAACCCTAGAAGAGTCTACTCAGGACTGAGCATGTGATTTAAGTGTGTCCTTCACTGAGGAGCCATCATGTCTGCACAGAAATATTGTATACTTACACACATGAGAGTGTACATTATGTGCTTTTGGAAAAAAGTAGGACAAATGTAACTTGTTTAAAATAGGTATAACATGAAATGTGGAGACGGGATGAATAAAAAAAAACACCTAAAAGTACACGCCTCTACGGGTTTGATCCGTGCCTGTTTCACACTTGAAAACCCACAGGCAAGAGGAGGAAAACGTAGGTGACGAATGAGGCAGAGGAGGAGAGACAGGCATACTTACGTAGAGATCGGCTGCACTGTAAAAACCGTCCTGATAGGCCATCACACTGAGAAGGAGACAGACAACAAAAGGAGGGGGAAAAGGAAGGAGAGGTAGAGAGTACACGGGAGACGTGGTGGAATGGCCAAATAAAACAAAAACAAAAAAATGGTGTGATGCGCCACCGTGTGGGCAGTGCAGAGAAAAACAAACATGGATGACGGTTTAAAAAGGGGAGGGGGGGGAGGAGAGGTGAGGAAAATGGTGCCAAACAGATTGTGAGAGAGAGAAAAGAGAGAAGGGTGAAATTATTACACACCGTGCAACATGCAAGACAAAAATACCACCTCTTTGTATGATGCAACAACTTTATAAGTGATACTACTTCAGATGGAAAATTTACCAATAAAAAACAACCAAAACTGAATTTCACCACCACTTTGGAGGTACAAGGAAATGGTATTTCAGCTCAGCAAACTATCAAAGTCATTAACATCTCAATGAAAAATCTATTTAAACACACAGCATGCATAATGATAAATTACTATCTTAGTAAAAAGTGAAGCCATGCGTTTAAAGCAAATAGCTGACTACTTTTCATTACTGATAACAGTTTACACGTGTTTTTATTTATTTATTTATTCATCCTGATTTTGAGTGAAGTTTACCCTGGGTATGCAGGGATGGCGGGTTGAGGGACGGCTGCCCTGACTGCACTGTAGACGGGCCGAGCTCGACCCCGGAGATGAGCGCCTCGAAAGGTCGCAGCGGTGGAGGCGGCGGCAGCTGCTGCTGCTGGGTACGGAAACCCTGGTACTAACACAGACAGAGTGAAGTTTCAACCAGCAGCTTCCAGTTATAAATCCAATAATAACAATATTAATTATTTATACATCTTATTATTCTTTATACTGGAGATAAAGTGTCATTTAAATTAGTTTTTTTTTTCAATAAAAGAAGGGAAATAAAAGAAAGAAATCAACAATTAATCAATCAACCAATTATAATTAATTATACTATAGACACGTGTATTCATAATGACCAATATTCTCATTTCAATATCCTCACATTTGACATAAGAGCCTCTTTTCTTTCTTTTATGCACATAATACATCACGTCATTACATAGTCCACATAGACTTTGCGATGCCACACATGACAGCATGTAGCAAACTAACAAAAATGTTTTAGTCACCTGGAACACTTTCTAAACGTGTAAACTTTGGTTTTTACCCAACCCAATTTAAGATTTAATGTGCATATTTCTAATCAAGACAAGAAACTCGAGGTAAAGAGAGTTTTTTTCCCCCCGAATTAAATCATTTTTCACATTTACTGCAAAGAAACAAGCTTGTGGGCGCCACTTCTCTGTCGGAGATGGATTATGGTGATATATGTACAGCGCGCAGCTTGATCCACTTTAAAGAGTCTCAATTCAGTGTATAATGTTTCTCCAAGTTTAATTTTGAATGTGAAATGCTCTCACTGCCCACTGCATCCTCAATGATTTAGCTGGCTGGACATCATAAACCATTCATAACTCCAGATAAAAGCTGTAGACTGAGGCCCTGATTTTAAACGTTTGCGCGTGTTAAAACATGCGCAAAGTTGATAAATGCGCAAAAACATGCTGCAGCCGATTTACCACCAAGGATTGCGCCTGTTAAACGGGCAAAATAGCACCTGCAATCCATTTTGCACGTTTGCCTTGGATGAATATGCAATATTTATATGTATGGCGATGACTGAATGTCTGGAACAAAATCTTTATGTAAAGAGATATTTTGTTTGAATATTAAAATCACAGCTGTTGTTTACACAAACGCTGGCAAAAGTAGGCGCGTTAATTTTTTTTATGACAATAACAACTATGGTGGTGTTATTTAGAGAACATGTTTCAATATGTGCACATACATTGTTCTATAACCAGGTCCAGCGTGCCATGCCAGGTATTCCAGTTATCTGCTCCTCGCAGAAAGTGCGCTGCACCTGTTGATCAATATTGGTCAGTGGAATCTCTTCTGTCGGCACCCCCCACATGTCTTATTTGCCGCGGTTTTATTATGAGTGACTTTTTCTTTTGTTCTTCGTCTAATATCTTGCCATCTCTTCTTAACCTCATCTGGTGTTCCTCTTATTTTTCCAACTGCATTTACTTTTATCAAATATCCTCCCATTTTGCAGTCTTTCTGGTAACATCAAGATGTCTAGCTTGGCTATATTTCTATTTGCTTCTTCCATTAATATTTTATTCTCCATGGTACGAATTTTGTTTTCCTTCTGCAAATTTCCTGGTCTCCTTCAACACTCACCATGGCGAATCAATTGCTCACACTAATGCCCCTTTCACACTAGCACCAAGTCAGCCCAGCCTTCATTCAGCCGACACCACACTACCCCGGTTTCGTCTGTTCCCATTACAATGGAAGGCAGTCGCGGCCGAGGTTTATTTTTATAGCTATATTCAATAGCGCATCATTTTGAATTTAGTTTGGAATTTTCTTTTTTTCATTTCAGTTTCTTTATCAATTGGGTGTTATCTGAGAAACTGCAACCAGCTAAATGTTTAGCATCTTTGGTTGATAAATAAGACTGATAAAGTCTTACATTCTTACTGGTAGGAATCAAACTTCTTTCTGTCTTACCTGTGTAGAGCTCAGGACTGTACATGGCTCCAACCATAGGACTCAACTTCCAGCCGGCTATAATTGACAAAAACCACAAGATTAAAACAACATTTCACTGGAAAGTGACTTAAAGCAAGCAGACATTTTTACAACTTGTGCATTTGTCCTCCTCAAGTCTGCTGATCAATGCAAAAAGAGCCTGCATAAAGCTGCATCTGTATAAAGCTGCTATATCCACAGGCCATTTACTCAGTGCCACACTACAGCACTGATATATAGATATTTTTTTTCAAATGAAATTATTATCACCCCATGTGAGGTCAGTTTAATCCAGTTTTCTGCATCAATACTAATTTGAGTCATATTCATAGACATCTTTATAAATTTGGCACACTGTGAAATGAAACCAAATTGGAAAAAATCAATATGTCACAGGTCTAACTGAGCTAAATCCATTACCATATGGTAGCGCTGCCAGGCCCTCTCCATTAGAGTACGGTGTGGTCATCTTCTTGTTTGTCATGACTCTGGCTGTTGCATTGTTGACCTGGACAGCAAACAAAAAACTTTCAGGAGCCAGTTTAACACATGTTCCCTCGATACACAAGTTGTGAGAAACTAAACATCGAACAAAAAGTTCAGAAATTTGTGTTTGGTAGATTATTTCTCTGGTGTAACAATGCTTCTTGGCAATAA
>JAOXYM010000004.1:7949646-7964171 GCA_028567055.1 Leptatherina wallacei | reverse complement strand
GATTTTAGATTATTATTATTTATTTCTATTTTTCTCTTCTGTTTTAATGTACTTTTCTGTAATGTAAAGCACCTTGAATTGTCCTGTACATGAAATGTTCTCTATAAATAAATTTGCCTTGCCTAACAAAACTTTAAAAAGTGCACAATGTTTTTCTTTAAATAAGTAAAAATGGACAAGATAAGGAAAATGCTTTGAGAGCATATTAGTAATGTGTTTGAGATAGTGATGTTATAATGATGTCATAAAATAAACCACAAATCAATCCATTCATTCATTTTTCTTCATTCTTTCAAACAGGATAGTTGCTAAATAGGCAGCAAGTTGATATGAGATGCACGACCCTCCACCAGTCAATCGCTGTCAACTACTGGAAGGATAAACCCACATGAATAAGGAGGACAGGAAGTTGATATATACTTAAAAGTACTTCAGCGTGCTCAAGTCATGTTTAATATGAAACCAGATCCATCAAATCAAATATAAACAAGGTAAAGATCATTAAACAAAGGGTGTCTTTACATAACATAACACAACATTAATTTTGGAATAAATTGGTATTGTGTTGTTAATATCTATGATATTAATCAGATTTGTTCTTAGCTTGTCAAATCAAAACATTATGGACTGATGATTTGGGATATTTGTTGTTTTTTTTCAGTTCCTTCCTATTTGTTTTGAGTGTCATTCAACACAACCCCTACTTTCTACTGATATCATGATTACATGGGCATTTGGAATGTTCCAAGCCATAAAATCTTAGATATTGTGACAGACCGTAACTTAAACTTGGTTAAGACAAATATGAAGGGGCCAGGGAAAAATGATTGCAAATCATCACATCAGTTGACCCCAAACCATTGGTCCTTACATGACTTTCAAGAATATTGAGCATACAACCCAATACTACACTGAAATGTTGTGAACAATGATGAAGTCAAAATACTTACAAAAATGTTTTCAAATGCCACAGTAGCACATAGATTTGCATCTCAGAAATACTGAAGCTAATGACTTACTTTTAATATACTACTCTACACCACCAATGGCAGAAACACAGCAGCAACCCATCACTCAACTGCAGTTAATATTTGAGGATAACCACATTTCAGGCACATCAACTCTTCCCTGGAACAGCATCCCAAAACACTACTGGGCCCTGTTAAATGCGCATCAGTCAAAACATTTCTACCAGCAATTCATCACAGGAAAAACCGAGTACCCCCCCACCCCCAATAAAAAAAATAAATAAAAAAAAAAGAGACAAAAACACAAAACAAATATTCTCGGCCAGCTGTGCGAGAACATTTTTCTTACTGACATTTTCATACCATTTCGGCACTGGGGCTGGTATGAAAGCTTACAGGGGTGATCCACCTACATTAGTGTCCTAGTCAAGTCATTTGTCCTCAGCACTGTCACCCAAGGCGGGCCCTTATTAGGTTCTAGAGTGTCCTGGTTCCTAGGCAGAGTGACAACAAAGCACAGGCCGCTCGGCTATCAGCAGCAGACCGGATGGATGCAGAAGCGGCAACCTCCTCTCAACATTCCCCACAATCTGACAGGAGCTGAAGATGTGGGGTGTTGTTATAAATCCTTTGTTTCCCTTGGGGGGGGGGGGGGGGGGTGGCAGGACTTTCCCTGGTACTGCACAGGAATACAAAGTAGATCGATCGTGTGTTTTGAAGTTGGTGGGAAGGGGAGCAGAATATTAATTTAAAATCCATACCGTTTGATTATTAGTGCAGCGTCAGCACAAGGAGGTGAGCTGCAAACCCAAACTGCTGAAAGCACTCAGCCTTTTTCTTCTACTTGCTTTATTCACTCGCCTTGGCTGAGCATTCAGTCATCTTCTGCATGCTGCACTGATTTACAAATGCTTTGTTGCTCAGCTAAAACTTTGCAGATCCGACTCGACGGAGCATTTCTTCCCCTGCACTCTGATGACATCATGCCATAATGAAAGAAACAACAGTGTCAATAACCAAATGGGAAAAGATGTCATCATCAGGCTGCAGCGGTGCAAAGAAATTGCTCTTTGCAACAACCACACCCCACTGTGCTGCCCCCACATGCAGGTCACAGTGAGACTCTTGTTATTTTAGCAATAAAGTTTTTTTTTGTTTGTTTTTTTTAAATCAAGGACAGAAAGGATAAAGGAAAGGAAACTGTGCTGTCTGAGAGTCAGGGTACTGACTGCTGTAATATTTTCCATTGTCTGCAGATTAGTTTTACAGAAGCACTTCATTTCAATTTTATACTTTTCTGAGAAAGTCATTTTAAAATGTAGGAAAAAACATAACCCAGTTTGCTTCCAGAATATTAATGGTGTCAGTCAGATGAAAGGAATTAAAATATATCTGTGGATGATGTTTTTTTCTTGTCCTTTTTTGGGGGGGGGTTCTTCCTTTTCTTTTCTTTTTTGTAATAATAAAGCAAGAATCTAAATCCATTTTCATTCTTGATTAATTTATCCATCATTTAGTGTATAAAATGTCAGAAATAATGAAAAAACTTAAATTGTAAAACGATGCCTTAAACATTTTTAAACATTAATAAAAAGCTTAGAATTGGTTTGTTGTTGTGTTTGCTTGAAAATGACTTTAGTAATTCATCATTAACTTTCTAATCAATCTTCATTTATATCTTATTAGTGCATACATGCAGTGTCCCATCAGCCTTTGCCTTAAATGAAGATCTCAGATCAAGCTGGTTATAACCCCCCCTCTCTCTGTATTAGTATGAGATGTGATCCTATAAGCTGGAAACAAAGCCGCTTTCCTGCTAGTGATAGGGCAAATCTGTTCTTGCACTGAGAGAATAGGATTGGGGAGGGGAGCCTCCTACCCCACTCTCATTTCCGGACTGTCCAGTCGGTTCAATACGTTTTAGAGGCCAAAGCAATTGATCTGAGCTTCTCTCTCCCGCACAGACAGGCATGCACTCTTCCATTCACATGTGTTTTGAGTGCATTACGTTCCCGAGCCTGTCTGTCAGCACTCCCGGACAGCATGGCGATGTAATGCCAATCATTTTATTTTTCCAAACAGGCCACTTCACCTCCATTACTGCCCGTTTCAGCGATGGAGAAATGGCTTTCTGTCTTCCAGTGGAGTACTTCACCCTACGTAATCCACTCTAATGATGCCCTGCCTTCCTGTAATGCTCTGTTAAACAACAAGATATGACCATTTTTGGATCAATCAAAGAGAGAGGAACACATTTATTGAAAGAAAAGGGTTTAATCTTTTTTTTTTTTTGGAGGGGGGGGGGGGTTGATAAAAGCAGCAACCCGAGGTTCAATACAATTATACTGACTGCCAGATCATAAAGATTTGGCTCTTTGGTTTACCTCGCATAGCCTACCCCTTTCAGTTTCTTACCCCCTTCCCCCTCCAAGATCAAACAAGCAAACAGTAAACCGGGGTTATGACTGTAAACAGCTTTACATCCCCTAACTCAAAATCTTTTTAGCCTGATTAAAGGTCAGGTTTGTTTATATTCCCCCCGTGGTGGAACTCTGTGGGAATTATGGATATTCAACCAGCAGAGGTTTTTGAAGACTTTTTAAAGAGTGTCTGAGCAGTGATGGTACGACCCAATGAACACAGTGAACCAGGAAGATACAACCAGGTTATCGCAGTTGTCTCTTACAGTAAGTGGGTAGCAGTGGGTTACATTGTTACCACTCCAGCTCCATCTCAAAAGTGAACACACGTGCAGTCTTCTGCAGCTGTGAAATGTGTTTGTATTTACAGCACCGCTGCTAACAGACAAGAGCAGAGTAGCCTACATGGAGGGCCCAATGCTGCAGCTACAACTACAGTATCTGCAACGATCACTTAGACTAAATAAACCGATCGCACACGAAGGCTTACCAAAATACAGTGAATAGTTTTGGGGATTTCTTTTTTTTTAAAGAAAAGAAAAAGCTTTAATGAAAGTATCCAAGACTACCACGTTTGTGATTGTGCCTGCTTTACTGTAGGCTATTTGGACAAACGACTTTCCCTCCTCACCTGCCCGACCTCGCCAATCCCTCCTGAGCCGTCGATGCGGGGGCGCTTGCACTCTGCCCCGGTGGAGTCCACCAGAGCGGCCGCTGCCTGTCCGTCGGGCTCCGGGTCTCCGCGCTTCATGCCCCGGACAGCTGCAGGACCGCCAGCCTGGTTGGGATGCACCCCGGCCATGGTGTCCAGCTCCCTATCCCGGTCTATGAGAGCCCGGGACACGGGGAGCATGATGGAAGCAACGTCGGTCGACATTAACATTTAAAATATCTTCTTTTGTTCCCTTTCTAAGAGCTAAACTGGAGGGCTAAGATCACCTATCTGATCTTCTGCGCTTCTATGCTTAAAGCCAATCGGCGGAGGATTAAAAAGGGTATTAATATGCCAAGTTGCCTTCACTGTTCTTTTTTTTTAAATCTCCTTCTTCTGGGCCTTTATATAATGCCTCTCTAAAGAGTTGGTGTAGCCTATCTAATGTTCTCGCTCCCCGGTTAGGAAATTTCGTTGAACAACAATTAGCTCATAAACTCCGCTCGCCTTACTTCCTAAACACAGCGGCTCAATATAAAATCACCTCCCCCCCGCCCCCCAAAACAAAAACACAAGCAGGATTGTCAGTCTGATTTCAAGCTAAGCAGCCCCCTGTCTGCTGACCGTGTATTTATTTACTGCGGGGCTGCCTTAGAGGCCTACGTTGTTTCAGATCATCACAAAACCCAATTAAAAAAACACCGATCCAAACAATGGCTCCTGAGCTAGTCTACCGCTCAGTTTCCATTCGCCCCGTTTTTTGGTTTCCTTTTTTCCTTCTCCACGAGAGCCGAGTGTTTTAAGAGCGCAGCATCCACATCCTACCGCAACCTCAAGACGAAAACCCCCTCAACATGTCTTCCCTGTCGCCTTTTCCCTCCCTATTAGCCACAGGCTTGTACCACAGAGAAGAGGTTCACTGAAAGTCAATCCTCCTCAGTTTTCTCTTCCCATGTTTTCCGAAAGTCTGCGTTTTAAGAAAAAAAAAGCAGTCTACCCCCCCTTAAAAAATAAATAAAAAAAGAAGAGAAAGGACGGACGGACGGACTGAGGGGCTGCGGTGTTTCCTTCTTCTGTCGATTATTTTCTTCCCTCTCTCCGTTTTCCCGGCGGTGTGTTCATGTAGCGTGTGTGTTACAGAAAGGCAAACGTCCCCCCTCCCTCTTCCTCCTACTCTCTTGCTGTAGTCATTCCCCTCCTCCTATCTTCCGCTCTGCCTTTGAACGCTGAGCCAGGCAGCCATGCAGCCTGCAAATACACGCAGTGTGCCGCAGTGCTTCCATACATTTCACAGAGGGGAGGTGTGTGCGAATAGTGTTAGAAAGAGAGGGGGCGAGAGGAAGGGGGGGATAGCCCAGAGATATTGCCATGCTTCTTGAGTCAACCCCCAAAACCTTTAAATCGAATGCCCCCTTTTCCTCCTCACATTTCTGCCTGTGCGTAATTCTCCAACATGCGGCCGACTTTTTATGGATTTCCCAATTGTTTAACGGTGTCACATTACACGGCTCGATATTAAAAGAGGTGGGCTTCTCTGCAAGATTTCATGCCTAACTCATTACACAACCAATGCCCAGGCCAAGGTCTTCGCACAAGCCCAGTTGTGAGTCATGCAGCATGAAGCGCTTCATGTTCATCTGGCATTTTTATTGCTAGGATGACACCAAGTGGTCAAAGGGTAACACTAGGCAGATATTTCAAACTGCCATTTGTTTGGGCATAAAAGGTGTTCTGGCTCCTAATTACACTGGATGTGGATACACACTCGTGTTTTTCTTAGGTAGTTTTATCTGGAAATTATGCACGTTTGAGTTCTTGTCAAAGCTCAGACACCAACATTTTGGGTCACTAATAAATTTTATTTTAGCTACATGAAAGATGAAAAATTTCAGTTTTATCCCAATCAAACTTTAGCAAATGTTTGAATAGCACTGTACACACATCTGTCAATGGGGCCATCACAATAAGATTCAAATATTGGATAGACCTATTTGAACTGGCCAAAATAATTCAATGGATAAGAACCATATCTTACAGCTTATATCAATAATAGTATCAGAATATTTGTTTGAATAAACTTGCACAATCCTTACCTTTTAAAAAAAGGACAGAACTAAATTTTCCTGCCCATGTACAATTGGCTTATTCCAACTCAAACTCATCTTTGTGCCTAAACCTAACTAACTCACCCAATGAAGGTAGCACTAGTCAGTTTGAGCCAAAGAAGCTAGCTCAATGCCAGGAGGTACAACAACAAAAAAAAGTAGCACACTGCTGAATTTAGTTCAAAGATTTAGAAATCAATACACAATACTGACTTAAACATAACTGGATGTTATTCATTTTTAATGTGTGAAGTCTCTACATACTGGTCTTTGGGTGACATTTCTGTAAATGACGACGAACACCACAGCTCCACCCAGATATCATTGCACATCAGTCTTCACCTTCTACAAAAAACATGTATATGATTGCCACAAGCTGTGCAGATATGCGTTTGACATCTTGGTCTGATGTCAAAATGTGAACACTATGATGATGACGACCGTTTAAATACAAGCCAACACTGAACTAAAATATTAAGTGGTCCATTCATGGTTCAGACATTATGCATGCTGTGCAATAAGTACATGTGCCAAATTAAGTTAATCTGTTATTATACGAAAAGCCAAATATCCTTCCCTTTTTGTGAGTAGTAAATGCTGCAGACATGTTTCAGTCTTCCACATGTAATACATGCTGGTAAAGTATTTATAAATGCATCTAATATTTGGTTCAGGTGTGAGCAAGTTTAAAAAAATAAAAATAAAAAAATCAATATGGAAGTTCTGTCAATCAGGCTATCCGTTTGTGTGATCACATGTACCAGACAGCGTGCAGCTGCTCAGAGCTGTCCACCATATTGCAAGTTTAGTCAATGCTGGAGTCTGTGACAAACAATTTTTTAATTGGCCAGCTGGGTCCCGTCTTTACAGGTAGATAAATTTAATCCAATATTCGTTTTGCCTTTTACTTTTAAAGTCCAATTCACTTCTCATGCCTTTTCAATGCCACCTTCTACAAAACCTACTGGCTGCTGGTTTAGGAGCAAAAATACAAAAACACCATTAATTTAAGAGCTTTTATTGGGAGGTTAAATGAGTGGAAATCTGAGGCCAGAAAAAAGACAAAACATATGGTCAGAATACAAACGATTTGTGACAAACAAGTAGAAGTTGAAATATATAAGTCGACTTACCAAATCATCATCATCTTGACTAACTCCAGCATCCTCCTTGTCTCAACTGATAAACAGGAAATAGATCAGAGTTGATAAATAATTCATACCTCCTCATTACTTAAACATTCTCCTGCTGTCATATGGATCTGCACCTACAACCAACTTGGGCTGTTTTCAAGCGAAGAGGGTTGTAATAGACAGTTTAATGGCTTCTACCAGGGTTCAGGAGGAGTGGTGTGGATGGTCTGACAAATGACCGTTTCCTCACCATCAGTGGCCAAAGCATCCTTCAACACAAGGCCCATCTTGCGGTGAGCAGATCTCAGTTGAACACATGAAGTAGATCTGAAAGGAGGCACAAGTAAAGCAGAAATTCAAAGAGTGCAGTATACTAAAGCAACAGCTGGAGGCGACTGGTCAGAGTAGAAAGTTATAAAATGGCCTCTCCACACACCTCATAAAACGCTG
This sequence comes from Leptatherina wallacei, assembly GCA_028567055.1. Lineage (NCBI taxonomy): Eukaryota > Metazoa > Chordata > Actinopteri > Atheriniformes > Atherinidae > Leptatherina > Leptatherina wallacei. The sequence continues at coordinate 7,956,443 of JAOXYM010000004.1, read as the reverse complement.
ATGTAGAGATTTAGATAGAGCAAAAAAAAAAAAAAAAAAATTTTTTTCCAAGGTGCATGCTTCTGCTGAATAAGCAGGCATATTCTTAGACAGACAGACAGACAGACAGACAGACAGATACAGACAGATACAGACAGATACAGATAGACAGATAGATTCCACCATTTTCCCCCTAGAGACTCACAGCTGCTCATTTTAAACTTTTGAAGTTTGCCAAACATAAAAAAAACTAAGTATTTCAAGATGCAATTTTCCAATTTGGGAAATAAATTTCACCTTCCTGCCACAAGTCAGAAGCAAAGCTACACCAATTCATTTTCACTGACTACATCTTAACATATGAAGGTGGAACCAGCAGCTGATTAGCTTAACAGCTTTTTTTATTTTGCATTGCACTTCCAGCAAAACTAAAAAGGTACACATTTATTCAAAGTTCAGCTGTATGAAGTATTTACAAGCAATCAGTCCCTGCAGCTGAAAGCAGTCAGTGCTCTCTGGAGAGTCAGGAACAAATCCTGACAGACAAGCCTGTTGCTAAACGGTCTTGGTTACAATAGCGTGTCACAACACAGACCATATTACACAGCGCCAGCCTGTAGAAAGGTCCTATGCAACCTTGGCATGGTGTTAAAACCACAATACAGCATTCAACTGGCAATAAAATTTGAGGTTTGAGTATTAGATGCCAAAAGAGTATTCTCTGGAAGCCTCTTCTTTTAGCTTGGCCTGAGCACTCTAACCACTGTTTATTGCAAAGATGTGGCCTTTATGAGAACTTAAAAAAAAAAACCTTAATAGGTAAAAAAATTAGTGGTGGGACTTTAAAGCGTTTGTTACGATTAATTACAAAAAAAAAAAAACACAAAAAAAATTTAACGCATCTAATCACAGCTTGTGTGTCAGAGCAAGATTTCCAGTACGCCGATGACATGTCAGAGCTCGGCTAACGCAGCGTTTCCAACTTAGTGACTTTGGCGCTATATTTAGTGAGTTTTCAGACCCCTCAAGCAACTCCATTTCAAAAAAGGTAACTAGTGACAAATCTAAAGACATCTTCTGATGGTATTGGAGACTGACATGAAAGCATGCAACATTTACTCTGTCGTAGGCCCCCCTCCCCTGACCAAAGCACAAGAGGCTCAGACCTAATGCAGCATCAGTTCCAGCTGCAATCACTACAGTCAGATATGGATGCCTATTAATTAAGTGTGGACGAAAACATTTCAAAAGTTCAAAATACTATAACTTGTTACAACTGTTAGTTAAATGGCATGCAATATTTCAGACTTTACTAGAGCTTGAGTTTACAATATTAATGTCTGACTTAGGGATGCAGAATATATCGGCTTCAATATCGGTATCGGCAGATGTTGGACATTTTTTAAAATATCGGTATCGGTCCAATAAGTAAAACTTGGCTGATATTATCAACAGATATTTATATCTGGCCGTTTGTGTGTTGGGAGGAGGTGGGTGTGTGGCCATGTAGTATTCTCTTGGACATGTGACAGTTATAGTAAGGCAGCATCGTGGGGTGTTTACCTGAAGCGGAGAATATCAGCGGTGTGGTAGTTTTCATGGTATCGAAAGAAGATACTCGAAAATCAGTTTGCAAGACTTGCAACGTCAAAGTAATGTGAGGAGGATGTCATTTCAAATCATTCAACACCATCAGTTTGATACGTCATCTGAAAAACCGCCAACCAGAGGTTCACAAACTTTTGTGGAAAACTAACGCTGCTAACGCTAACTTTAAGTTAAGATAATCAAATTCTGTAGAAAATTAATTTTTTAAAAAACGATATCGGTAAATATCGGTTATCGGCCATTGCAAAAATATTCATATCGGATATCGGTATCTGCTAAAATTTTCATATCGGTGCATCCGCTACAATCCATTTAATTGAAAAAAATTAAGCATTTGGGGGGCAACTATATTGCGATTAATCGAGACAGATTCCAAAGCCTCTAATTACAGTAATTAGACTTTTTTAAATCGAATCCCACCCCAATTAAATATATTTCTTTAACAATTTCAGCATTCATTTTCAAAAAACAAATTCCTGATTTTAACCCCATCCAAATCCACTGTGTTCACTATCACACCATGATAGTCCAGGGATTCAGTTCGACTAGAAGGGGGATTACGAGGAATTTGCACCTTTGTTTGGTTCAATTTCACACTGCACTTCACTCAAACGGATCAAACCACCTAGACTTTACGGAGCAACAACAACTGCTCTCTGGGCGGCGATATTCCCTGAAAGAACTGCTGACTAACAAGAAGGAAAAAAAATCTGTTTCATTGGCCAGGAGCAAAAATGGCTTGTTCACCACAAGCTAACAAATGTGGTGTTGGGGTAAATGTTTTTACATTATGATGAAAACCATTTTAGGTTGGAACACCAATAGGAGCAGCAGGGAGGTAGCAAGCAGACATGTTGCGCTACATCCTGCACCACTTCCTCTCTTCCTGCAGGTCCGTTTATTTTCAGACTGTCAACGAACTGCACCAGAGCTCATATGCAAGTGAACAGAGACCACCAGGTTTACAAACCGACCAAAGTTCCCTTCTTTTGCACCAGAATTCAAATATATGTCCACATTGCTCCAAAACAAACTGTACTATCCATAGAAGTAGACCATGTCTTATTTAAAGCAGACCAAACAGCACCAGTATGAGTGCGTCATATGCCTTGGTAAAAAGCCTTGTTCCAAATTCAATTAACCTCTAGTTGAAGAAAGGGCTTTATTTAGACATTTCTCAGAAAAAAATTATTGCAGAGTCTCCGGCTCAGCCTTACCTCTTCATCCATGTCCTGGAACTCATCATCAGGCAGGAACTGAAAGGTGCTGATGGTAAAGCGACGGGTCTGACTCTTAGGAGAAGATTGTTCCAGGTGAGACAGCACCGTCTTTGGTGGTGCTGGGTCCAAGGGGTTGGGGCACCTAAAGAGTTATTTCAAAGTCATGGGCCATGGAGAAAAGAGAATTAGTAGTGGGTATAAGTAGTTGGTATCAAAACTGATGTGTGTACAATAAACCAGCATTTTAGTTCTTTCCACAGCCACTTCTGCTGAAAATTTTTTTTGTGTGCATTTCATTTTTTCCCTTCCATGCAGAGCATGTTCCAACATACCCGTTGTAAAGCAGCACCCACACAGCCTTCCCAGAGCGGGGGTAGGCCACGCAGAAGTGCACCAACAGCACCAAACTGGGATCTGGGGAGTTCAGGATCCGCACTTCTAAATGGAGAGGTTTCCCCACCAACATGTGCAGAGGCTGGTGATACTGTGGGTAGTAGCTGCTGTAGTCAGCATCTAATATGGGACGAGTATATAGGGAAGGAAAAATAGGATTTGTTAAATGACTTCACATATTCAAAGCCAGAAATGTTTTTGGCAATCAGATGCTGCAAATAATGAAGTTTAACCAGTCATTTGACTTATTTTTAACCAAAACAACTTTGTGTCTAAATTTGATCCATGTGTAATTAAGATAAGTTTACCTTTGGCAATCCTGAGCTGAACTCCAAAGACCCCTTGAGTATGAATTTCTGGACCAAAGGTGGGAGTTTTAACCACATAGTTCACAGACAATGCAGTACCTGGTACATACCTGCATTCCACCAGCAATCTGAAAATGACAGGGGATAGAAAGCACGATAAAACGAATAGAGTCTAATATCCAATTCCCATTTCTGCCTTTATTTAATGGCTAAATGTATTTAGTGCAATGAAAAATTGATCATTGCTCTGATTTCCAGTGTCATTTTGAAATTGACTAGACCAGTGGTTCCCAACCTATTTTCCTTGAGGACCCCTTTCATGCAAATGCTAAAAAGCTGTGGACCCCCTGCCCCACCCGTGGCTAAAACATGCTGGTTTTATGCTTTCATTAGCGAAATTTTCACCATAAATAATGAATTCTGGCTGAGTCTTGTCCTTCCATGAAGCCAGAATTAACACAACAACATATTGCCTTCCTTTATAAAGATTAAAAAAAGAAAAAAAGAAGAAAAAAAAGCACAATTTGGGGACATTAATCACAGTGGCTTTGAATGGTCAAAGCCTCAGCAACCCCTGTGCACTTTGGGGGATCCCGGACCCCAGGTTGGGAACCACTGGACTAGATGTACAGCAGGGGATTTCTGAGTTGGTCAGACGGCATATCTTCAGAACCAGCTCTGAAAGACAATTAACTTGAGAAACAGATGCTCTGCCTCCTCATGGCTTCATCGTGCCATCAACTTCCCCTGGAAACATTCGGGAGGAGTGCATCTGTTGTGCAGCAGCAAGATTTTATAAAGAGTTCAGATTTGTTTTGGCAGCAATGTTCATGTTTTGCAGTAAAAGTATGAAGACATTTTCAAACAACTGCTTCAAAGTTTTTTCTTTTAAAAATTTTAACAGCACATTTTTTTTATCCAATAGTTTAGTTTTTTAGTTTTGTCAGCGTAGTGGGCAAAAATCAACTTAATTGCTAGTTAATTGAGCATTATTAAAGATATGTAAATTTAAAAAAAAACTCCAACAAAAACAAAAGCTGTCAGTAAAGCTCAGAAGAGAGTGAAGCACGACATGCATGTAGAGGACCCAGAGGAAACACCCACATCAGGTATAACAGCAGCCGATTATAGGTGGCAGCTCTGATGGAGCTGCAACACAATGCTGGTGCTTGCTGTGAACACTGTAGGTAACTTAACAAGTAGTAACATGAGCTGACCTGACAGGAGAATCCCTTGTGATGGTGCCATAGTTTAGGCTGACTGCTTGTATCATGTTGATTATCTCCACCATGTAAACGACCATCTTCCCCACCACCTGTTAGGACAGAAGTGGAAATTAAATTCTGTATCTCGACACTTAGAAAACGTAGCATACCCGTTTCATCCCTTGCACAAACACCAGTTATGATGATTAACTAACCATGCAAAATATCCAACCTGTGCAACAGTGTATACATTTTTTTTTTTAAAGTTGGTGGAAAATTATGTGCAGGGAATGATTAAACTGTTTTCTGTTTGCGTTCAGTCTGCGCACAGATGGCCCAGAGACCTCAGTTGAGAGATTGGAGACAACCAGTTTGGCGAAGAGGGTGTCATTAACGTTAGCTGCTGTTGGTGCAAATTTTAAACCTTTTATCTGTATATGTAAAATACTAATGCATTAAAAAAAAAACACAGAACCGAGGTTTACATATGACAAAAGAACTTACCCAGCAGCTGCACGCCATGGAATCCAAATTCTCAAATGAGGTCCCTGGGCCATTTGTGTGCGCACGGATTTCCACCAGCTTTTCTTTTTTTAACTGTTGACTCTTGCCGGGCTTGGTAGAATCCTGCATTTCATAAACTTTATATCTTTTTTATTTTACATGGATTTTATTACAATTTTTAAAGGATGACCTACTTTCATTAAATGCACGTTAGATCGAGGTATTTATGGCGTGAATTTTTCGGGGCTTCCCGTTGCTCACACAGCAACAAGCAAACGGGACGCAAAGTTACAAGAGTGTAATCCTTCAGTTAGTTGAACAGCCCCCTGGAGTCTTCCTGAGTTTAAAAAGAAACTCTGGGTCAACTTACTCACAGCTGAGCAACTCTGAGTTTTCAGTTCCAGAACAGCAGCTCGGAGTTAGTTCAGTCAACTCTAAGTATCTTTACCCAGAGTTAGGAACCACAACAAAAAGCAATCAATGGAGCCCCGAAACCTGGATTCCCCATGGCAACTGCTGACAAAATGCTAATTATTCGACCTAATTGGTGCAAAGGTTCTTCTGTGAGTTAATATAATGGTGGAAAGAACAATCTTAGTTTAAAGTAGGTTCAATGCTAAGGGTGAAAAACAGAGGCAACAGAAATTGAAGTATAAATATATATTTAAAAATTTTTTTTTTTTAATCAATATATTAGGCTACAGCTTTTAGACCACAATCATACATTTTCTTTCCGTTTCATACTGACATACAAAATAAATATTCAGTCTAGTGATTTAAACCCCCAACAGATACTGTTAACTCATACATGTCCTCTCACCTATTATCCATATTTTTTATTTTAGATATAGCTGGATTAAGATTAAATGCCTTCACGTGAGGAAGAAGAGGAGATTGGTGAGGAGTCTGATAGATCTAGCACACATTTGTGGAATTATGATTTCAGACATGTGAGGACTTTCCTAATGACTCCAACGTTGTCTCTCCAAAATCTTTCATGTTGCCAACGTTATAAAGAAAGGTCTAAGTTACAAAGTAGTATCTTAAAATCCCGCAATGTAAAGTACAAATCTTGCTGTGACGACGTCGCAGCACGTGCCACCATGTTCGATATGTAGAGCTGGAAAAGCAGAGTGACTGCAAAATGGTGCTGTTTTGTGAGCTATTGATCAGGAAATAATAGCACATCTTCAGAGTTCTGAAAGGTCCTCTCCATACATAAATTATTATGTATTAATTCAGCTTCTACATCTCTGGAATCACGTTAGTACGAACAACCCATGTCTAACAGCAGCTTCAGGTGGGAGTAGATGGGTAGAACCCCAGGGTTACTTTAAAGGTGAACCTGCTAGAGAGTAGGTTTACTTCATGGATTCAGTTGGTAACTGACTCTGGGTGAGACTTACCCGGCTTTCTGGAAAGGAAAACTTTGAGTATGTTAACCTTGAATTGGTGGAAACTCTGAGTTTCTACATAACCTGCTTTCTGGAACAGGCCCAGATCTGAATCCCTTTAACAAAACCAGATTTTGCCCATTTATGTCCCTCCAGGCTTTTAGGGATTATCCGAAGTAGGATAAG
>JAOXYM010000004.1:7936323-7949546 GCA_028567055.1 Leptatherina wallacei | reverse complement strand
TTAACAAAACCAGATTTTGCCCATTTATGTCCCTCCGGGCTTTTAGGGATTATCCGAAGTAGGATAAGGGAAAATGAAAGCTACTAAGTAGTTGTATATGTCGGAGAACCGCAGGTCTAGTAAAAAGTCCACTCCAATTGCCTCAAAAGTAAAAAAAAAAAAAAAAAAAAAAAGTATACCAGGGACATAATTAGGGTCAGGGGTATTTAATCTATCTAGTTGCCTTGTAGATTGAAAAGTATCTTCTGAGTTTGAAATTAAACTCCAACAGCGTAAATATACAGTTAAAGCAGATTTTCCTGCCATCATGGCGGCATAAACAAAGAGTCATGTGATGTCCGGAGCTCTATTGGTCTCAAACTGTTATCTAGAGACTGTAGCTGGGTTTGTGGTGGTAGTCATTTATTTCAAACATGTTAGAAAAACATAAACAGAATAGAAAACTGAAGTGTGCTCTTTGAGAATTACATTCATCTCATAATTTCTGTGATATTACATCTTACCTCAGAGGAATGCAGTGACACAAAAGTTTTTGTCAAATCAGACAACAACTTGTAAACATTTAATCTTTCCCAGTTGAGCCGTGATTCACAAAAGGTGTTCCTATTCCCTCTAAAAAAAAAACAAGCAAAGTCCGCCTCAGAAGTGCAAAAGTGGGGATGGGCAACGTAGCTCATTGTTGACCAGAGCACGTGTTCCATGTGCAGTTTTGATTTTTGGAAACTGGTACACATTTTGCCATTTTTGGCTTTTCCACTTTTTTTATGCCTTTTTCAAGTCATGAAACTGATGAGGAACCTGACGTAAGCCAAGTCTATGAAAAAGAAAGGGAATGGCAGTGTTGAGAAAAGTAACTTGGGATCTAAATGAGCCCAGTCAAAGCAAGGACCTCTGCAGAGTTCAATGATCACTTTATTAAAGGTTAGCAAATCATTTTACTTAATTCAATTAGGGTTCTACTGTTAGCTTCTGATCTTTTATGGGCAAACTAAAGCTCATGGGGTGATTAAAACCACAAACCACTTACCCAGACTGTAGTAAGTAAAATTCCAACAACATGCAGGTTGAGCCAATTTTAACACCTTGGGTTCCTACAAAGAATCTAAGCCATGACAGAGTTTACACCAAACACATGTAGCAACAACGCTATGGCAACACCAAAATGTGCACTTACAGGTGCAGAAATAATGCAGCATTTGTCATGTAGGATCTTAATCCCAATTGCCTTCACCCATTTCACACGAGTTACAGGCTTTCAAACTTTACTATGATGTCATCCACTTCTCCACATAGATAATTGATCACAGTATTGTATAGTTTGAGATGTCAGGGAACTGAACTGATTGGCATTTCACCAATTCAAAGCTAAAATCTTTCTTGGATAATGAGAGGATCTAAAAACCACAAAATTCAACTTTTTAGTTATCTAGTGCAAGAGCTCAAATCTAAACTGTACAAATAGTCAAGATGACATCTTGCATCTTTACACATGAGCCATTTTTGTTTGTGACAAAAAGCTTCTAGATGGTTACGAGATACATTTAGAGGTCATCTTCACCGAAAGATTGATAAAATACCAGTGAGAAATGCCAACAGCTGTGTGTTGGGAACATTTAGCCCGTTTCCTATTTCACTATGCATTCTGCCGTTTTTCAATGATACAAAACTGATTTTAATTTGATATCATTTTAGCCCCTTTCAGACTTGCTATGAAAAGTGGTAATGTTGCGGAAGTTGTCTTTTAAACTGTTCGCATTCAGACAAACGTTCCGCTCTTTTATCTCGGAGCTAGCCCCCATATCATAAGAGCGGAAATGTTGCGGCACGTCGTTTTGCCTGTACGCACAAGAAATGTCCCGGACAAGTTGCAACACAAAGACGTCTTACCCACCGACTTATCCGGAACATTTCCCCATATCTGAACATAGTCGGGACATAAAAAGTGCAAGGGCTGTGTTTGAAAGACAACTCTGGTTAAAGAGCGGATGGACTTTACCGCACATATTCCCCAATGCAAGTCTGAAAGCGGCTTTTGAGTATAAATGCAAAAATATGCAAAAAATTCTGACCAGCACAGAATCAGACATATTTAGGAAATAAGATTAATTCATTACCCCCACCAAGGCACAGAGGTTATATTTTTTCAGCGGCGTACATTTGTCTGTCAGTCAGCAACATAACACAAGAAGTAATGGACGGATTAAATTTTCAGGAAATCTCCAAAATGGTGTGAGGAACAACTTGATCCAGGGGTGATACGATCACTGTCTGGATCCAGGATTTTTTTCAAAGAACCACCAGAGGGGATCATTTTAAAATCCTGCTGACACAGCATCAAAAAAAGAAAGACGGCCAAATATTTCTACTCCTTCAATTTTTTTTAAACAATGCGCAAGACGTCTGCTGATATTCATCTATTGTACTGCACATGATGGGCTTAACAATGAACGCACAGCGTTCTCTCTGCATCAATTCTGGCATTGATGCAGCTCCAGTAGAGGACATATTCATTCAGTGCAGCCATGTCCACAATGTTATAAAACACTGCAACAGGCCATCTTGTAGTTACAGCTCCACATGAATACTACCTCAGCATCTTGTCAAGGATGTCTACTCTTCATATTCTGCTTCTTTTAGTTCTTTTTTAAAAAAAAAAATTGTTTCCAGCAGCGTAGTCAGCAAGTCTGTCTGTTAGCAACATAACTCAAAAAGTAATGGATGGATTTTGATGAAATTTTCAGGAAATGTCAGAAATTGTATAAGGAACAAGGAACATTTTACACAGTCTGGATCTAGGAATTTTTTTTAAGGATTCTTTACTATTGGGAGATGGGGATCATATTGCCATTACAGCTTCTAACGCAACAGATGATACCCAGAATCATTGGCAAAAAAAAATTACGAGATCAACAACATCATGGTAAATGTTGTAATCTGACATTGTTTGACCCGGATCATGTTGGTATTCTGGATCTAGTGATCCCAAGGTTCAAAATATTCTTAAAATGAAGAGTTCACTGGATCGGTGTTCAAAATATCAAAACATTGTTCTCATGTTCAGACTAAACTAATATTTTACGATTTGCTTTTGTTTAGTGCATCTCACCACTCTGCGCATCCCGCAGCCATCCATTGGGATATTGAACAAGGCGTACTCAGAGGTTGTTCTCTGAGGTTTGCAGGTCGAGTTGTTGGCAGCAACAAGCAGAGCAGGAGATAGAGGGGGGTCTGTGAGGGAGGCGGGCACTGAGAATATCATGCGGCGGTCAATAGTGCACTCTGGAGGGGGATACAAACAGATACGCATGCACAGTTATGAAAAGGTCAGATGAACAAAAGGTCAGAAATCTCAGGAGGTAATTGATAATGAAACCCAAGGTATCTTCAAGCCTTTTGACATTCTGCGTCACTGCCATCTTCCATCATGCTGTGCTGGCCCCGAATATACTACTTCACACATCCAGCTGCTATAGAACTTACATTTCTGTACTCAGAGCAGCTCAACTGTACTAAGCTGAGTGGCGTGAAAATGCCACTAAGTGGAACTCACCATCCATTGGGTAGTAGCAGGCAGGAGGGTGCTTGTCGAAGCAGCAGCCCATGGAGAGGCACTGTGTCTGGGATATAGAGCTGGATCCACAGGGTAGACGGTATTCGCTATGAAGGTTGCACTCTGAGGGGCAGCATGACAAATGTCAGGCGCATGATTAAAATAACTCTGGCCTGGACGAAACAGTCTTAGGCAAATTGAACAGCCTTTCAAAGTAGTAAACGTAACATAAAAATAAATAAATCTACCTACCATGCCCAGACCTCGGGATCACAACTGGACATGAAAACTGAGCCTCCTTTCTTCCACTTTCTGTCATATAGATGACAGTGATGATGTAATTGTCACCCTTTTGAGAAAAACATTGATACAAGAGTCAACAGGTACATAAAATGGCCCCTTATGCAAAAGGTCATGTGCTCAGCGTGAAATTTAAGTCGATACTTGCCTGCACATTCATATGACAGTGTGGATGTAACTGGAGTCTCAAATGGATTCTGCCATCTTTGCCTTCACTCGAATAATGCACACAGTCTTTTGGGGCTTCAAGAAGATTCACCTGGTTCCCTTTGATGTCTTAAAATAAAAATGTGTTCTCTCATATCAACAGTTTAATATGCAGAGCTGTAATTATGTCCTTAGAAGTCTAAACAAAACAAAAAAAGGCACAGAATATTTTTCTAGTCAAACTAAAGAGAACCTCAACCCCCATTCACTGCACACCAGTGTCCCTGAACCATCTGAACTCATGCAGAACTGATGGTTACCATATGCACCACACACACACACACACACACACACACACACACACACACACACACACACACACACACACACACACACCTTTAACAGCTATTTCTGAGATGGGACCATGGGGAAGCATTATAGTCATCTGCTGGAAGGAGCAAAAGACCTCAGTCAGAGACGGACTGGTCTTGTCCTTGGTGGTGCTTGGTGGGGGCGGGTCAGCTGGTGCTGGAGTTTTAGTAATACTTTGGTATGGGCACTGCAGGTCCCAAGTCCTGTTCTGCCAAGTGGAGAGGTCCCAATATCGAATGGGAAAGGAAACAGTCGTGGGAGGCTAAAGCAAGAGAGAAAAATCAATATAAATCAGTAAGAGTAACCACGCATGGTTTCCAGCTACTGCATTTAAAAATAAAGTCTGAATTGAGCTCATCTCACAAAAACATCAAGTTCTCACCAGCTGGGTTGCACAGTAAAGGTTTGAAAAAAAAAAAAAGAAATACTCTGTCCAGTGCAAATGCTGCTTATATTCTAAATGGGATTCATCTTAAATACCAACTGCTGACAATGAAAGAGTGCTGGTTAAGTGCTGTAGCGACAACCCAAGTGGTGCAAACTGCAAGTGACAGCGAACAGAAATTGATCAAATGGAGTCTCACTCGTAACTCGCTGTGACAGGCAGGCAGAGGAGAGTGGAGGACGGCCCCATGGCCCATTGTCATCTGTATCATGTATTTGCAGAGTGGAGACACGCTGGAGAGGAGCAGCCATCTCTTTAGGTGGTCTGAGATAAGAAACCAGAGTCTTTAAACCTTTGACTTCAGCATCAATATCGGTATGTAAACAAACCAAAAAGAAAACTAATGGGAGTGTCTCTGAAGCAAGCTGCAATTAAAAAGTTGTAGCAGATGAAATAATTTCCAAAAGGTATAATTATTCAAGCGAAACAAACCAAAAACAGTACTCCAATAAATCTTCTCACCTATCATTTTCACCAGTTTACGTCATCTTTAGAGTTAATGAAAGTACTATCAGTATTACAGTATCTAATATGGCTTTCCTCCATAAACATCACAGTTTAAAAACAAACAAAAAAAAAACCAGGTTAAAACATACTCCATCTTCATTAGCACCTTGTAAAGCCCATCACCACTCATCAGGCTATTGTGACACAAGAGTACCATGCATTGACCCTGTGCAAGCCTGCCATGCTAATTAGAAGCATTAATCCATCAAACATTTCAGTGTATGAGGAAAGAGGACTCAAAAAGACAGAATCTATGTGGTCTTCTGGTTGTATTTTCTGAAAGTACTGGGTACTTTGAGTGGGGCTTACAGAATGCTATGGAGGAGAGTTATTCAGTGTAATCCTATAAGAAGGTGCAATATTCCTGGTGAGATCATTCCTGCCAGCAGCCATCACCCTCCGGAACAAGGCCCTATCTTCTACTTTAATTTAATTGTTTGTTTAATCATTATTTTTATTTGAAAAAAAAAAAACTCTGCTACAACAATAATTTCCCTCAAAAAGGGATAAATAAAGTATTTTTCATTTCATTTATATTGTCAGAGCAGAGCGAATGCTGATACACACTTCCTGTTTTTTCTGATCCATGCTGGCTTCAGCCCTGCAGATCAAACAGACCAGCAAAAGCAGATGCTTCATTTAGAGTAATTTGCCCAAGCCTTGCAGGACTTTAGACTTTATACCTCAATGGAGACAGAAAACTTAGGTAGTCTATGCTAAGCAAAATATTTCACACTATGTCACAATGAAAACTATTTCGCACCAAAGACTCAAACTGGGTGTTGTGAAACAAAATTGCAACTAAAAGACATTAGAATCTTTTATATGTCACTACCAGCTTCTCACTGGTAGTGGCCAACACCTTAGCAAAATGCTCACCCCTGTACAGACCATGACCTGGAGGACTCATGTTTCTTTTGCCAGCACTGATCAATGAGTTTTCCAATCTGTGATGAATTAAATAGCCAACCCTGAACTTGAGGCGATACAAAGACATATTTTAAAAAAGGGACTTAAACTTTTTTGAGGGAATCCATAACTGGCTTCTGAGGGCTGCACAATGGTTATCAGCTTGGCACATGGAAGAGTCTGTGTTTTTATCAATTTTAAATCCCTTTCAACAGCCTGTTGCATGTTGGATGATATCCCATGTCCACATGTAAACTCAATCTGGCATGATTTCATTCACAAGGCTATTCCTAGTCGATTTCTCTTTGCGTTTACAGCCTTGAAAGCTGGTCTTCACTTTCAGGATTTATTCCTGCTGCTTGTTTTCAGAAGTCATACTAAAGGATGGATGAATAGGGGGGAAAGGATATTTAAATAAACTGCTTCCTTTACATGGAATAAACTGCTAAACTAAAAGAAAAAAGTGGTCTTGCCAGATAAATCCAGAACAATTTTATGATCCTTAGAGGCAGATATATTACAATGTGTGCACCTCGATGTACTTCATGACTTTTCATCTTGTGGTCAAACAATTCAGCCACATATTAAGTTTCATTTTATCTTTAAGCATTTGTCCCATTTCAGTGTTTCTACAGGTTGCTTTAGCAGAAAAGATCACCGATCAAAATAATTTCTCCCAGTTAAAAAGAAAAATGTTCCACTAATGTACAATTAACAAATGCCACCTAACAGAAATGACTGAAGCAAAACTCTCAAAGATCAATAAAGTTTTCAAAATTATGAGAAATAAACAACCTCGCTGAAAGGGACTGGAGAGATGTGCAACAGTGCAGCTGCATCTGAAACAAATAGGACCTTCATGGGAGTCAGAAGAAAACCGGTCCTGCACCTCCACCATTAAAATTCTAATTGCTAATTAACTTTGTAATCAAAGCAGATTTTTTTCTGGGAACAATTTACACGGAGTGGTTATGTTTTACCCTTTAGTTTAATAAATTAATACCAGACATGTCATCTTTTAACTTTACACCTTCCAGAAGTCAGGTCATGTTCCACTCATAAAAAGTAACTTCTTGCCAAAAAAAAGGAAAACAAGAAAAAAAAAGGAACTTTGGTGTTTACAGAAATACTGACCTCTGACCTGAATGGATTCTGGGTCTGCAAAAGGAAGGAAGGCAGCCATCCTCCCATCCAGACACCAGAGATGGGGTGTCTGTGCAGTAAGCCATGGTGGGTTTGTGGTGGTGGAGGGAATTTTTGTTGGAGGTTTAATATTTGAATAGTAGGGCCAATATGGATAGTGTTGCTGGTGGTGAGGTGGGTATAAAAAAGGATGATTAGGATAATAGGGGTAAGTGTAGTAGTCACAAGTGGAGTCACTGGAAGGCTGACACATGCCTTGTGGGGTCACAGGTTCCTGAGGTTTCTCTCTGGTGGGAGGAAGATATGTAGGCAGTGGAAAGTGAAAGGGACTCTGGAAATATAATTGGCTTGGGCTGCCACTGGTACTGGCTGTAGAGCTACTGGGGGGAGAAGGAGGATGTGAAGCAGGGCTGGAAACTGTCTGATGGGAATTATAAGAAACTTGTAGATAAAGTGGATTAGTTTGATGCTGTGAATCCGCTGGCTGTTTCTGTGAAGGCAGAAGAGGGGGAGCAGCAGGTGTTTGGGCTGCTGATGCTACAGTGGAAGCAGGGTGGTTCCGTTCTTGAAGATTGTACTTAGGGTGGTGAGAATCTTCTGGAAGTTTAGGGTTTTCTTTTGTCGTCTGGCTCAATGCCATGTAGAAGTTTGGTAGATGGGGGTGATACCGCACAGCTGGAAGTTGAGCAGGGCCAACAGGTAACTTAGAAACTTGATGAGAAGAATGATCCCATACTAGAAAATGGTAATGAGGAGGGTACTGCAGGACCCCGTCAACAGAGCTGGAAAACCTGCCAGGTTCTGAAGGATACTGAAACTGCTGCTGCTGGGAATCAGAGCTGCCATGGGAGGGCTGAGGTGGATAGGTGGACTGTAGAGCAGGATGGTCAACCTGGGGCAGCTGGTGGTAAAGGAAGCCAGGGAAGGGGTAGTAGTGATAGTTTGATAGTTGGGCAGTCGTCTCCTGGTTTGAAGTTTGAGGAGAAGAAAGAGGGGAAACAGGTACACGACTTGCCGGATCCTGGATGAAGAACTGAGGCTCACCAGGAGACAAAGGAGGAGACTGAGGTGGCGAGTGGGCATAGAGAGACTGAGGAATGGCTGGGCAGGACAAAATATATTCTTGATTATCCAATACAAGGTGGAGGTGAAAACCGTCCTGTTTTTTAATATATATATATAAAATAAAATAAAAATAAATAAATAAAAAAAAAGAGGGAAAAACAGTAAAAACAGTTATTGTAGTTTTAAGTCACCAACTAGCTTCAATGATCCATTTAAAATGCACAACTTACATTCACATTAACACAAGGGGCACTGTGGGACACAAAGAAGGCAAACTCCTGAGGTTGGGAGTCGACCTGGACTCCACACAGCTCAGATACAAATGGACTCCAAGCTCCGTTAACTGTGAAAAACAGGTCAGATGTCATTTTAACCAAGTCAATAAATGGTCAGCTTCAGGACTTAAGCAGCTCACTAACTGTACCAGATTGCTGTACCAGGACTTTACCTAATGTTTTACATACCAATGAATAAGTGTTCTCACTATTGCTGTGTTTTTCTATTAGTATCATGAATGACAAAAGTAAATGAGTCAACTAGAGGAGAAAGGGAAAAAAAAAGAGAGGATGCTTCCTTAAATAATCTTAGATGTCATTTTTGGGCCAGCTGAATAAATACCGGTGTTATACTGGTGCACCATAGGTACTAGGGATAGGCGATATGGACTAAAAGATTTCTGACAATAATTTCTGGTTTTTATCACGGTAACGATAAAAACAAAAACACAAATTCCCCCCTAATCTTTCTAACTATAAATCTATCACCACATTCAGTCTTGAGAGCCCTAAAATAATACTAGAGGTTTCTAAACTACATCAATTCAGTTCAAGTTGTACACCTGTATTGCAAAACTGTTGCGAGTTAAAACCGAACCAGTTCGAGGCAACAGAGCTGGAGCCTCTTTTGAGAATGAACTCCTCCAGCATATCTACTCCACCTTCCGCCATGTTTGTTATTTGTTACACATGCGAGTTGGACTGCAGATGTGTTGCACACAGTTACGTCCATTAACAGGAATTAATCGTTTGTAAATCGCAAGATGACAAAATTATTGCCATGGGGAATTTCTTTGACGGTATATCGTACACTATAACATATCGCCCATCCCTAATAGGCACTGACTATTATAATTTGGTACTTAAGTAACAGCGTCAGCATCAAATCATGTCTCTCTTTGTTCTTTCTTGAAGACCCAGTAATGACCACAAAATAACCTTTGCTTCTCTTAAGAGTAAGATTGAGCTTCCCAGTGTTAGTCAAGTTGCTATACCTAATCATGAATACAAGTACAATTAGAGTTCCTAGAAGGGCACAAAAAGCTTCTCTGTAAAAAAATTAAGACAACATTTATTAAACATCCAATCATGATATATTAAATAATAAACAAAAAATGCATGTCATCCTACAATACTGATTTCCAAATTCATAATGCCCCACTAGGGTTCTCCTTGGAAGAACTTATCCAACTAATCACAGAACAGAAGTTGAGATGTGAATTTTTGACTCTGAAAGAACTTCAGAAATCAACAATTGTACAATCAACATTGTAAGCAAGCTACTATGAATACATGTTTATACTAAAATACAACATATTTACATACATTTTTTTTCCCATGTTAATATCCGATTAGTTTTATATTTCTGCATCCTGAAAATACTCTGAAACTTGGCAACGGCTCAATATAACAAACCTCCAGCTTAAATAATGAAAAGTTTAGCTTCTTTTTATAAATTAGAATGATGCCATAAAATAGTTCATTTAGTCAAAAGTAAGACCCTCTTTATGATATGACTAACAAAAATCTGGACAGTTTATTTTTTTGTAAACATCAAACATTACTGAGCAAATACCTTTCATGCCCTAAATGGCAGCTGTGATTTGCAGGCAGGTGTGATCTAATTGTATTGTGTACAACACAGTCAAAAGCAGTGGGGTTGAGTCATCATACCAAGAACTCCCAGCACTGGTGGATCATTCTTATCCCCACGTATTTTCACAACCATGCCGTAATGGGAACAGGAAACAGAAAGTAGAGATGGGGAAAACGCTGGGGAAGCCATAGATGTCATTGGGCAGGACAGCTTAAGTGGGCTGCCCAACCACTGCATAGGAAGCACATAACTACCATTCTGAAAGAGGGAAAAATAAATAAATTAAAATCAGGACGTAAAGGAAAGGATGTTTGGATATAAGTGGAAAAATATGACACTTATTCTGCTAGTACCTCCTGGGTGATGTAGCATCCATCGTATGGCACCATTATCTCCAGTTCACTCCGTGATGCCTTCACTGAGTAACCACAGTATGAAGGTAACTGGAAAACAGAGATGGGAGAGGCTCCCTCTGAAGAGACAAAAGTATTGGTTTGAGTTTTCAAACTGAAGATTCAACGATACTGAAAAACAAAGCAATAATTGATTGGAAATCACCTTCAGCACTTTTAACTAAATTCACCCATTTTACAATTTAAATAAGCTAATGGGCTGGAAACAAAAAGGCTGGCTAAAAAGTATGAAAAAAATTGTTTAAAGAAAAAAAGAGAAATCAATGGTGATGTTTCTTAAACTAAAAAAAGGGACCTCGATATGAAAATCATCATTGAATTAATCTTCTTTGTCATCTAAAATAAATGCTTTGTGTTACTGAATCTAACCAAACATTGAATCTTCTAAAACAGAAAAAGCCTAATTTGCATCTCTCTGCGGAGAGTATTAATCTTTACTGCAACATCATTAGTCCTAACACAAATGCCCCCCTTAAGAGAAGTAGATGATAACCTTACTTCTGTCCACAAGCAGGTGTGTGAATCCTTGACCAGAAGCAGTGAAGATCATAACTTTATTATCACACTCCACCAACGGTTTCATGGCCTCCCACTCAAAGAAATGTGGACTGGAATCAGCAGATAGGCCCAAAACCTTCCCCTGAACTTCAGGGAAACCTAGGACACATTTTTTATTTTTTTTTGTAACTGTGTGGATCCACTACATGTTTATGTTTTCAATCAAATTAAAATAAAATAAAAATCCATGCAGACAAACAAATGTCTTTTTTTGGTTTGTTTAAACATCTTGTGAGGGCCTTAATGACCCAGAATAGACCTTCAACTTACCTTAAAGTTACTATTTCATACCATTTATCATTTCTTTACAGCCTTCTGAATCAAAACACTTTACATTTCCAGAAAATCCCAACACCTGGATTGAAAAGATTTTTCCTCTTAACCTGTAAAATCTCCTTGATATCCATCTTCTAAGTCTGGAGCTGGGCTTCTTGGTTCCGCTCGGACATTCCCAACAGTCCGAGACGAGCTGTTCAGCGTGAAGTTGTCGTCGCTTTTATCAAGATTTACAGCACTACTCCGTCGGAGTAGCTCTTCGGGAGAAGAAGTGGAGTTAGGTTGAAGCTGGAAGGGACCTAACCGAGTTATCTTGTGAGGATATGGACCACTAGTAACCTGCTTAACCGAGTGTGACTGACTTTGCTGCCTATTAGTGTCTTGTTCAGTCCTTCTCCACACGGTCGAGGCCGACTCATGAACTCTGTGGGTAATTGAATCATCCGACCTCCGTCGTAAACTTACAGAACTACAAAATTGAAAGGTGTAAAAATAAATAGATGCCACTAATAAAAATAAACGTACTACTGACTTTGGCTTGGAAAACATCGCCGTTTGGTTGACGCTTTTAGCTAACGTGCGAACTGACTCTTCACCTGAGCAGGAGGCAATTAATTAAGACTTGCCAAGCACGAGCCAGTTAAAAAGCAGCAACATGGAGAAAAAAAACCCCTGAAAGGACATGTGATAAATGCGCATGTCAGTTTTTCTCAGACTGCGCTACTTTCCCTACTCATTGTATTCAGTTTTATGATGAAATATTGCAGCATTGGCATGTCAGTTAATACTATTAGACAGTACAGATATTATCTTAATGGGGGCGGAGGGGACATACAAGAAAATACTGGGGAAAAGGGTGGCATAATGAGACCTTATATTATTATGATTAAAACGGTGGTCATCTAATATAAAAAAGTAAAGCCAAAAGTTCTAAAAGCAGTAGTCAATTATATTTTTTTTCAGCTGTAGCCTAATTGTTTATTTAGGATCATCCTGCATTATTTGTCTTAAACTGCTGTTGCACTAACTTTTACTTCATTGATAACTGGGAAAACAAGTTTGAGCCAAAATCTGCCATTTTCAGTGTTTATTCAGCATTCTTGACCATTTAACATCCATCCATCCATCCATCCATCCATTTTCTGTTCCGCTTAATCCATGCAGGGTCGCGGGTGGGCTGGAGCCTATCCCAGCAAGTATCAGGCGAGAGGCAGGGTACACCCTGGACAGGTCGCCTGTCTGTCGCAGGGCCACCATTTAACTTTGCACGGACAAATGTGATCCCCACGTTGGCAGATGGAAAGATGATGATGTAGTGCATTATGGTGAACATGATAGTGTTGATGTAGAACAAAATATAAAAGTACATTGGGCTACATGCTTTTTTCATTTTCCCTGGCTGAATACCTATTATAATTTGGTTGTACTGTATATACTCTGGGTGATACCTGGTTGGGGCAGTCTCATTCTAGGGGTGGCCCATGCTGCTCAAACTACCAATTTGGCCCCACCCTTAACTTTATTCCAACAGATTTTAATACTTTTTACTGATGGCTATAATACTTTATAAGATAAGTTCTTTGTATACACATTTTCAGAAGATCTTATGAAGTGGAATGTAATAAGTCAATGATTAATCTGTATTTAAAAGCAGTGTCAAAATTAT
>JAOXYM010000004.1:7894827-7905265 GCA_028567055.1 Leptatherina wallacei | reverse complement strand
TGTGTGTACATGTGTGTGTGTGTGTGTGCATGTGTGTGTGCATGTGTGTGTACATGTGTGTGTGTGTGCATGTGTGTGTAAACATACATTGTGATGTATGCATAAGTTTGCCTCAGTTAACATTGTGACATCGATGTAAATGAATTAGATAAATAAAAAGTAAAACATGATTAAGAAATAAAAAAAAAAACATACAGGTCTTTAGATGTAACATATTGTATGTGGAAAAGCATGCCGCCATGTTTTGAAAAAACATACATGAAAGGGTAAAACTTAAAGCAAAGAAATACTTATTGATCTTAGTTATTAGAAACATGATTATGCAATATTACTTTCACTCACATCAAACAAAGGGTATGGGTATATCAGGCATCACCAGTAGACATATATGTACATGCTTGTACATATAGATATGACATAAGCAGGATTTGGACGTGCTGATAGATGAGCAAACTACCTGTTATTCGGTAGCAAAACATCACACAGAGGAATTAGTTTTCCCAAATGAACCTATAAAACTAACAGAAATAATGAATAAGCTCTTGCGTCATATTGCATCTAATGTTTTTGTTAGAATATGAATCATTATTTCCAGACTAATCTGAGCTCTGTAATATAGTCCATTGTATGAATAATTATATTTCAAATAAAATATAGAAATTTAGAGTTTAAGAAAAAGTTTAAAAGAACAGAACAGAAGTGCTCACATCACTGGAGTAAACGCTTTCAGCAGCTCCTCATCAACACATTAAAACAGAAATAGATTTAAAAAACTTAACTTCTATTACAAGTTTTGATTAAATCATAGTGCATAATCTTGATCTGGCAAGATTATACATCTTCTGATATATAGCACATGAACCCTAAAGGAGACAATGGATCCAGAAGAGGTAAATCACAAGGCCTCATCTAAAAGAAGAGGATGTACCACACATCTGGCTGCAGCTGGATTGCAGAGTGTGTGTGCATAAGAGAGGGAAAGTCAGAGGTGGGCGTGTGTTGAGGTAGATACCACAGCTTTGAAACCCTCCACAAATGAAGACTTCACTCAAAGGGGCTCAGAATTGGACCAGCAGCACCAGTTTCATACCACAGCTGTGAGCCGAGGGAGCAGAGAACGTCAGTGAAAACAGAAAATAAGTAGAGAAGACTGTGGGACTCAAACTGGAGAAAAGGGGCTAACTGCTTAACTCTTGAAGTCCCATCATCACGTCAAGTTGTGAGTATTTGATAATTTTTTCAAAACGGTTATCAGTCTATTAAGCAGTATATCTCTGCACCTGTAAACTTCGTGTGAAGAAATGTAATTCTTTTTTGAGAACAATCACAGACTCTAATCATCTTAGTGAACAGAGACTAGTGTATGATGGATTTGTATTCATGTGTGTTAACAATCTGTATCAGGTTATTGTATGCCTAATCCCCCTTTGCCTTTAATCGGTGTCCAAATCCTATGAAAACATTTATAATACCAAAATAATGAATCACTGGCTCATTATTGTCCAGTATGGAGCCACAGACTGTCATATGGCTTCAATCTATTTTGTTTTTGCTTTGGTTGTCCTTTCTGGGTCGCCTGCCTGCACATTCTCTCTTGTTTTTACTGTCAGACTTGGACTAAAAAAAAGAGAAGAAAAAGAAAAAGAAAAAAATGTTAAAATCTTGCTTTGATTTGCCAGATTGGACTGCTGAGTTCTTTCCCTTTTCACTACAGTCACATCCAATTGTAAGGTTTTAATCTGCATGCTTTCATTCATTTAACCTTTTGAATGTAGAGTGAAAAGTTGTGAAATCTCGCACACAGTTTTGGTACCCCACAAACTTTCATACTTACATCTTGAGCACTTAAGGGCCACTAAAAAGTCTAAGTTTAAGCTACATTTTGAACTTGTAAGCCGCTGCTGGAATTTTTCTCTATTACTGTGAGCTGGATCCACACGTGTTCAAGGCCGAAAGCGTTCCTCTTCCACAGTTACCGATATTAGTGTTGAAGCCGTCAAGCAGGAAGTGACATCTTGTCACTGTGACAAATTTTAGATTTTCAAAAACTTGCAACATGGTTTCAGATTGTGAGTGAACACAAACAGTCTTGCCGATTTGAATTTATAGGTGCAAAACAACCTAATTTATTTTTGCATACCCTGAGGTCAAAAGTCAACTCCTCATGCCAAAGCAATTCATGCACCTGCCATAGGCAGGTACAACATTCATATCACTGCATAGGCTGCCCGAATCGGCCGTGCAAATCTCCTCCACCTGAAGTTACACGCTCTTGTCCCATTTGACAATCCACTCTTTATTGAGCCCCAAACTTGAAGGTGCCAGTTTTCTCCCGGTTGCTTCACATTTGGCTGCAAACTGCTCCAGTGCCTGCAGGAATTCTCCACCTGATGAAACCAACAACACCCCATCATCTGCAAAAAGATCAATAGATGTGATCCTGTGCCCAAGCCAACCAAATCAGCCCAAAGGGCAAAACAAGAGGCAGAGGGTTTCCATATAGGACTCAAACACATTCACAGATGCAACTCGAGTTTTGATGTGAAGATTTCTACATCCAATTTCCACTTCATGCTACTGAAGAACTGAATTGAGGCTTGTCCCACCTTCGCCTTCTTGGTAGCGTCACGAGTCTTGTCACTCCCGGAAAATTCAAAAATGGGCGACAAGGGGGCACTGAAAGGGGGGCTGTGAGCATCGGGACGGATGATTGACACCCATCAAACTCTGAGCTGCCTGTAGCTACGAGCTAACAAAGGTAACCCAGAGCTAACGGGCGCTAACCAGCTAACGGAGGTAGGCAGGTTAAAGCTAAGGCCCGCAGTTAGCTGGGTAAAATCTGCGGTTGTGCTACCCTCTGCCTCCTTGCTGTCGGATATCTGGCACATGTCAATTGAAAGGAAACACCCCTAATTATGAAGAACTTGAAGATTAAATAACATCTAAACAAATGAGTTATAAAATGAAATTCACTTGACCTATCAAACCTAAAATGTTTTTTTGTACCAGGCTGTAAACATGTTTAATTCTGCTGTGAAGTTGGTCTTTTTACCATGGGAGTCGACTGACTCCCTTTTGGAGCCAGCCCCTGGCAGATGAGGGGGAACTGCCATTTTTGGCACACCACATTTCCAAGGTTGCCGCTTGGTGCTTACAGTCACACTTTGAACATAATTAGATCAAGTTGTAGTGGTGACTGCTTGACCTGTTCATTACAATGACATTTGATATTTGATTTATTAAGTTTTTAAGTTTAAAGACTAAAACATCAATCTAAATACAGTAAAAGTAGAAACACAGGAGTGTAAAACAAAAATCATCAAGACTTTCTCCTAAAATGCACCAGAAGCAGGAGCAGATGGTAATTTAAAACATCAAAAGTGGGAATTCACAACATGAAAAAAGGTTTCCTCAGAACATAATCCTTTGTACTTTTTATACTGCATATAGATTTCGATTACTCAGTGTTATAGCTAGTAAAAGTAGGTGTTGTCTCTACTCACTTATTGCATCTTTGTCATTAAACAGATCAGATGTAACAGCAAAGATACAATGTACAGTATCTAAGTTGAAGCTGTCATTTTTCTGACTATTGTGACAATATTGTGTCATTTATTCACTATTTGGAAATTTGATTTACAGCACAGCACCCATGAAAGTTTTTCTCTTCTTTTAAAGAAGGCTGCTCTTCATGGCCCCTCTATATCTGTTGATGGAGCTGATGGTGGTTGCTATGGCAACAGGGGCCCGTGCAGCCAGCGAGGAGAATGAACTGGATTACGGGTACTGGAACTACAGAGAGGGAGGTAAAAATTTACCAGCCTCTGTTTGATGTTAGAAGTCCAGAGATGCGGAGCCTGTAAATCACCGAGTGTTTGAACCCGTGAACTGTAACAGCTGAATAAAATGCAGCAAATCGCACTGATGAGTTCAGCTGCTCGCTGCTCAGAATAATTAGAACGCCTCATGATTCATTCAAGTTTACAGTGCCCTGCTCTGGTTTCAGCTGACAGCGTGAACGTGGCCTCAGTACGCAGCGTGACCAGAGTTTTAGATGCCTGGGGAAAACGGATCTTCAGTGAGATCAAGACTTTGCTGCACTCTCAGCCCAGCACGCTGCTGCCTGACTACTCCAGGTAGCTTTAATGTTTGCTATGTAACACAGTCTCCTCTTCATTCATGCTAATCTGACCTGTTGGCCTTACATCTGTCTTGGTCATTTTTGCAAATCATGAGAAACATTGCATATTGAATTGAATTTACAAACCATACTGCTATGGCTGAGCACTTGAACATCTGTTTTTGGCATTAATTAGTGTTGTTTCTGGAAATTTGGGAACAAAAAGGACAAGAGACGATGTTACAAGTAACAGTGATGAATATATTAAAAATTACTGTGTAAAAAAAGGGATTTGGAATATTTTCCTAACAGAATTAATTTCTTGACCATGTGAAGAAGCAGAAAAAAGAGAGACATCTGTAACTTCCACCGTGATTTCATGGCAAACTTGGCAAAGAGGATAAATTTGAAGGTTTTAATTGTGATTTGGAATGCATACTACATATGCATTCCCTAATTATGTCATGTTATTAATGGAATGTTATTAATAACATGACATAATTTGGTGTGTAATAACGATGCCATTCTATGAGAATGGGCTGTCATTTCTATGTGTCTTTTTCACAAGTGGAAACTTTCTAAACTGTATATAAAAGCAAAATGCAATGATTCAAAAATGTGTATTTAACTAAAAGACAAATGCAATAACTCAAATTATATGCTCTGTCATAATCTATGGAGCAGGAAAGGAAGAAGTAGGACATAAATGCTGAATTATGAGACAAGGAAAAAGGCAGATATAGGGATTTTGACTTTATGTGTTAACAAAAGACACTTCAAAGGCAGGGCGCTCTTGAGTCAAACTAAATCCCCACAGAGACTGAATGGAGTTTAGTTTTCAGTAAAGGTGAAATAGTTTCAAGAAAGGTGTGCTTTCACACAAAAGCACAAAAAAATGGTGTGGCCTGTAAGTATGCCGGGCCTGAAAGTGGTGCTGTCGCACTGCCACAGAAATACACCAGAAACAGAGAAGAAGACTTTGGCGTGCCCATTGAGCTTGTGCGATGTAAATAAACAAACAAAGAAGAAGATGGCAGAGTATTTGACTAAAGTCACATCATACTCCGTAGCTTCTGCAGCACAACGCAACACTGTAATCCACCATTGTTGTGGCTGTTGGTGGGATTTGTGCATGCGGGTTGAGGGAAAGGTGGGGCTGTTGTCTCATCTGTTCAGGAAAGATGCATATGGGCTTTATACACAGAAGCAAAATGGTGGCTTTTTCAGATTTATTCCCTTTGGTTTTCAAAAAATTTGTGTTTTTGGACTCCCAAAACAGCAGTTCCATGTGGATAAAACATCCAAATGATACAAAAAAACAAAAACTTACATGATACTTAAATTCATCTCTGTCTGGACATTGCCTGAAAACATAACAAAACTCAAACATTAACTGGAAACAAACATGACAAAAAAAAAAAAAACTGGCAATGCACGAAAGAAACCAGGCAGAAGAAATACTAACTGATTAATAACAAATGAAGAACACATGTGTTGATCAGACCAAGAACAAGGGGAAGGAAAATCAAGAGAATACACCAAGGGAATAAACTATATAAAAAAAACAGGAAAAAGGACTAAAACACAGCTAAAAATGAAAGAAAAGAACAAACTACAGTAGAAATCCAACAAGAACTAAACCAAAAATAGAACCAAGTTGCATCGATATATTATCACATTATTACATATTATTTTTAAACATCTGAAAACGGATTGTATTGAATGACATATGAAAGTTTTTGAAGATCTTGTGCAGGTTGCCATCCAGACAGCATCTATATCAGGGAAGCTTTCCTTCATTCAGCACACTGCCAAACCACATTCCTCTTATATTACGACTGTAAAAGTCCTCATGGCCTGTCTGAGGTCCAGAACTGTCATCCACTCAACATAGCTGCTGCCTTTTGACAAGAAAAAAATACAACAAAGCAGGCCCCAAAACTGTTGAGCAGCTGAAATCCTCAAAGCACGGATGGAAAACATTTCACTTTTTTACTTCAACAACTGTTTTCTTCAGTTTCCAAACGCTAGCAGAATTTTGTAAGAAGAAGAGCTGATGCAACACAGTGGTAAATTGCCCCAACAATTCTTAAATGTGCTTGCATCCATTTTTAAAGAAATAAACAGCAGTATATTTGCAGTTTCAACATTTGTGTTTTGGCTTCTGTGCTATTTTACATCCCATCTTTACAGGGAAGCTTTATGTCAAATAATATCTTAAGTCATAGAAGCAGTAGACAAAGTAGATCCCAACCTTTGTGACTTGTATTTGTCCTTATTAGCTGCTTATGTGAGATACACTGTGAATTTTTTATTCTATTTATTTGTTAAACAATTGTCCAGAATTTAAGAAAAACTGTTTTTAAAACAACAAACAAACAAACAAAAATCCTTTAGTAGCATTTTGATTGAATTATTTTTCAAATGTATTTCACCACCTGTCTGTGAGAATAGGGTCAGAGAAATGCTTTAGAATACTTTTAGAAATATGAGTGTTAAAGACAAGAAATAAAAGAAACAGAAAGCAAACTAAAAACACACATGAAGAGGATTTCAAATCAGAGCAAATGTTTAAATGTGTGAAGCTGAACCTCCTCTCCTCCTCCTGCAGGGTGCGCCCTCTGTCTGAGTCCATCAACGACCTCTTCAGGGAAGTCTCCCTGCTGCACCGCCGCATCACAGAGCTCTCTCGTCGCCTAGCAACGCTGGAGCCGCTCCTCCGTCGCCACGGCTACCGTGGGGAAGATATGGAAAAGGCGGCAGGCGGCAAGGCTCAGAGCCTGAAAGGGGAGCTGGCAACTTTTGCCCGGTATGACCCGAGGAGCAGAGTGAAGGCAAGTGTGCCCAGGGGGAGCCAGATGGTGAGGAGGAGACGGGTGAGAGTCCTTAAGAACAGGGGAGTGAAGCAGGTTCAGGGTGAGTGATGAAGACACGGAGCAAGTAAAGAGGAGGGAATAAAGAGAAAGTTGTATTGGCTGATGACTGAAAACATTTCAAGAGTTCCTGTTTGTGGAATAAAATGCATTATTTACTCTGCTCATCTCATGAATGATGCTTTTATGATGTGTAATAGTAAAAGAATTTTTTTTTTCTTCTTTCATAAACTTTCCTTTGATCAGTATTTCGTTGTTGAAATGTTCATATAAGATTGAGGTTATTACACTTCTTGTCAACCTGTCATTTCAACCCCAAGACTGCAAAAACCTCCTTAAGTTTGTTATTTCAGAAGTTTCATTGTTTCAGAAGCTTTCAGACACATTTCCATGAGCACTGAGCTCCACGCCTCTCATGACTTATAGTTGAAAACTAAATGATATTACACATAACCTGTGTTTTAGAAATATGGACTGCAGAAACATGCAAGCTTCCAGCTTAAATTTCAATAACGATGCTCACTACTGTAATGTTCATGAACTAGTATTTCAGGGCTACAGCTTTGTCCCCCTGGCCTTTTAATACAAACAAACTCATATCTCTCTTCACAGAAAGTAAATGTGAAATCTGAATAACAAAACAAGTCTTACAGGAATTAATCCTGCACAGTACATTGATGAAATTCTGTTAAAAGTGTCTGTTCATTCAAGATCTTCAAATAAAAACTTTAAAAGACAGCTTTTTCCTCTCTTTTTTTGTCTTTTTAAAAAGAAATTTTTAAGAAAACACAATTTACTGAGGTCTTAATGAAGGGTCTTAAAAATGCTTTGGCAAAATACCAAAGAGAAACAGTATAACAATTCCCTTCTAAACCATGAATGTCTTTCCAAAGCAGCTATAGTTCCCTCCATTCCCCCCCTTCTACTTTGTAGGGTTTGTCTTGATTTAGATCTTTCCTCCAGCTTTGAGTTGGCCTGCAAATGTCAGTTTGGTCACAAATGACACTTGATTCCACTGAAGGATGACAAGACATATAGTACCTGATCCTGAGAGCTCACACTGCACACCAAAAAATATATTCTCACATACTCCTATTTCCCTGGTCTGCAGTTTGCCAACAGACAATTGGTAACTGTCTCTCTTTTAGGCACAAGCTTGATATGAATAATATGTTGAACTTTTTTTGGTAATGTTGAGGAGGTTCTTATCAGAAGGTCCAAATCCCCATGGGGAAAAACCAGACAAAACAATGCCAATACGAAACAATAAAGTGACGCTAATAGCAAATAAAAACAACGAGGTATTTCCTCTCCCAATATCTTCTGACATAGAAGGCCCCTTCTTTGTCTGTATGATATGTCCCAGCTAAGTTTTAAACTGTTTTTTTTTTACCATCTTTTCATCAGAAAAAAAAGCTCAGTACACATTAATATGGGCTGTTAGCTTTTCTTTTTTCCTGTGTTGGATTGTCTTCTGTACTGAATAGACCAACACAGCCTGTCAGTCCCTGTCCTGTTGATGAATTATAAAATGTAGAATCATTATTTATATATATAAAAAAAGAAGCCCAGTTATAGCATAAATTTGCAAACAATTACATTTCAGTTGTGGAAAAGTGTGGAATCACTTTTTAGGGACGTATTAATGCTCACATGTATCTATTTCTCATTTTGAAAAGTGTTTACCTCCCACAAATGAAGCATGACATCGTCTCTTCTTCCAAGACAGGAATATTTAGAGACACATTACAATGTGTGAAAATGAATACAGGAGGATTTAATGGTCAGAAAGTGTGAGTGACATGCAGCAGAGTGATCAACTACAAGCTGACAGTCCTCATTAAAATTCACACTGGATGTTTCAGTAGCACTCATCAACACTGCTTCCAAAACTCTGCCTAAAGAAGAGGTCACATGCTTTTAACACATGTGCAACAGGTCAAGAAGATGTCCTCAAGGGTAAGACATGATGAGCAAATAAGAAGCCTCAGCAGTCTGACTGAATCAAATCAAAGATTCCTTCATAGAGTTGCATTGTTTTTTAGTTGGAAACTGAACAGAAAAGCTTCAGAAGTTGCCTCAGAATCATCAAGTTTTACAAATTCCTCAAAACTCAAAAGCCCTGATTTAGATTCCAAATAGTGAACGCTAAATAAATTGCCCCGCAAATATTTTACGCCTGTTGTGTTTCCAAGATTTGCTGGTGATCTTCTAAGATTGATTGCACAATTGCGAACGGGCGCAAACTGTTAGGATTTGTCAGTTTGGTTTTGTTTGTCTCCTCCCTCCTTCTGGCTCTCCAGTGTGGCTCATTATCTGGATCAGCTGTGGCCAATTGCTCTTCCTATAAAGCCTGCAACTCCACTTCATTCAGCGCCAGTTTGTCTGCTTACCAGCGGTACCATATGGTCGCCTGAGACAAGTTGTTTGAAACGTTATTCCTACCGTGTCTCGTCAGTAATCCTGTGTTTTTGTTTCTTTTGTCCTTCCATCCAGTTCAGTGTGATTTTTGGCCCTACCTGGATTCTTTCTTCATTCCACCACCAGCTCAAGATCCTGGAGAACTCTGTTCCTCTGCACAGCCAGACAACCAATTTTTTTTTTGTCATTTAAATTTTTCCTACTGCCACTTCTCAGTTTCTGTGAGGTTCCTGCCATCCACCCCTTGTCCATAACACAAACAGCCTCATTTAAATAAGGGTTTAGCGTGCGCAAATGATTCACTATGTAGAAGGAGAGGAAGAAAGACGCAATCAGAAAATAAATGGAGATCGAAATATTAGTAGAAGAGGCAAATAAGAATATAGCAAAAACATCTTAAAGTGACCAAAGGGACTGCAATGGGAGGATCTTTGCCAAAAAGTAACACCAGTTGGAAAAACTAGAAGAACAAATGAGTTTTGAAGAAATGGAATAATATAAGATGAAGAAAAAAGCATAGAAACCTCTGCAAATAAGACGGGTAGGGACTGACAGAGGAGAGCTCTCTGGCCAATACTGAGTAGCAGGTGCAGTGCACTTTCTGGGAGGAGCAGATGACGCATGCCCGGTTGTGGAACAAAGTATGTGCACAAACTGAAACATGTAAGGATTAAACAATGAGGACCCGTGCATTATACGGTTTCGATGCACGGCGCGGAGTCTGAAACACCACGATGCACATTTTCCAGAGGAAATCTGTTTATATTTATTACAGTATGTCTATGATAATAAATTAAATGAAAAATGAAATAAAATGAAAAATACTTCATGTATCCCTCTTTGAGGGAAATTATTGTTGTAGCAGAGGTGTTTTTTTTTTCCAAAATAATAATAATAATGATGATGATTGTAGGAATTTTGCAGCTGTCTAAACAGGGAAAAAATACTGTTAGACACTAACACAAATCAGAAGGACCGACAGAGAAATTCTTGCAATGTTCAGAATCTGTAAATAGAGAGAATT
>JAOXYM010000004.1:7845631-7856718 GCA_028567055.1 Leptatherina wallacei | reverse complement strand
TGCACTGATTCAGCAAAATCATTCACACACACACACACACACACACACACACACACACACACACACACACACACACAAACTCAGTTCAGATTTCTCCCAGACCTGTTGATTCAGTGCTGCCATTTCTAAACCATCCACTGTCTAAGCCAAGTTTCTAAGAGGCTCTACCTGAGGAGTGAGAACAGTAGGAAAAGAAGATTGTTTTTACACTGGGTCAGTGTTTAACTGTACACCACCAAAGCGTAATTTCTAAATGTGCTGAGGTATATTTGGCTCCATGTTTGGCCCCTGGCCATAAAGAAAAAGCACAAATGACCAGAATGAGGAGGAATCCGACACACTGTTGTTGCTTCATGCTCTCTCATTTCTTGCTCTCATTTTGTTTTTTGCCTCCATTGCCTGTTTTCCTGGCTCAAATTAAATCATTAGCTCCTTGCTGAGAAATTTTTGGATGTGCCCCAGATTAGCATTTATTCAAAACATATCTCAAGACTTTCAAAGGACACGAGGACAGTGAGTGATATAGAGATATCATTCAGATTTGCCACAATGTAATCAAATGAACATCAGGCTTATTGATGAGGGCAGAGTTGTGTTGGATATTTACAGTGTAATGTGTGAACGAGAGAATAGATTTTTTTCCCCCTGAGAGCCCTCTTCCTACTCGCTCCAATCACTCTTTTTCGCTGTAGTCCTCTGTACTCTTTCTCCATCTCTTATTAGGAACCTCATTGAGTTCCCCTGAGGTTTTTCTGGATCTGATCACAGCTTCCCCTAAGGGTAGGTTGTGGGAAACAAGTGCTGGATGGCATGAGAGAGAGAGTGAGGAGAAAACCACAAGGCATATTGAGAGCATGATTAGCCTTACAATTGAATGAATGAATGAATGAATGAACAAATGAATGAACGAACGAACGAATGAATGAATGAATGAATGAATGAATGAATGAATGAATGAAAGTACTTTCTGGTTTAGCTCATTTTAAAAAGCTGATAGAAGTATAATATGTGGGGAAAATTAAGTCAACAAAAGGGATAAGATTAAGAAAAGAAAAGAAAAAATAATGAGGATTATTAGATCCATCTGTTCAATTGCTTGTTAACTCTAATAGTTTACAGCTAGAGTTGGTAATGTTGGAGAGCTAGCTAGATTTGAAGCTAGCTCCTCCCACTCCCATCAATGCTCTGTTCAAAGCCATGCTTTGACACAGCCATTTCAGCAATCAGCACGTGAGCACATTTCACACAGAGGGAGTATGGACGGGACGAGAAATGAAGGCATCAGATTGGTTCTTTCCATTCGGACTGAATGGCAGGGATTGGTCAGAGTTTTTGCAAGCCTGCAGCTCTCACAGAGGTCTGACTTTTTTCGTTCCTTTTTATGAATACACAATGTATTGACTACTCTCAGGATGAAAGGACCATTTCACCCAGTATAACAAAAAGTGTTTCTTAACAGGAGTACCAACTATAGCTTTAATAGGCAAATCCCATGGCAACAACTCGATGTATTTAGACATATAAAGAATATTGTCAAGACGACTTGAAGAGTTGTCTTGATCACACCGGGTGCCCCTTCTGTCAGCTTAGAAGAGGAAACTAAGGCTACAATTCACACAGACTCACCAAAACTGGACAATAGAGGATGGAAAAATGTTGTCTAGTCTGACAAGTCTCTGTTTCAGCTGCAGCATTCAGATGGTATGGTCAGAATTTTGCGTGAACAACATGAAATCATGGATCCATTCTGCCTTGTATCAATAGTTCAGGCTGTTGGTGGTGTAATGATGTGGGGGATATTTTCTTGGCACACTTTGGGCCCCTTATTACCAACTGAGCATGGTTTAAATCCCACAGTCTACCTGAGTATTGTTGCTGACCATGTCCATCCCTTCATGACCACACAGTGTACCATCTTCTGATGGCTACTTCCAGCAGGATAATGCACCATGTCACAAAGCTCAGATCATCTCCAACTGGTTTGTTGAATGTGACAATGAGTTCTCTGTACTCCAATCGCCTCCCCAGTCGCCAGTGGGATGTGGTGTTATGGGAGATTCTTATCATGGATGTGTAGCCGACAAATCTGCAGCAACTGTGGGATGCTATCATGTCAAACTGGAGCAAACTCTGTGGAATGTTTCCATGAAGAATTGAGGCAGTTCTGAAGGCAAAAGGTGTTACAACCCAGTAATAGCAAGGTGTACCTAATAAAGCGACCAGTGAGTATATTTGTTCAATAAATAAATATATGAAATTGATTAAACAAATGAATTTGTTATCTGCTGCGCTCATAACCCACATCCATGTTGATCCAGCATACATGTACCATCACAGAAAGAGTACTTTCACATTGTGCTACCTCTTGCAGTCATCTGTTTCAGGCTAAATTAAAAGGCTAAACCTGGAACAACAGCTTATCTCACTCTGCAAATGAGCAGATGTTAAATTTGATCCCTGCAAACAGAAAGAGCTTCTTCATGGATTTGAGGTAGGCCTATCAGTTTTCTTTTCACTATGTTGTTATTAACTGTGGAATGTTTTAAAGAAGAATGGAAAAGCGAAAAGCCTTCAGAGAAAACATCCCCCACAATGATGAGCTAAAAGAAAGAGAAGACAATGCGCTGGTGGTGGAAATATGAGAAGGGCACTAAATGTTGCTCTATATTGAGTGAACTGTCTTGTTGTGTCACACTGATGGCTCAATAGCGTTTGTATGGTGATGTCTCCGCGTTCTGCTGAAAATGCTCTGCCAGCTGTGAAATCCACAATCAGCTGGTGAACAAGCAGGTCCGCATGAACTGTCACTGACACTGAAATGGTGTTTTCAAGCTGCTTACATATGTCAAAAAGCTGATGCTTCTCTCTAGTGTTGGGACAAATTTGTCAGAATAACATTCACTGCTTTTCTTCTAAGCATGACTTTACATGGATGAGAACAAGCTGATCCCAGCTAGTGTTAGTCAGTAATTAATCAAAAGCACACAGAGTATAAAGGGAAACTGTAAAAGTAAATGTCCTTGCCTCTCCCACCATGCCGTTCCATGTTCCATTAACCTTCTTGCCATGCTTGCCGTTGGTCACCAAATACAGGTCGTAAGTGAACTTGACTGCTTTGGCAATCTTCTTCAGGATGTCGATACAGAAACCTTTGCAGCAGCGCTTGATGTAAATCCCTGAATCACCCGTTTGATTGCTGGTTGGTGGTAACAGCAACAAGACACAAGAAGAAGTCAAGAAGACACAGGAGAAAAAAAAAGTTTTAGTAATTTACACAATATTTAAACAGAATCGCTAATCTAATAAATATGACACAACATTTTTTATTTAACAGTCAAATGTTTTGGTTTTGTCAGACAGACCTGGAAAAAATAGAAGAGAACTTTTGTAATTATTGCTGATGTTGTTTTTTTTTTTGAGTCATTCGGTTTTTATTAGTTTTTTCCAGATCAAGAAAATGAAAAAAAAATCATGGAATCAACTTGTAATTTGCATTTTTAAAACAAAAACCTGCATAGTTCTAAATATGCAAAATAATGTGGAGTTGAAAGAGTAAGCTACTTGCAGACTTTAAAGGAGCTGTTGCACCTGGCTGATTGACAGCATGGCACTAACAAGATAGCTGTCGGCTGAAATTTTGAGAAGGATGACAAAAACTCCTTCAGGAAGGCAATTCAACACAAATTGTGGCAAAAAAATGATGGCTGCAGATGTGTCTGTTTCTGAAACATGTACAAACAAAATGGGAAGGTTGTAAAAGGGAAACACGCAGGTCGGCCAAGGAAGACATCAAAGTGTCATTCATAAATGAATGAAAAACAGGACTTAATTATGTTAGAGTAATAGTGCCAGTGAAGAAAAAAAT
Source organism: Leptatherina wallacei (assembly GCA_028567055.1). Lineage (NCBI taxonomy): Eukaryota > Metazoa > Chordata > Actinopteri > Atheriniformes > Atherinidae > Leptatherina > Leptatherina wallacei. The sequence continues at coordinate 7,852,853 of JAOXYM010000004.1, read as the reverse complement.
AGAATTCTGAGAAAAAAGTCTGTCTTTAATCTCAGAATTCAGATTTTAATATCAGGATTCTGTCTTTTTCCTGAAAATTAATTTAGAAATAAAAACTCTGAGATTAAAGTCAGAATTCTCACTTTTTTCCTCTATTTTTTACTTCAGTGGTCTGATACTCCTCCGTACTTAATGTTTGTGACTGAACTGTGAGTATTTGGTAAATACGAGTTACACCCAGAAACTCTTAATGTAAATCATTATCATTAACACCTAAATAGAAGAAAAGAGCTAAAAAGAAGCAGTCAGGATTGTGGATAATTGGATAAAAGTTTTGTCCCATTAAAATTTATATGCCTGATGAAACTGAGCAAATTTCCACATCATTGATGGCATGGAATTGCATATCATTACCTCTTCACTAAGTACACAGATAATGCACACTGAAATTATGGCCTTTTTCCTCCTTCAGTCATAAGTATGTTTTGGTGCTGATGAAGTCATTTTGTAGAAAATCAATCTGGTTATCAAGGAAAGCCCATAAAACTTTCTACATAAAAGACTCAATGATATTTACGCAATAACATGGTCAGCAAACAGTCCGGACCAATCCTGTAAAGCCCATTTGTCAACAGCGATATGAAAGCGCTGGAACTTGATTGATAAAGAATATTGTTTTTGAGTAAAGAGTTACGTGTTCCAGCAAATTCAAAATCTCATAAAAGACATGAGAGCTGCAAAAAAGGCCTATTTGTTCATCCATTTCTTCTTCTTTAGGTATGTTTGTGATAGGCATGTTTTTACAAAGCCAGAGCTTTCAGGTGTTTTATTGATAGGCACAACAACAATAAATTTATTGTGTTTTTTTCCCCCAACAAAATCAAGCATCTGAGATGACCTACTACCACAGTGGCATGATTTACAAAAACATTTCTCAAGAGACTTATTTCAGTTTCACAGGAGTGAACATCATCCAGCAAAGAAGGTCAAAGAATAACACACAGTGAGTCAAACATTTAACTAAACTGTGCGTCATCAGTCAATATGCTGTTCTGGCTCCCAGTAAATGCAGGTGCGTAACAGCTGTGTAACAACACAATGGCAGCTTTGGCACAGTTAGAGGATGCTGTTATTACCAGGCCAAGGACAAAATTGTTTGTGTGTTTTTCTGCTCGCACTAGGGTGTCAGGCTCTGTTTGTTCATACTCTTTGTTTATGAAATCAGGCCTCTGCAAGTGAGCAACATTCATGATAAAAAAGGGTTGTACTAACATGGAATAAAGTGAACACTGCTGTTTAGTTATCTCGCACTAATGCTGTGCCCACATATGTTTGCTGCTTTGAGTACAAAGACAACTCTACGCAGCTTGTTTCATCTAGTTCATGGAGTATATTTTTGTCAGAAAACAAATTCTGCATATTTTCTGTGGCATGTTGTTGCTTATCGGTGAAGTGCTGTGTGTCAGGCTATGTGGAGGTAGGGAGTGAGAAGAAATGGGGTGAAAGACAATCTATAAAAAAAAACCCACTGTGCAAGAAGATGTAGAGTGATCTCAGGAGATTTCAGGTAGGTCAGTGATAGAAACAGAAGCCCATTGAAGAAAATTAATTAGAACACTCCTCTGAGAGCTGGATAGTGAGAGGGTCAACGTGGAGAGGAGGAAAATGGGGACAGAAACTAAGTCAATGATTTACTTAGCAGAGGGGACACAATTCAAGGTAATCACAGGACTGAGAGACTCGGTAAAGAAAAGGAGCAAAAAGACCCATTACAGAAGTTGTGCTGCTTGGTGTGACATGAAAAAGTTGCACAGAAAAACAGAGTTTAGATTAATTTATACACAGTCTTATTAAAGTATGAATCATTAGGTCATCAAAATTCATTCAAAGGAAAACCCTCACGTGAGTTTAAGCTGTTTGCGGCACGGCACAGTGTTCCTCATGCACGTCCCACTGAGTGGGTCCACGTCCTCCACGATGACAAATGGCGCCTCCTCCAGAGTCACGATGGACAGGTGGTCCTCCCGCTCCTTCGCTTCAGAGTACAGCTCAAAGCGAGGCCACACGTGGTACCTCATCGTCAAAGATCCTCTCTCCCACTTGCCAACCTGCATGAGTGAGTGGGAGGAGAGCTGTGTGATATACAGGCTACTGTAAAAGCTACTTCTAGTGCTAGGGAGACACTCCAAATGGAGAGGGAAGAAAAGTGACAGACACGTCACAGAGGGGGAGAACTACAGAGAAATCACAGTGGGTGGATTAGAGGAAGATCAGAGCGGAAATTTACCCTGTCCCAATTTCTGTCCTTGTCCAGAAGTATGATGACCAGCTTGGGGAACATCTGGTGGCCTCTTTCACTGAATGACAGGTTTCGACCCTCAAATGTCACATTCATGATGTACCTGAAAGTAAGAATAAAGCCTGAGTGACAAATTCAACTTCTGTCTATTTGTTGGAAAGAAAAATTGGCAGGTTTTAGATTTTTAATGTGAATCAGCAGTAAAACAATTAACACATTTAAGAGTAGCTTAGGCTGTGTTGTATATTTAAGTTTTATCAAAATAGGCGAATATCTTTCACATGTATTCATTGCTTTCATTACCATTTACTCATCTTTTAGCCACACTTCAGTTCAATATCCACCCTCTTTTTAGTTCTGTTTGGTTTCTACCAACAACTGTGAGACATATCTGTCCCACCTTCAAGAAACCAACTTTGTCCATCATCACACAGTCCAGCTGCTGGTGACTTCCCAATAGTACACATATGAGCCTCACAACCAAAACAATGCTTTTTTTTTAAAAGTACAGTTTTAGTACAGCAGCTGTAAAAGCATGATGTTTCCATGGGATTCTTAGTAGCAGCAGTATAGAGGACTCAAATGCAGGCTCAGGCTCATGAGGTAGGCAGATAAAGAAAATAATTTACTTTTATTATAAACAAAAGCTCAGAAAAGGCTGGACGTCCATTCACATAAATCCAAAAGTAGAGTTGACTGTGACTGGAAATAAAACTAACTTGGCACGAGAAACCCAGCAACATAACGTCAAGCAAAGACCAGGATAAAGCTGAGGAAGAAAAGGAAAACCTGGTGTATATATGCTGAGTACTGCAGGTGTAGGTGTGGGGCTGTGTGTATGTGTGGGAAGAATACAAGACTGGCAGCAGCTACACAGTTTGAGATTTTACCCATCTTAAAAGTTCACAGCAAATCATTCTGTGCGACAGGCGTCTAATCAATTTTGATGCGTGCAGTCTGTATGCTGATGATACCTGGCATCTGATGAATCACAGTGGATTCTAAGTGTCATGTTTACATAAAGGAAGTCCAATAAGCTAATAGTCTGTAAATGAATATGAGCTATGAAATGGTTATGAAGATGACCAAGGACTGCTAGTTTGCTAATCAGTGAATAATTGTAATTCTTCCATTATTTCTTTTCATGCTGCATCTTTCAGGTTCTGAGTTGGAGTATCACACATATCAGACCTCTGCTGCTGCAACTTAACTAGATTTCTCAGTTTGAATTCCGTAAGCTAGAATGCTTTACTTTCATCCACAATGTTCAGATCCGTTTTTGTTTTTACACAATGTAAATTTCACCAAATCCTCATGCCAGGCTACATTCCTGTTGGTTGGTTAGAAGATGTGGCTAAATTTCTGCCACTGTCAAAATTTGACTCTACCACAATCAACAATATCCCACATTTCTTTCACGTAGATCGTATTTAATCTGGGATTGTTAACACTGCAAAGTGTGTCGTTGAATTAACTGAAAAACAAGACACAAAACCAAGAAAAACAGAACCTAACAGAACTTATAGTGTATAACTGATAAACTGTGTGTTGGCACCGTCATTAATCAAATCAAACTTTACTTATAGAGGAATTTTCACACAAAAGCAGCTAAAATGTACCTTAATAATAAATATTACAATAAACATTTATGATTGAAACCACAAACCTTCACACACTCAAGTATAAAACATCTAATTTCAAGAAGACAAGCTTGATCATACTATCTCTTTCACACATATCATCACAATCACACCCCAACAGCACACATATACAACTCCCAGCATTCCCCCCACCCCTCTCTGCACTAACATAATCTCCGGCTTCTAGTTTTTGTCTTTAACGGGAACTGTTGTGGTCCATGTCCCCGCTCTGGTGTGGCTGTGGTGGACATTTCCTGCCCAGGAAGAGGAGGTTCCCATGCCTTCTGTTCAGCTACACATTCGCTGATGTCGTCAGGTATACAATAAGGCTCGAGCAGCACTCCTTCGCTTTGGGGATCATAGTTGTTATCTGGCAGATGGTCACCGGAAACCGGCACCCGACTATAAGCCAGGTCAGAAAGTTTGGCCTTACTGCAAAAATATTCCCATCCGAACTGACTGCAAGAAGTTGGCACCCGACCTACTTGTATCACTTTGAAATCAAATTAAAACTTCTTAGCTCCATAGGGGCCAATCCTTCCTTTCATGCATTGGGCCTAAAACTGATCCTTGGGGAACTCCAAATTTTATCTTATGGCTCCTTGAGTAGCATGTATCCATAATATTGTCAATCCATTAGATAGGGAAAAAAAACAAGAACAGCGCCAGAGACACCCCCCAGACTTCTAAGTCTGTTTTAAAAAAATCTGGTGATCTACAGTATCGAAGGCTGTACTTCGATCCATTAAAACAGAACTGAAAGCTTCTGGGAGTCCATGTTACACCGAAGATCAACAACAATCAAAAACCTTTAAAAGAACCATCTCAGCACTGTTTGTCCTAAAACCAGATTGATGTTTTTCAAAAAATTTTGTGTTATATACTCATGAGTCAAAGACGTCCTCTTTCTGTCGGATTTACAGAGATCATACCCTTAAAAGAAAGTTGTTTATTAAAAAAAAAAAATGTGTTTATATGTAAATATTACATGGTAATATGGTAATCTTTTTTAATATTTTCTCTTTTATTTATCTATACCTTTTCAAAGTTCCCTTGGATATGGGTTCATATTTTCTTCCCCTTTTCCTCTTTTTATTATAATCAGTAGTAACCTTGATAATTAATGCACTGGAGGCACAGGATCAAAACAACAACAAAGGTGACCCTGTTTGAGACATAAGTGAAAGGTGGAGGAGCCGGAAAGGAGAAAGCGAGTGTATTAACCGCCTGGTAAATCCATATCAGTATATGCTCTATATGTGTCAACAAGTGTACAGCAGTAGCAGATAAGCTGGAATCATTGCTTTCTTTCTCAGCCACCTCCTTCCCTCCCTCTTCCCCATACTGATCTGTGGGCTGCAGTTACCATGGAGATGCTCTGCCTCTGAAAAAATCCACCGGAGAAATAAATATCTTGAATGCAAGCAGAAAGACGCTGTATGTATGTGTGCGTGCAGACCTTTAAAGGAGAAGCACATTTAACCAAGCATCATGTCCAACAATGTTAACAGTGCAAAATAAAAACAAATCTGTTCAAGTGAATTTTCTTTTAAACAGCCAACATGATCCAGAAATCTACTCGAGATTTTATCACAGGCACCTCCCACTAAAACATTCAGTGCCTATATCTGTAATTTCTCCGATTTTATTTATAGCTCAACTCTCTCTCTGTATTCCACACACACACACACACACACACACACACACACACACACACACACACACACACACACACACACACACACACACACACAGCAGGCTAAATGCTTTAAGCAAGTCAATAATATGACTCAAGCTTCCATGAAATGCCTATTGCTGCATACAGGCTGGCTAGCACGCTGCAAGTGCTGTAATGCGGTTGTAACATGGGATTAGCCTCCTAGGAATAATCTCTGTTTGAATAGGCAACAAAAAAGATCAAGGCGGTGTGGGTGGAGGCTTCGACGGCCCAACTTGTTGCCATCTTGATACCACGACAACCCGCAGGACCAGTAGCTGCCCTGTGAATTCATCTGTCGTCATGATAGTGAGTTTGTGTGAGCAAAAGAAGAAAAAAAAACCTGACGCAAGGAGGCTCTTAACCTAGTATAATGTCATGTAACATGTTACCATGGCATCCACAACCACAGCAATTTTAATGCAATCAGTTGTGTTGCCATGGGAACAGTAATCTCACCCAAGAGAGGCTGTTTGAAAGCGAGACTGAAAGTGAGAGAAAGGAGTCATTTTCAGTCTAAACCTAAGTGTTTACCCACTTTCCCTCATGCTGTCTTTCCCTTTCAGATCAATCTCACCATCTAACCTCTGAGCAGCGCGTCGGATTGCACATCGATATGACTCATTTGCCCATGCATTAACCTGTGCCTTCACAAAGACGATGCATGCTGTGAATTTACACCAGACGAGGCTGTTCTGTTTATCATTTTGTAGGCCTGTACTATTGATAGAGCTTTAATGTGCCATTTGATCCCTCCTCATGTCAGAGCTCCCTTCTGACTCTGGTGGAAGGAGGAGGAAAAAATAAAAACAATTGGGACAAGCCACTAATAGAACCTTGTGTGGCTTCATCACAGCAATATGCAGCTCTTGCGTGTGCCTCGCTCCACAAACTGCTCCCCAACTAATCGCCGGCTGTGAGGGGATTTTAGTTTTTTAGTTACAGTCACAATGAATCATCAGTGGTATGAACACAGTCCCTTTTTAATGGTTTTAATTGTTGTTGTTTTTTTAAACCATTTACTTCAGCAGCGTTTTGTGCAACTTCTCTTTAATTCTGTCTTTTATCTTGAGTGGAGCTAAACAGGGTCACAATTTTTCTGTCGCTGCAATGCAGCAATGTAAAAATACACTATATTTCTGCTGCATGTGTCTGCAAGGGAGTGTGTGCACATATACACACACTGACATACTGTATCAGCTTTGGATGGATGACTCATAATTTGCAGAAGACCTACCTACAGCAGTTACTGAGAAAATGGGAGCTACAAATTACACTTTCTGCACAAAAGAAGCCAGAGATGCTTTGAAGAGTCAAAATGACATTTTAAGGTGTTTTCTCCCCATGAAAATAAGAAGTACTTCAACACTGGATTGTTCATTATTCTCAGATCAATAAATATGTAAATAAGCCCTTTATGCTAAACTTTATGCAAAAAAAAAAAGAAGGAATAACTCATGTACTGCAGATGTATTGTACAGTTACCTACCAGTGTATTTTTAGTATGATAAAATGGTAAATGGACTGTACTTGTATAGCGCTTTTCTAGTCATGTGACCACTCAAAGCGCTTTGACACTACATATCT
>JAOXYM010000004.1:7801098-7811231 GCA_028567055.1 Leptatherina wallacei | reverse complement strand
TAGAGCGGTCAAACGCCGCATTGTGCCATCATGAGTAAACATCTACCTTATCGTAAAGTTTTTAACAACAGTTATGGTAGTCTTGGCTCACTTGGCTGTGTGTGCTAGTGTGAGCTCTTAGGGTATTTACAGTTTGCTCTCTCATTCAGTAATAATGTGCTTAGAAGAAGACTGAGTTCTTGAATTTCAAAAGAGGAAAACCTAACGAAAAGGAAAAGTTGAGTAGAGTCCAGTAAGCCACGCCACCCCGTCCCCAAAACAGGCTGCTGGGAATCGAGGTGTAAATTATGTTAAAAAAGGAGCTGGTGTGATTTACTCATTGAAGTTTTGTTAGTTTTTTTTTTCTTTTTAGACCAAAGTAGGCTATATCATATAGGCCAATGGCCTCTATGGCCTCTCCGACCACTACCGAACACACTGAAAGGACACCTGTACCGTACTAAAAGAAGACGTAATAACACATATCCGCGCCAACGGCCTCTCTGACCACCACCAAACATTCATACACCACAGACATTTCAATAAGGCAACAGGAAATTGTGTTGAATACTCAAAAAAAAGGTATGTCTCTTTTACTGCAGTCAGTTCACTGGTGTACATGCCTGGCTACATGATGAAACAGCAAAAGGACACCTGTAAGGAACCGGTGTTTACTTGGCTTCAATTCAATACAGCACCATTAAGTGTAGTGAACACATCTCTATACAGCTACATTAGGACAGGAAATATTACAGGATTGTTGCACCTCCACCAGCTTTCAGCTGTAAAAAATCAAGTACTTTTGATAATGGATTAGATTTATATAGTGATTTTCAAGGCACTCAAAGTGCTTTACATTGTATCCATTATTCCTCCACTGCTCATTCATACCTGGTGACGTTAAGCTACATGTGTAGCTACCCTGGGGCATATTGACGGAGCCGTGGCAGCCAATCCACACCCACCACTGAATCTTCATCCACATTCATGCCAACACTGGAGGCAATGGGGGTGAAGTGTCTTGCCAACGGACATAATGACAGATTGACTGGGGGAACGGGATTTGAACCGCCAACCTTCCATGATGGAAGTTCCATCATTGGCCAACCCACTTTACCATGAGCCACTGCCTTTTATTGGTTTATAAATTATCTGAGGTTGCTAAGATATTCATTATCTGAACATGTATTCTGGCTGTTTTATAATCCATACTGTACACACATACTAAAGTGAGCTTCTGTTAAACAGAGATGTATTTTGATACCTTCTCTCACTGTAAACCAGATTTGATTGCCACAACCTGCAATCAAAATCCATTTAAACACCAGAGTGCTTCTGTTATCTTCTCCAAAAGACATCATGTATTCAATTCTGCACCACTAGCATAATCATCAACTGAATGTCTAATTAGAACAAATTAATCTGTTTGTCTCACAAACACATTCACTCTCATACAAACACATACACAAAAAGACATGCCAACTAAATCTCACACACATAAAAGCACATTGAGGCATCCAAAAACACGCTTGTGTTTGCCCCAAGCTTTTTCTACCACTGCATCACTGTCACCACTTTGCGCACCACAAGGAAGATACAATTAATTGTCTGATTAAATCTCCCACTGTTACATTTGGTGCCCCAGCAGCACTCACATAATGCCAGTCAAGCCCAGAGCCTGGTTCTAACACAGAGATGACGACAGAGAGCAATGGATGAAATCACGCCCAATGAGTAAAGAAATCTGCTCTGTGCGATGAGAAAGAGTTTAACATGATAAAAATAATAGAGAAAAAGGGTAAGTGTGTACAACTAGCTGCACAGACACCACAGTAAAAAAAAAAAAACTAAAGGGAGGACATTTGTCAGAAACAGCAAGGCACGTACAACAATGAGGAGGAGTACATTTTTGAATCACCTTTGGCCTAACCAGCCAAATAATCAGGTCCGTCATGAGGAGTTGATTAAGCTCATTAGTGCAGCATAGTACAGAGGTAATTAATCACTGACACCACAGCTTGCATGCTGATTTGGTCAGATCACACACCCACCGCCTTGCAAGGTAGGAATGTTGTCAAACTCCATCCTTATTTTAATTATTAGTAACTGGCATGAATTTTCAAAAAGATATCAGCATATAAATGATCTGGTCTGACAGTTCACAGGAGGAAAGTTAATTTCCATAGCATCTTCATCAGTTAAGCAACAGAACAGACATACTAATCACTAGCTTAGGAAGAATTTAGTATTTTCAATTAGTTTAATTCATTAATAACATCCAAGTAAACATGGAAAAATTCATGACTTTGTATGGGGAACAACATGAATAATTCAAGATTCAATTATTTAGAAAATTGATGTAACAATAAAATCTGAAAAATGGCATACATCAGTAGAAAATATGGGAATTTAGATGCGTTTCTGTTAAAAGTGTATTTTTTCTCAACAAATTCATTTTGAAATGAGTAAGAAATCATGCTTATAATAAGTGTTGTTATTCTTGCAATAAAGAAGGAATTTCTGAGAGCTAAACACACACAAAAAAGGCCAAACGATCTCTGTGCGGCAGTACATTACTAGATGTTTCTACAGCTGTAAGCCTTTATTGGAGCCTTTAATCATGTCAAGTCAGCTCTTTCTCTTCCTTTTGCCTCTCCCTCCTGTGTCTGTCTATCTTCCCTACATCCATGCGCTCTGCCTTTTCAATTCTCCTTTCCTCTCTAACAAGCACACAGGGTGAGAGTGCAGGCTGGAGTCAAGCACAGCGTGCAATGAGAGACATGCAGTTCAGAACCTTGTCATGACGCGCTTTTCCGCAGCATATCTTGACTCCATTTCCCTCGCTGCTTCTCCTAACCCCCTCCACTTTCTCGAGGCATTAATCTTTTATTTGTCCTTCGCTTTTAGACATTCATCACCTGGTGATCTCCAACATTTTTTTTTGTGCCATCATACTGATACCTCCACTGTCATTGAGTGCATTTTTGTTAAGTCTGTTGCACTTTCTTCTGTCCACTTCTCCCTTTTCCATATATTGTTCTCTTCCCTTTATCACACACACACAGTTAAATGAAATAGGCTGGATAAGTATGGCAGCATTGTTACACATATACAGAGGCACCAGAGAGTAAAATCAATCACTTCACCCCTTTCATCAGCTATCTCTCTCCCTCTTTGTCTCTGTAGCCCTCCTTTTTCTCTCATTTCAATCTTTCCCCTCTTCATCATCTTTATCTCTTGGATGTCATTCATTATTTCCTTCCGATTTCAATATGTTTGTCTTCCCTTCACCTTCCAAGAAAGACTCTCTTTCCATCCTTTTTTTTCCTTTCCGTTTTAAAGCACATACGCCAACCCATCTTCGTCAGGTTCCCTCCATTTGTGCCGCACATCTCCTTCAACAGTGCAAGACTTTTTGACTGGCAGCAGCTGGCCTGTCAAAGATGGGGAAGTCAGGAAAGAAGGGGACCAGGAAGAAAAAAGTGAAGGAGAGATGCACAGAAAGGAGGCAAAGGGAATAGAAAAAGACATTCCTAATTCAAAGAGACATGGAGTGTTTCCCTGGCAACTCGGTTTCCATAGAAACGGCCTTGCTAAAGATGCCATTAGTGTGAAAAAATACCTATTTACACTCAACTGCACCGTATGCACATAGACATATGAACATATCCAGTTGCATGTGTTAAGTCCCCTCGCTGACATACCTGAGGTCAATTGCAATAGCTCAATTAAAGAGCACTTAGGTTTGTAGCTCAATTATAGGTTTGGTCCTTTGGGGAAAGAAAGAATAGACAGATTGCGTTGCTAATATTATTAGCTGTACTTGTAGTTTTAGTGCTGCGTTTTGTTGGGATTCTGCTCCAAATTACTTCCCTTTACATCATCCTGCAGGGGCCAAATTCTCCTTATATATTTTTTCATTGACCGTGACAGTCTGCAGGCTGGGACCACCCACTCATCTTCACATAAACGTATCCTGTACTATATATAACTAACACATGGTAACCAAGGCTAACAAAGCTGGACTGTATGTTTGAGGTACTTGCCGTATGCACTGGACTGCACAATTAAACAATTAATACTCTCACTAATTTACATTTACTCTTAAATATCATGGCATAATTTAAAAATAAGGCACAAATCTTCATTAATGAAACAATGTTAAACCTCTTCTAATACTATTTTTTATACATATCTTTTAATACACATCTTTTGACCTCTCCGGAAAAACCATTGCTGACTGAACAACAGAGGCCCAGTGAGCAACTGGCCTACCTGAGGCTAGCTTAAAAAGATTAAACAGAGCAGGCAAATATAATAGATATCATGCCTGGGACTTAATTTGACAGAGTGAAAACCACTACTTCTGACTTCAGTCTGCAAAACTAATTTCAGAAGCATCACCAACTACTGCCATTTTTGTGTCCAAAATAAAAGGGAGGAACCAAGATCGTGGTCAAACTGTACATCAATGTCCTGGTCATGTGCTTTCAGGTTAATTGTTTTCCAAAACTCAAAAATGAACAATTTTGAAATAAACATGCAATTCTTTTAATTTATTTACTTCCATTCAAAAGTTACCCGACCATCAGATGAAAAACTCTGAAGCCCTTGTTGTGCTCAAAGTCAAAAGAGTTCATTTAAAAATCCTACAACTACAAAGCACCAAATCTTTTGGATGTAAATTTATTTCCACAATCCTTGTACAGTATGGAGAGACAGGTTAACCAAGTGTTCACAGAATCAAAACCAAGCAACACAAAGCATCTGTTTTACTTTTGCATCATATTGCACATGTGATACAATGTATAGCCAGCAATGTCTGTGGTTATTCAAAGAGTTTTATCTTTTATTTTTGGCTTATGTTATCTCATGTGGTGTTACACAGCTGTATTATGTCCGATAAGATGATAATGAGCCTTGGAATTTCATGGATAGTGTAGTTTGACACTTGGTAGAGTTCTCACTGTTGTTTGAGGCTCGGTCACAGTTATCTGAAACCTCTCTCCCAAAACAATAATTTGCACAGTGCACAACACTGTACGTCCACTGCAGGGTTGCCAACTTCCGGTACAGAAATCAGGAACTCAAGGATCGGGGGGGGGCAGTTTTATCCCTATATAGCTGTAAGAGGATCTTTTTATAAAGGCGATATTTTTCATCTCAAAGAAAATGCAACAAATTCAACTAGACATGCACATACAGGGTCATATATTAAGATTATTTAAAAAATTAATTTTGAAAAATATAAACAAAAGTAAATTTAGACCTATATCAAATTAAATGGCAGGAATCTGTGTAACACATTATGATCCAGTTTAATAAAAGATGCTGAGATAACTCTTTTCATGATTTCTTAAGTCACCTGATTTGTGCTTCTGTGTGATATATTTTCTCAACTTGTGGCATATTTCCTGCAGTATGCATTTAATGCCATAAATACCTCCTGCACCTTGTAGTCATTCTCCCTTACACATTGATAGTAATTCTCTGATTTGATGATGCATGAAGCAAACACACTGAGGTAGAAGAAGAGGGTTTTCTACTATCTAATACAAATCATCACTACTTTATAGTCTTCCTTGTAACATTTATCATCTGTGGATTTGCATTGGCTCTTAGAAATACAGAACAAAGTATTTCCCTTACCAAGGCAAGAAGAAGCACATCTTTTAGCTTTTAATTACATGATAATTCTGTATTTTAAGTGGTGTAATCTTATTGCTGCCTCACTTGGGTGGCAAATTAGCTGCAGATGTGTTATCATTGTAAAGAAACTCAACAAATGACAAAATCTTTGTTACTATACTTTATACCGGAGGTTCTTAACCTTTTGGACTGTGGGTCCCAACTTTTCTAGTACAAACTACAAAGTGGTTGGGGCCCACTCAAATATTAAAACTGTATTGGTTTATTTACTTTGGTTTAATTTGTATTCAATAACTAAACCAAATCCACTTAAAGTAAAATAGAAAACTAACTACATGACGAGAGACAACGAGATTGTCACAAAGACTTATTCATCATGTGTATGTGAACCTGCACATACAATGGGCAAACAATTCATGGAATAAAATCACGCTGCTACAACAACAAATTTCAAAGGTCAGGTCAGGCTTTTTTTTTTTAAAAAGCTTTGAATGTTTGGTTTTTATTGCGCCTAGGTGAATACACTCCTAAAAGTCCGCCAGACTTGGTCCATTGGGGACATTCTTCCGGTCCAATTTTGCTTCCACACTGCACTTCCATGCTAACCCCATCCCACTTGAAGGAACTAAACCTTTTGATTTACTTATTCCTGTCCTTGCTAGAGTCAGTGCTGCATCAATAATTACTTAAGGAAGAGATAAGACAAACAACAAAGAAGAAAACTGGCTCATCTATTGATGAATGCAGGACAACTTCTGTTTCCACCGCAGAAGAACAAAACATGGAGTGCATCAGATACTAGTGGCCTAGGCTTGAACATATTTCTTTTCATAACTTTTATCATGTTCTTCCGCACCTAACCGTAAGCCATTTTTCCCAGCTATTGTCCTACATGTGCGCATGTTTTGGTTGTGTTTACCAACAATGCCCTGCATTATAATCCACTTCTTATATTTAGTTCTTTTAAAGCGAACTGAAACCTGCATTTGCAGGAGGACCAGAGCTAGTTTCTTTAATCTGTATCAGAGTTCATTTACACATTCACACCTCCTCAAACAAGCCGGACTGTCAGATCAAACAAACAAGGATTCAAAGACTTCTGTCTTTTTCTTCTTCTTTTTTTTAAAGCCCTTCTCCCTTACTTTTGCTTCTTCTGCTTATTGGAATTTGTTAAACTGACTGATTTTTTACCACAGTGCTGGGAAGTTGTATTGCAGCTGAGCTTCTCATAAACAAGTGTATCTTTCGTGCCTTTAACTGATAACTTCTGTCTGATAACAGGTGTAAAACTTAAAGTTTTTGTGGCCCTCTAGGTGGCGCTGGCCCCATGGTTAAGAACCAGAGCATGTCGTAGTGCAACATGTTGGATAGCTGCTGTCTTTGGTGCTGCTCATACAATGCAGTTTCCTGTGAAAACTGCATTGTTGAACACCAAAGCAAAAACAGAAACTCCAAGACTGCATAAACTTGTTCCTTTGTTTAAATGCAGTGAACGAGTTGTTCACGTCCTGGCCAACCAATGAGCTGGGTTTTCCTCTTTCTCCTGTTTTCTTCCTTCTTGGTCAGTAGTCATTTCAAGCAATACTGCTCCAAACAAGCAGTTGTTGTGTGACATTGTCCAGGCGGTTTGGTCCACTTGAGTAAAGTAAAGTGTGAAAGCAAACCAACATTTTTTTACATTCCCCATCAAATCGTATCCCCAAAAGTATCCTGGTGTGAATGCGCCCTACAAGCCAATAACAAGAAAGCAAATAATGGTATTAGGTATAAGTAGATCTCTGATTCAACTGTAAAACTCAACATTCAGATACCTTTGGGGACAGGTTTACTGTTGGCAGAATCAAAACTATTCATCATGAAGCAGCCTTTAAGTTTTTACTTCTACATGTTAATGAAGCAGCTTGATATGTCTCTGTGTTTGAAATGTATGACACTATCTCGCCTTCAGGAGTGATGTGATATTAAATTCTGAGTTTACGAGAAAAGAAAAAGCATTAAATCCTGACATTTAAAAAGCTCAGGAAAACAATTCCTCAGTGATCAAAGTAGTTGTTTTGTAACAGCTCTTGTGTATAGTCATAGCGCTGTGTGAGATATGTATTCAAAAAGATGAGCTATTGGGGCATGCTTTGTGTCCATAAAAGTTGAGGACAGATTTGATTTTAGAATACAAGGAATTTCTTTAGGTTTTTTTTTTTTTTTTTGCTGGTTTCTTTCCTCTGTGAGAGACACAGATTGAGCAGTTTGTTGTTCACAAAGAAAAAGGGGAGAAAAAAGTAGTTTAGCTTTTTAAGATGACTTATGTGAATGATGAATGCCATTTTATATCAACTTGTAACATTCATGCATGCATTTTTCCTCAGCATGTCATAAATGCAAAGTATGTTGAATTTCCTTCAATTATACACAAGCAGCAGCTTTGAAGGGTGGGAATGTAAGCTTTGAGCTGGTGCTTGCCGGAGAGCGCTGGCTCACTTTGATGCAGAACAGGCGAAGAAAAAAAGAGTAAAAGAGAGAGGGGAAGATTAGAGGGAAGAGGCGAGAGAGGCAGATGTGGTATATTGATAGAGAAAAAGGTGACGGAGGAAGAGAAAGACAAGAGAAAAACAGCTGTGGAAAGAACCTCGGACACAGGAAGCTCATAATGCTGAACATTTTGGGGTCAACGAACACGAACATTTGCGTGTCAAAGGAGCGGGGCTGTGTGACAACACTCAGCATGGCCTAACAGCAACAGAGTCACCTCTTGCCTTCACCCCGGTGGTATCAGTAAGAACACACACATACAACAAGTTCACCTGACTTGACAGATACAGCTCTCTCTGAAAACTGATGCTTGGTAAAAAAAAGTTCAAAATCAGGTTTCTGGACCACTGCAGCCAAAAGATGCTCTCTTAAAACTTGCCACTAAAACCTCTGGCATCGCTGAGACTGTAATTCAGGTTCTCTGTCTAGTTGCTTTTCAAATTCCTTGAACTAAATATAGAAACTAGCCACTGGGGGTGAGAAGTACAGCTATTTAGTACATGAGGTTTTATGTAGTAGTCATTGTATCACTCCATAACTGTCACAGTTCAGCTTCTAAGCAATAGTTTGGAGACCACAGTATTTGCTGAGACAGTTACTGTGTTGAGAAACTGCAATGACGATATCCAGAAAAATAATTATGGGAGTTTCCTGAAATGCACTATTTGTTTTCAACCTGAGAAGAATTAGGCCCGAGGGGAGGCTTCAAGTGAGCGCTGACTGTAGATGCTGTAAGCCACAGCAGGAGGTCCGAGTGCAGCGTTGCAGAAATGTTGAGGATCAGGCTGAGGCTGATTAGAGGAGAGCCGAGAGTGAATGAACAAGTGCCAGTGATGGCGCTGCTCACTGAGTGTCTTTCTCACCGTATAGAGACCATAGAGGCGAATGCATCGGTGCCTGCTCCTAGAAAGACCAACTAGCTGTCACCAACTGATATTTCCTCCAGCTCTCCACTGCTGACTCACACACACACCACCTGAGAGAAAACTCATGCAGTGCACATGACATGCTCCACTTCATATGTTAAAATGGCCAAATTAAGTGATTATTTCAAGTGAAAATCTGTGTCACCATCTTGACTTTACTCATATTTATCGGTTGATCAGACAGTGAAGTGGCGGCCTAAGAAGCAGGGTTGGTGATTTAATCTGAAATTCCTCTTATCTACATTTTCAAGTGTTCTTGAGGAAGGCATTAATCCAAAATTTACTCTTGAAGAAAAATTAAATAGTAGACATAATACACCCATATGTAAGCCCTCATGAAAAGCCTCTAGCTGATCATAAATGTTGTGATGAGAAGCAGCAAAAGAGATCATATTTCTCCATTTGAGCTTTTTCTTCATAGGCTTTCTGTTTAATCCAAAATAAACTTTTAAAATTTTTTCCTCTCTGTTAGGAAAAAAACTCCCGATGAACCACAGACACTCAGATCAGGTAGAAGTTGAAAGCTTTTTTACTTCGAAGGAATTAAATTTAGCCCAGGAACAAATTAGCTCAGGAGACCAAATGAATTAACTATTTCAGTCAGCACAGGCTTCTTATACACACATAGCCCCTCCTTCATTTACAACAACACTCCATCATTGTGACCCAACACCCCCACGTTTGTAAAAGTGTCTTGTACTGTTGTAAATTGGCACTAAGAACAGTGTGGCAAATAGAGATTCATTAAATCTACTTACACACACCTTTAATCTCTGAGAGATGATTACATGGTATTATTATAAAATGTTTACAATGTCTGTATGGTGTAACAGCTCCTGATGAGGTCCAAAATTTGCGTGTAAAAGTCAATTTATAGTCACAACCACAACTTTTAAACAGAAGCACTTGTAAAGCACAGGAAGAGCATGATGTTTTTAAAAAAAAGGGGGGGGGGAGGGTGCACTGACCAAGTTTTGGTGAAGACAGTTGTATACAACCTGTCTTTGCCTGATGCAAATGGCTCAAACACACCATGAAAGGGGTTGGGAGGGG
>JAOXYM010000004.1:7763079-7775107 GCA_028567055.1 Leptatherina wallacei | reverse complement strand
ATTCTGAACATTGCAAGAATTTCTCTGTCGGTCCTTCTGATTTTAGTTAAGTGTCTAACTATATTTTTTCCCTGTTTGGACAGCTGCAAAATTCCTACAGGCCACAATAAGATCCTGCTTAGATGGAATCTGACTTGTGAGTCCTTTGAAAATTGAAGAATAGAAAAAATCAATTCATAGAAATTCTCAGATGGAGAGAGAAACAACAAGGAGTAGTGAGAGATATAAAGAGATCTCTCACTACACTATCTTCAAAATAGATATCTTCAAAATCTGTGGATAAATTGTAGGTTTTTGGCATGAGTTAAAGTTAATCACAGTACCTTTTCTTCAGGGTGATTCATCCTGAAATATGGCAGGAGCTTCTTATTCAAAGTATTTTAACATAAACAATATAACATGTTTTAAAGTTATTACTGATAATTTTCCTACCTTGGCAGCCATGACCATGGAGGACCCTCCTCTAATGCCCAGGATAGGAATATGTGTCTGAGCTGAGATGAAATCCAGGATCTGAGCGATGGCCTCCTGATCTGTGTCGTCACCAAAGACTACGCCTTGCAGCGAGCTCCTGGTCATCTGCGTGCAGATCCGATTGATGATGCTCTTTGGGTCAGTCTCGTTCATGGTGACCACCTCAACTTTGGGAGGATAAGGGATGTGGAGGAAGTCTTCTTTCTCAAGTCCAGCCCCCAAGGTTACTTCACTCGAGTTGCCCACCAGGATGACAGCAATACTGAGTGAGTTGATCAATTTAGGACTGATAGGGGGTAGTGCGGGTGAACCAGGAGAGTACTGAGGAGGGCTGACGACACCCCTCTGGTTGCCACCTCCTCTCTGGCCTCCTTGTCCCCCTGGGGCACCTCCAGGCCCTGTTCCGGGACCTCCACCCCTTCGAGACTCGCAGGTGGGCACGAGAAGTACAGAAAGGAGAAGCAGAGAGAAGGAGTAGGAGAGGAAGGGCAGGGTTAGCCGAGGCTGGGGATGAGGAGGATGGGATGTATGGTTTTGAGGAGAAGGGTGAGAGGAGGAGGAGGGGGACACCAAGCGCTTCTCCTGAAGATGGGAGGGAGAGGGGTGGAGGCTGACAAGCATTGTGGAGGAGTATAAATGCCAACCCTGGAATGAAAGAAAAAAGAGAGAGGGAGAGGTGATAAAGCAACACACCTGCAAAGTCAAGATCACTTTGAATGAGAGATTTAAAAAACAAACTGAAGCATTAATGCACAAAAATAATAAAACTTAACATTCGGACCACTCACAGTTGAAGTAAATAAAAACTGTACATGTGAAGTCAGTTTGCATAGTCAGCACTTTGGATGAGGAATATATGGGCTGATGTAAAGATCTGAGCAACTCTGTCAGCTCACTGGAACTGAGCATCTCAAAAGCAGCTAAATCTGCAGGTTGTTCCAAGTCAGCAGGAGTTTGAGGTGAGACAAACAATTAACGGAAACATTTAGAAGATATGCTAGTACAAGATTGGAATGTAATGACAGTAAATCAAAACTTGCAGGACTGGTGCCAAATACCATTGCACACCTGCAGCGATACCGAGTCCACGCCTCTTAAGAGGGAGCAGTTTTTGCAAGAACCTTAAGACAGTATGTTAGGCAGAGGTGATATGTCAGTAAATGCACCAATACAACAAAGTTTAATTAATTAATTCAGTGTTTAATTCTTAAACAATTCAAAGTACCTGGAGCAAAATAAATACAGTTAAAAGATAAGAATCAGAGTCCTGTTTTGGCTTTCTGTCTGATATTAAAAGAATACCTTTAGATTTATTAAAGGAACTATACCTGATATTCTTTTAATCTCGTTAAGAAAAATTATTTCTACACAATATATAATGTGGTAAAAGAGGTAATTCTTTTTTTTAAAAATTACTCACTTGCACATTATGTACAAGTTCAGGCCTTTTTAGTTGGTGGAAGCTGCTAATGCTATCTAGCTTCTAAACTTTCCGTGATCGGTTGTTTCTGCCAATTGCCAAACGAGGGACGTTGCAATAGAAACAACGCCATCTTTCCTAGCACGTGTACTACAGATCTTGTAAACAGAACAGCATGGCTACAGAGGGGAAAGCTGGGATACCTCCACTGGCTGTCGCTGCATACACAGCCTAAAAAGGATCAAACTGAGGAAGAGGAGAGAGGCTTGCAGTGCAAGAGTAACCAAAGAAGGAATAATGCACATGTAAATCTTGGTACATAGTACTCGAGGTGAGCTGTGACGGACCGCCTCGGACTGAATTTGGACTCAAAATTGACTGTAGTCCTAGACAGCAATTGTTTCAATTACTTTCTTCTTTAGTGACATCAGTTACTGGCTCTAGCTCTGATGGTTTGACCACGTCCACCTCCATGTCTTCCATATATAATAGGCTGCATAATGATATTTACACTGTAACGTGACTAAGTCACTTTAGCATTTAGCGTGCAGTCAAACTTTATATAAAACAACAAACACATCGGTTTACATCACAAGATCCCTTTCAATTGCAGTGGTGGATTAGATACTTTATTTGGTTGGGGAGTCATTTGTAATGTAGCTTAAAACACCATAATCAAGCATCTGTGATCCACACAGGGGTGGTTTTTGCTGGGCGATGTGGGCAAGCGCCCAGGGCACAATCTGTGAAGGGGCACACCATGCAAAATATATGTGTGCAAGAGCCCACCTGCGTACTAGAGCAAAAGAAAATGTTTAATTTCTGCCCATTTCCCACATGCTCATTTCAGGCACCAGGTAAGCTCATCACCTTGCTGCTGCTGACAAAGTTCCTTTAGCAGCAGTGTATGTTGTAAGAAGGGCCCGCATCTCGATCCCACCGGCTGCATTTTCTGCCTGACACCCAGGAGCATGAGCACAGCGACTGGATTCTCCAGTTCACCCAGTCACTTGAGGATTGCAACATCCTGCCTTTGTTTGTGCATTTTTTTTACTGGAATTAGCCAGATTTTCAGCCTCCTCTGGAGTCTCCCCTCACTACACATTTTCATTTAATCACCTCACTAAACAACCTGTTGTTTTTCAAATCAGATAAATGAAATCATGGAGCCTTATTGCTGCTCCCCGACCTTTCTTAAAACTACATGAAGTTTTTTTTTTTAAAACAAGGTTTAAAAATTACATGTAAAGAATAGAAATTTCTACATATTTCGGCCACAGGTCTTTCTGGTTACAAGGGAAACTGTGTTGTTCTATTTTTAGATCCCCCACTTTCTGGAGATCAACAGGGTTTCTGCGGAACATCTATCCGAGTTTATGTATGAGGGGAAACACTAGGCTATTGATACGTTCATGACAATCTACATTATTTATTCTGAGGTTAAAACGACTATTTAGAAGTTACAGCCAAAGCAGATCATTCCCTTCTCTTCCTGCTGTAGTACAGGCTGCTTTGCCCCACTTGCTGCTGTCTCCCCCACTCTGCTGGTGGATCAGCTGCTGAAATCATTCCAGTATCAGACATAAGAAAATGCTGATGACAAGACCTATTTAATAACAAATAGCTATAATTTCCCTCAGTGCACTCAATAGAAAAAACTGTATTTACAGTGACCGGCATTGGAATTAATAACTGAAGGGGGGTGGGATGGTTCTTCAGCGCTAACAGGGCATTTAGCCTACATGAAAACATGTATTTGCTGAGGTGAGAAATTAAACCGCAAGGGACCAGGGACTTGATGTTTCAGAGTAAAACGCAATCCAAAGTCGACAGATAGTGTTTTGTTGTTAAAATCCACCATCAGCCATAAATGGTTTGAGGGTGGTTATGGTTACAATTTATATAGCTACAGTATATGGATATGCTTTGATATTACAAAACCATTGTTAGACAAATAAGTCCTGCAATCAAAACAAGCCTTGAAAACAACATCAGCTTTATCTTGAGCATAGCATGGCTAAGCATGGTCGACTTTACTCTAAATGATTAACAGTTTATTCATGGTTTGCACTGATTTGAGTTTGAGTTTGAGTTTGTTTTATTAGATTAAGGTTAGTTTTAGGCAAGTTATGTTTTATTTAAGAGTTGCTCTTGAATGCTAAACTACCATTCTTTGTCAGACTGGGCACTTTCAAAATTCCAACACTCAATCTTCTTTCATGTGTTTTTGCAACTCATTTAGACACCTGAAAGGACCTGGAACAGTTTCTTTCTCCTGCTGTGTTGTCGCTTACACATGCTATGTGGCTATATAGACAAAAGACCACACGTTCACTGGTCACATGGTAATGACAGCCATCTAGTGACTCCACCATATCCATGGCAACGGCAGCCAGCTTGTGACCCCTTTGTTCCCATAGCAACAGTGACAATCTTGTGACCTCTCCAGCCACATGGTGAAGCCCCCATTGTTTCATCACCTCAATTTGCATTGGCACTCTCACACAAAGACAAAATCACTCTCACACCAAAACAGGTGATTGTTTGTTTTTATTGTACAGTTACTATCATATATATATAGTGTGGTACAATTAAATAAAAGTATTTAAAAACTAAAGCATAATCGATTGATAATCATTGTGCTTTACTTTAGTAAATATATTGTTATATTGTCAAAATTGTTTTCTGATCATTGTGTATTGGGATAAATGCTGGTTGCGGGGCCAGAGGATTGTCACCCAGAGGGAGGGATTTGTAAGGTGTGTCCTGCTACACAAAGACCAGTGCTCGGATTCATAGCCTTCATTATCTGCTCTATGCATGTAATATTTGAGCAAGATTGACATGTACAGACAGATCCTCAAGACTAATATTAAAGTATAGTTGTCAGCTTTGGAACTTCTCTAGTGGTGCCCTGTAGGGAGTGTTTTATATTGATAATTTTATGTACTATTAATAACTGTCCATAGACACTTATTAATAATGGCTAATAACTAGATTTGCTCCAACTAAAGCCCAACAAGTTAATACCATGGAAACACTTAATTGACCAATTTCTGGTTGTGAAGAAGCAAAAAAATTATACCATTAAACTTATTTAGTTGAGGTTTAGATATTGGTTAAGGGCTCAAATTTATTTTACGGAATAATTGCTACCTTAAAAGGACACCATGAAGTAAAACAGTTACTAAGATCTAAATGCTTAAAGCTAATTTAAATGCTTAATTTCTTGTGATTCCTTGAAGATCACATGAAGGCCTACTGACTTAAAACAACAGCCTTTGGATATGTTACCAACACAAAATGGACATTTGACCAAACATCTTTTATGCAGTTTCTGCCACAACTGGGCTATGTGAGTAGTCCAGATGAAAAATATTGATAAATACAATTTCTGAGGTTCACAACAAGATTATAACAGAAACCCAAAAAAAGGTAGATAGAATTGTTCAGGCAAAGATAGGACTTGCATGTATACAGCATAACTTGATGGTTTGCTGGAATATATAATGTTCATAAAAATCATTGTTGTTCAGGGTGCACAAATACAGATAAGCCAACCTCTTCATTGCAGAAGACCCACATAACTGGGTACAAAACCATACACCAAAAGAGAACTTCTCTCAAAGAGCATTAATGACAATGCCAAATCCATTACGCTCTGTAGTGACTCCCTAAGAGGAATCTTGTGGCAAACATCAGAGTCAGAGCATCAACAACATAGTGAGTCTTGTGTACGAGTTTATTTGTGTGGGTTTTGAGGGAGTACAGATAACACTTGGTGTATTTTGACAGATTGACAGCCTCAGAGCGTCATCCACTCAGTGCCAAGCTAAGTGACCATTAGACACTCCAACAGAGCAGCACTGAGTTTCTCTGCCCTCTTTGTCTCTCCCTCTCTCTGACTTTCACACTACTTTCTCTGCTTCTCTCCACTTCATCCTCCAAAACAGCTTTTTTATAGTCAGGAGAAAAAAAACACCCTGTGGCATTGTTTTCAAGATGTTAGAAGAAGCAGTTACTCAATTCTCTTTGAAACAAGTACGACTAATTCATAAAATACACTCATACAAAACTGGAATTATTAAAGTCACGTTAACAATTTATTTAAAAAAGGTTGCAGGTTCATACATAGAAATTGTCATTAAAAGTCTGTAATGAAAGACTCTTTTTTTCACATTTGAAAAGATGTTTTGGTGTCAACATGTGAAGATCTAAACAGATCAAATGAAAACTTCTGGATGGCAAAGAGTTTGACTAGGGTTGGAAAAAAAATTTTAATTCTCAGATTGACTTGAGTTGAATAATTTAACATCAATGAAGATCAGATATCAAACAGCTGCCAAAGAGCTGAAAGTGAAGTCTCAGAGATTCCCTAAATTTCTTAACAGGGTCTGCAGGTTCAGTTAGTCTTACAACTGTAGATGTCAAAGCACATCTGTGAAAATATAAAAAGACTGCGCATATTTCACCTGTACAGGAGACATGCCAACATCCATTGCTGTGCTATGACATCAGAATTTTATCAATGGCGAATATGCTTTGTCAAAGTGACTGTAGACTTGCTCGATGCAAACAAGGACATCTTTTTCAGGAATATACAAACCCAACTGTGAAGCACAGTGGTGAAAATGTCATGGTTTGGATTATTTCAGTGTCTGTGAATTTGTAACTGACAATCACTGAATAAACCATAACTTCTGTATTATATCAATGAGTGTTTGAAGATCACATGAGAACTTGAAAAAGTGCCTGATCATCAGCATAGAAGTAAATCTATTATGAAAAGGCTCACAAAAGAATACATGGTGGTTTCTAGAAGTCCTTAAATTTGTTAATCTGGGCAAAGTGTGCAAACACAAATATCTTTAGACATGCACATATCCTGCAAGTGAGGTTGATTCAGGAAGCACATTACATTTTTTGCAAAATAAAAACTTTAATTTATTTTTGGCAAAGTGGCCAATGATATGGCAAAATCCACTGCTGGCCTGTCTGCTGGTATCTACAGCTTTTCTTTACTGGCATACAAAGATCAGCAGAGAGGAGTGTGACAGGGAGATGATGGAGGAAAAACATGAGCGAGAGGAAAGAGGTAAAAGATGTAAGCAGAGGGAGACTATAAATAGGAAAAAAGACAGCTAGTCACACGCTGATGTGAAAAATTAACAGGGAGTATGTTTTTGGGCATGTTTTCAGCAAAAATATAGATGAAGAATGAAAATATTTTCATATTCTAAAACAGTGATAAAAATATTTTCATATTCTGAAACAGTGATTCTTAGCCCAATGCTTGGGACTTGAGCGCCACCTGGAGGGCCACAAAAAACTTTCATTTTTGTGTTGGTGGGCCGTGAGGGCAGTTGTAGGTAGATCTGCTCGGGGCCCTGCACCTGCCGATGACCTCTCACAATGGCAACACTACAGTGTTTATCAACCAGATCTGCTCGGATCTCTAACAACTAACGACGAGGTCTGTTGTCATATAGAACTACAATTCCGTGAATTTGTCCGAACCACGTCCAGCCAATCATATAGCAGATGTCATTGGTACGCGCAGGGACCAGAGCAGATCTGGTGGTCCAATCCGAGGCTGCAGAAGCTGGCTCTAGGGACGTGGAACGTCACCTTTCTGGTGGGGAAGGAGTCTGAGTTGGCACGCGAGGTTGAGCAGTTCCAGCTAGATACAGTCAGACTCACCTCGACGCACGGCTTGGGCACTGGAACCCATGTCCTCGAGAGGGGCTGAACCTTCTTCCACTCTGGAGTTGCTCATGGTGGAAGGCGCCAAGCAAGCGTGGGCATACTGGTTGCCCCCCGGATTGGTGCCTGTGTGTTGGGGGTCACCCCGTTAGACGAGAGGGTAGCATCCCTCCGCATTTGGGTGGGGGGGAAGGGACTTGACTTTGTGCCTATGCACTGAATGGCAGTTCAGAGTACACACCCTTTCTGGGGTCCTTGGAGGGGCCTCCTTCGTCCTGCTGGGGGACTTCAATGCACACGTGGGTGAGAACAGTGAGACCTGGAGGGGCATGATTGGGAGTGGCAGGCCCAAACGTGTAGTGAGGGTCTGCTGGGAACATCTGGTGGAGTCCCCTGTCAGAAGGAGCTTCAACTCCCACCTCCAGCGGAGCTTCAACAGTGTCTCGAGTTAGGTGGGGGACATTGAGTCTGAGTGGGCTGTGTTCATTGTTGAGGCGGCCAGCCGGAGCTGTGGCCGTAAAGTTATCGGTGCGGTAATCTCTGAACTCGTTGGTGGACACCGGCAGTGAGGGATGCCGTCAAGCTGAAGAAGGAGTCCTATTGGGCTTTCTTGGCCTGTGGGACTCTGGAGACAGCTGACAGGTATCAGCAGGCTAAGCGGAGTGCAGCTTCGGCGGCTGCTGAGGCAAAAACTTGGGTGTGGGAGGAGTTCGGAGAGGCCATGGAGAACGACTTCCGTACGGCTTCGAGGAGGTTCCTGTCCACCATCCGGCGGCTCAGGAGGGGGAAGCAGTGCTCCATCAACACTGTGTACTGTGGAGATGGGGGGCTGCTGACCTTGACTTAGGACGTTTTGGGTAGGTGGAAGGAATAATTCGAAGACCTCCTCAATCCCACTAACACGCCTTCAGAAGAATGAGCAGAGCTGGGAGACCCGGTGGCGGACTCTCCTATCTCTGGGGCCGAGGTCTGGTTAAAAAGCTCCTCGGTGGTAAGGCCCCGGGGGTGGACGAGATCCGCCCTGGG
This sequence comes from Leptatherina wallacei, assembly GCA_028567055.1. Taxonomy (NCBI): domain Eukaryota; kingdom Metazoa; phylum Chordata; class Actinopteri; order Atheriniformes; family Atherinidae; genus Leptatherina; species Leptatherina wallacei. The sequence goes on along the minus strand of JAOXYM010000004.1, from coordinate 7,766,484 downwards.
TTTCTTAAGGCTCTGGATGCTGTGGGGCTGTCTTGGTTGACATGCCTCTACGGCATCGCGTGGACATCGGGGACAGTGCCTCTGGACTGGCAGACTGGGGTGGTGGTTCCCCTCTTTAAGAGGTCTTCCTGGTAAGGTCTATTCAGGGGTCCTGGAGAGGAGGGTTCGTCAGATAGTCTCGGATTGAAGATGAGCAGTGTGGTTTTTATTCTGATCGTGGAACAGTGGACCAGCTCTATACCCTCTTGGAGGTCTTGGAGGGGGCATGGGAGTTTGCCCAAGCAGTCTACTTGCGGACTTGGAGAAGGCATTCAAACGTGTCCCCCGGGGACTCCCTAGTAAGGGCTGTCCAGTCGCTGTACGACCGGTGTCAGAGTTTGGTCCGTATCTCCGGCAATACGTCAGATTAATTTCCAATGAGGGTTCGTTTCCGGTGAGGGTTGGACTCCACCAAGGTTTCCCTTTGTCACCGATTCTGTTCATAATGTTTATGGACAGATGCAGCCGAGGTGTTGAGTGGATCCGGTTTGGTGGCCTCAGGATTGGGTCTCTGCTTTTTGCAGATGATGTGGTTCTGTTGGCTTCATCGGGCTGTGATCTCCAGCTCTCGCTGGAGCAATTTGCAGCTGAGTGTGATTAGAATAGGCACCTCCAAATCCGAAACCATGGTCCTCAGCCGGAAAAAGAAGAAGAAGGAGTTGAGCCAAAAGACGAGGCTCTTGATTTACCGGTCGATCTACGTTCCTACCCTCACCTATGGTCACGAGCTCTGGGTAGTGACCGAAAGAACGAGATCGCGAATACAAGCAGCTGCAATGAGTTTCTTCCGCAGGGATGACCGGGCTCTTAGGGATAGGGTGAGAAGCTCGGTCATCTGGGTTGGGCTCACTGCTCCTCCGCATCGAGAGGAGCCAGATGAGGTGGCTTGGGCATCTGGTCAGGATGCCTCCTGGACGCCTCCCCGGGGAGGTATTCTGTTGCACAGAGACCTCGGGGTAGGTCTAGGACACTCTGGAGGGATCACATCTCTCAGCTGGCCTGGGAGCGCCTCGGGATCCCCCCGGATGAGCTGGCTGATGTGGCCGGGGAGAGGGAAGTCTGGGCTGCCCTGCTCAGGCTGCTGCAGACTTCCCGAAAGAATACGGTACAGTACGGTATTGAATACAAATTAAACCAAGAGTGAGATCAATTAAACAAATACAGTGTTTGAATGGGCCCCAGACCACTTTGTACTGGAAAAGTTGGGCCCCAGTGTATAAAAGGTTAAGACGCCCTTTTCTAAACAAGCATGGAGGAGCATTTTAATGGTGGTATGAACAAACGGCAAAGTAAAAGGGCTGTTTCTCATCGTCCCTTGCACAGCACCTATTCTAATCTTTTATTTACAGTATCAACAGCCTGTGTGCTGTGGAGCTAATCCATTAAGCCAGTCACCAAAATACAAGAGTCCAAGAAAAACAAAACAGAAACAAAAAAGCAAACAAATCTGTGAATCAGGACAAGTAAAGAGACAAGAGGCCGAACCGTGTGGAGGAAACCTAACACTGTCTAAAAGGTCTAATTACTAGGGGTTTGTCAGGCTTAATAGCAGGTGCACATGCTAATTGTAAATGAGCTAAATTCTCCATGAGGACGACAAAGCCGAGAAAAAGGAGTGAAGGAGGAGGAAGCAAGTGGGAGGAAGGCAGCAGAGAGAAAAGAAGAGGAGAGAGATGAAGAGTGGGGAGAGGGAAGAATAAATAGAGACATACACAAAAGACATGGAGGTGGAGGAAGGAACTGCAAAGGAGGGAGGGAGAGAGTGGAGGAAGGAGGAGTGGAGTGGAGTGGAAATGCAGCTGAAGTTGAAAAGATGAAAGAATACATGATTAACATGAAAGGATAAAAGAAGAGCTAAGGTTGGGGAAGAGGTTAAAAAGGAGGAAAACCAGAGAAGAAAAAAAGGGTTCAATCCTCAGAATTGTTGAATAAGAAAGCTGAAGAATCCACTCAGAGAGGGCAGTGGAAGGAAAGAATTAGAAAAAAAAATCTTTTAAAATCACGCAAGAAGTGTGACAGTAAGAGAGGGAGCAGAGAAGGACTCATCCAGATATGTGTTTCTGTTTAACAGCAGTGCTCGGTTTCCATAGTAACACCTCAAGTATGCCTTCACATAACACCCTGATGGACAAGGAGATACACACATCTCACACCATTTCATACAGTTCACTACATGCCCACTACTAATACCACACAATTTACTTTAATCTACTTCTGCACATCGAGGCGCTGACTCTCACTGACAAAAAAAAAAAGGCGTAAGATAATTGGCTCAGGGCCTTCACGCAATCATGTATATATGCACGACCATGTACACATACATGATAGAAGTTAATGCAGTCCCGGAGATAGAAATCTTTTGCTCCGCCTTCTGGCGGGCCTCACATTAAAAAATAATCTCCAAAACAGATACAGGCAAATAAACAGACATAACAGAATAGAGAAAGAAACCAGTAAGTAAACTGAGCAGAACTGCTGATCAGATCTTTATACATCATCTCCAATGTCACTGACAAGCCCCTTGTTCATAACATTTCAATGGAAGCTGTCAAGATTGGATTGTTTATACTCACAGCATAACCCCCCCCCCCCCACAAAATTCAAGTTAACATATAAATGTATTTGCTCTTGTGTGGCTATTACCGCACTTAAACAGCAATTACCACAATATGGGGCACAGTGAGAACATGGATTAGTGGCAATAAGTGGCAACACAAACACACCCAACTGTGCATTTCTTGCATCCAGTAATTTACTGCAGGTATAACAAGCCATCTAACAGATAATAACACCTATGCTCCTAATACTGTTTTTCATGCTTTCAGATACTTGACTCCTCCTATAGATACAGATAAGGGAGAAAAACATTCTGTAATATAGTATTCCATTAGGCATACATTGGTAATAATTGTGATATTAATAATTAGAATTTTATAACAGCGGTGGTGAAGCCCCTTCTGCAGAAGAGAAATCTAGATCATACTGTTTTTAATAATTACCATCCTGTATGCAACTTACCTTTTTTAAGTAAAATGATAGAAAAAGTTGTTTTTATTCAGTTAAATTAGTTTTTTTAATTAAATCAATATTTTGGAAAAATACCAATCTGGTTTTAGGATGAACCACAGTACTGAGACGGCCCTTTTAAAAGTTGTTAATCAAATCAAATCAAACTTTATTTATAAAGCGCTTTATATGACAGAGGCAACACCGTACATAAAAGAAAAAATTTAAAGAAAATTAAAAAAAAATGCATATAGAATAAAACAAGCCTTCATGAAGCGGTCCTGAAGAAGTTAGAAAGTCAGCTCCAGCAGAACAACGTGAGGGATGTGTGGTCAGGAATGAAAAAGATCACTGGCTTTA
>JAOXYM010000004.1:7706639-7728100 GCA_028567055.1 Leptatherina wallacei | reverse complement strand
ACACACACACACACACACACACACACACACACACACACACACACACACACACACACACACACACACACACACGTATAAATTGGATGGGTAACAGACAGTACAGACACATATCTCTATTATGCCTCCTGTACAGGGGGCAGGATGAGACACATGCAGTACAGAAGATCTTTGCACAAACTGAGAAGCAGCAATCCCAGATACCAAGCACTGATATCCAAACGGAGCTATTCAAGCCCAACACAATTATATGTGAACATAACAAAAGCATGACAACATCACCATTCACTTCAGTGTTTTCACTAATTTCTCCACTTAAACCAAACCACACAAACAAGGTGTCATGTGAAAGCAGAGACTGTTGATTACAAACATATTTGTCTCTTTACTGTGTGACAAAAGCTATGCAAGCTAGCAGCCAGAGACTCATAAAGCCTGTCTTACTTTGCAATTTAGTGGTCAAAAGTTTTATTAAATCTCAAAAAAGGTGCTAATGTGTTCGTCTATGACTGCCTTTGTTTGAAATTAATCAAGAAGATCCTGGTACTTTACATGAAGCTGCAGGGGATTTTATAGTCAAGTAATCACTCTTCTTATGATATAATGTCTTGAGAGTCACTTCTTTCTGGATCCCCGTGTTGTTTCTAAGGCGAATTTGGGGGCTATTCTTCACTTCTTGTGACTTTGTATATCATCAGAATCAGCTGATTGGTTAGTGAGATATTTACCTGCGTAACACCTCTATTAAAACATCTGTGAAACTGCTCAGATTCACTTTTTAAACTTGTACTTTTGCAGTTCATCATCAGACAGTACTAATTATTACCTTCGCCAAGGCGCGGAGGTTATGTTTTCAGCAGCGTATGTTTGTGTGTCTGTCTGTCCATCCATCCGTCTATTAGCAACATAACTCAAAAGGTAATGGGCAGATTTTGACTAAATTTTCAGAAAATCTCAGAAATGGTTTAAGGAACAACTGATAAGATTTTGGGGGTGACCCGGATAACCGTCTGGATCCAGGAATTTTTTAAAGGATTTTTTACTATTGGGTTACAGGGATAATTCTGCCATTACAGTTTCTAACTCAACAGATAATTGGCAAAAAATTAAAAAAATTACAAGATGACATCATTGTAGATGTTATAATCCAACATTTTTTGACCCGGATTATGTTGATATTCTAGATCTAGTGATTTTCTACTGTGCTCCAGGTGAATTTACTCGAACACTTTTCCAGTAATCTAACATGTCTCAACTTTCTTTTGAGACCAACATTATACATACAGTCCTTGTAGTTGTGAAGATATACTAATAATTTATTTTGTGTATGTCATGTCAGAGAAGATGCAGAAAAAATAGGCCTAGTCAATAAGAGGTTAAGTGCCAACATGAAATATTAAGTTATATAATATTAGGTCCTAATTAAGTTATTAACTTATAAAATCATGCATACACATTATTCCAAATTCATGCCTTTAATGGAATTTGGATGCCTTACTGTTGTTGGGAATGCTGACGACTGGGTTAGAGCGTGGGGCAGATGAAGGAGTTGCAGCTGTGGCGCTCTTCACTCCTGTCACTGAATAACATAAAAAGCAGTATCGTTAAGCTAAAGATTATCGTCCAATACATCTGTTGCTTCAATAACAAATTAAGAAGTGAAAATCTATCATAACATATTAGGTATATAGCTGATTAACACCTTGCACATCATCATCATCCTCGGTGAGATCAATGACGGAGCCTTTGGGTCGTGCAACAGGTACAACTGTTTTGGATGGAGTGCTTCCAGAAGCTTGATTGTCTAAGAAAGACAGAGTCATGTTTATTGAGAGATGTATATAAGAGGAAAAGAATGCTAGCAATGTTTCACTAGTTTTACTTCTTCCTCACCTGTCTTTGATGTAAGAGACGTCCCTTGTGGGGGTCCTGGAGCAGTGGAACCGGTTGCTGCTGGCCCAGAGGTTGCAGGGGCCGAGGCTGAAGAAATGGCGCCAACAACTGAGACAGACTGAAGTGGTGTCCTGGCTGTGGTCACAGACACCCCAGCATTGGGAGTAGTTATTCCTCCTGCACCCCCTTGGTACACAGCGCGGGCCAGAGAAATCTGGGTGGAGGACACCTGACCAGTGGAAGCCTGAAGAGTGGGGAGAGTGGCAGCTACTGGAGTGGAGACTGATGCTGTGTTAGTTGTAGGAGTAGACTTGAGTATAAAGGTGGTGGTAGAGGGGGTTGTTTTGGCCTTGTTGAGCGAGCTGGCAGCAGACAAAGATGAGACAGGGAAGTTGACCAGTGTCCCTGTCTGACCGTTCACAGACAGAGGCAGCTGAATGACAAGCGGCTGGCCTGTCGCCATCATGCTGCTCCCATGGGCCGTTTTCAGCAGCAGGGTGCCAGGTTGACTCTGAGTGGTGATGCCAGTGGCCAACGTGGAAGCAGCATTAGAGGTGGTTGGGATGAGCTGGAGGATAGAGCCTTGTTGAACCATAGCAGTGGAGGTGGATGTTTGTACTGGAGCAGAAACTGTAGCAGAGGCTGGGACTGAAACAACTGGAGGGGCAAAAAACAGTTTGATTCAGTCAATTCAATATTCACTGATCATAAATGTCATGGCAGATAACACCTATCCAAGATCAAAATGCATATAAACACCCCAACATGCAGGAAGAAAGTGCATCCTCATTATTTCTTTCACCAACAAGACCAAAATCAACAATAAAACACTTTTGACTTTTAACAGCTCATCTTTGGCACTCAACCTAAAATGTCTTCAACCCAAATCAAAACATACATACAAATACAAACTATCAAACCAGTAACAATACTCACCAGGAGCTGGCCCCTTTTTTTCCCTTACAAACTGAAACTAGTGTAAACATTGGAAAGCCATGGATTTGATAAGCTACTTTGCATTTAAGCTACCAGGATATAATAAGTAAGGGATAATGCCTGCGTTGTCCATTCATTTCTGATAATGGACACCTCAAAGGGCATTATCCCGCTTATACCATGGTCACTTACAAAAGAAATAAATATTAAATCAATTATTAATACGCTAATGTTTTTTTACCGTTAAAATTGTAGGTTTTTCACAAGAAGCGGCTGAGTGGACTATTAATTATCTCTCGTTGTAATGCGTTGCCAAGGTAACCGGCTCTGGCCACAGAACCTGCAGCTGTTATATTAGGCCTAATCAGTGGAGGGACGTGAGATGATTGCCTAACGTTATGTTACGTGGTACAAAGTATCATTTCAGAGGGCAAGTGCACCTCTTACCGCTTGTGTGTGTCCAGAAGATGATGTGATATTTTGTTACAAAGAATCAAAGTCCATGATAGTTTCCTTCGTTTTTATTGCAAAAAATATTATACATCATTCATTCTGTATCAAGCAAGTAAGTATGGTAAACAAGGCAGAAAGACAGGTGACAAACTATTTAACATTAAATGCAATATTGCCGTTGATCGTGAAATTTGACAGATACTGGTATGTTCATCTAAGTGTCATTTGAAGGACAGAGATTTAACGTTTGTGGACCCAACCACTGCTGGTTGGGACGTTGCGAGACGACAAAATGTTGCTCCACTCTCGTCTCTCCTGAACTGACGGAGCCCAATAAGCCTGCAGGCTGCTTTCACAGCGATGCCCCGTGACAGACATGATCCGGCGTGTCTCCAGCCCGGCGTCTGAGAGTCGACCCACAGCCGTTCTCCGGAGGCTGCGGTTCGTGTAAATCCGTGACAGACCCACCTTAAAGAAACAATAATTAACACACAAGCTAGTAATGAGGGCAGAAGAGGGGTTAGGCATAATACACAGGGCTACATTATCAAAATTGTACAGACCTCTTCACTGATTTTTTTTAGCATGTCTCCCAGGTAGTTGATACCCATCGGCTCCCCGGAGTACCACACATCAGATGCCACGGTGATGGATCGCTTCGGGTGCAGATAAAAAGATTTTGCGTCTGGGGGACACTTAGAGATGTACTTCTTGAAACTTTTTACTGGGCACAGTGGATCCCCGGGCCTTGCAAACATAAAACCTCTTAGGTTTTGCTTGTGTGGGTTGTTTGGATTTTGATGATTCTTAGTGTTAGGATTATGCGCTAGGCTGACGTATTCAAGGCCATCCTCGTCTCTCTGGATGCTGAAAGATGTCATGGTCAGCTCACGGTTCCCCTCCCTGCCACGCCGAGCCAAACACAGCTGGATGTCAAACCACACCTTTCTGACGAGGCTGAGGGGCGTATCAGGAGACAGTGCAGATGAACATCTGATTATCTCAAGGTCCGACTCAGGAATACGAGGATGGTGGAAGCTGCTGTCTTTGCCACTCTTTCTGTAACGCTTCAGTACCGCCTTAAAAACTGCATTACTGCTCTTGAACCCATTGTCAGTAATGATGTTGATGTGTTTTAAGTGGCGATTAATGCCGGCTCTCAAACACATCAAACTGGCAACACTGTATTCTCCTCCTTCCTTAGTCGACTGGACAGACGCATAAAACAGTCGCAAAATGTCATTGAGAGTAATGGTAGTGTAGCTCTCAAAGTTGATGTCCATCTTTTTCTGAGCCAGGAAGTCTCTTAATGTTTTAACTGCCCATTTTGTGGTTTTCTTTGTATGTACATCGTCCTTGTCATCCTCTAAATCGTTCAATTCCTCCGGTGTCACCTCCTTGTGTCGCATCTCCTTCTTCTTATATTCTCTTCTCTCTTTCTCTTCTGCTGCATCCCAGTCTTCAAAATTATCAAATTCACCAAATAGGTTAAAAGGGAACTATAAAAATCACTCATGTTTTCTTTACTGTCTTGCCGTTGTGATAAATAAACTGTGAAATAACATGTTATACCATGGTCAGTGAGAATTCTAATGCTAACTGGCGTGCAATATTTTCGTATATACGCAAACGTAGTTCGGCAAGTTAAATCACAGTTATATAACTCTGTTAGGGGCGTCACCATAGCAATGCGTTAATCAGCTGGCTCAGATAAGCTGGCTTTTGGAAGGTGAATGAGAGAATCGCGCTGTAGCATGGAACGTTTGTTAAGCATGAAAAGTACATCAAGGCCAACATAAAATAATTCCTATACTTGAGCGTGTTTAGCAAGTTTTGTGGAAAAAATAAACATTTGTTATGAAATGTTTACTGTGTGGGACCATGGTATAAGAGGAATAAACAACTCGGACCCGTGTATTATATGGTTTTAATGCACTTCGCGGAGGAACAACCCTCCGCGAAGTGCATTAAAACCATATAATGCATGGCTCCTCGTTGTTTAATCCTTACTTAACGTATGTTCTGAGTTTCTGTTGCCACGGTTAGCAACTAGCGTTTGAGCCAGCGCAATAATTTAGTGCAATCAGGATATTTGACTGGAACTTTTTTATAGGTGTCCTACAAAACTTAACGGACACCTTGCAGCCAATCAGAATCGAGTATTCACCCAGACCATGGTATAATAATGAATAATAATGGCATTAAATATGACAATGAACCAGACCCTCTACATTTGGCTACAGTTATTTGTTGATTTTGGTCTTAAATTTAATTTCTTTGGACTATGACAGAAAATCCTCACACAGAAGAAGAGAAAGACAAGAAAAGCCCCGACAGAAAGATTCAAAGATATTGTAAAAGCTCCATCAATGGTTATAATATCAATAATAAACAGACCAACAAAACATCCAGATTGCACAAAAGTCTTCTACTCACCAGCTGTGCTGGATGAAGAGACTGTTGGAGTCTGCTTTACTTCAATGGAAGTCCGGATCGGCCTGTTTAGAAAGATTACTTATACTTAGAGTTGCTGATATATGGAAGCCATTCATGTCCATGACAGGATGAAGACTGAGTACGGTAAGGTGCGGTCATTTTATTTTATTCCATTATTTCATACAGTCAGCTTTTAAAATCTTTCAGAAGGATTCCAGCTCACAATCAAAGTGCATGTCCAAGTTTTAGTTTATAAAGTCAGATTTTTATTGTTTGTTGTTTTCAAGGTGGCGAGTCAGCGTCAGTGTCTTTTTCAACATGTGATAAATGTTTACGGTTAAAGATTTAGGCAAAATATCTGAATGTTCTCTATCATGATTAATGACTATTGTCCCAGTATGCTTCTGCTGTTGCATTGTAACAGCTTTACAACAGCATCGTAGTCCTTCCATCATACTCTCGGAAAAATTCTGGTTTTCTCTTAACTCGGAGTATTTCATTAATAACGTCACGAATCTCTCTCCACTTATCAGTAGACAGTAGAGGGAACCGCCGGTCAACGTACATCCTCATTGTCCTCCTCAAGTTTAGGGGCAGTGCCTCCTTGCCCATTAATCCAACGTAATTGACCTTTGCGACCCAGTCACAGTAGATGTCATATGGGACTAAGTAGCGGAATATGTAAGAGGCGTAGCGGTCAGGCCTTGGACTGCCTGAGCTTCGCTTGCAGTTGTGGAACAGCACGCTCTCCAAGTGGCCAGAAATTGTGCGGAGTTTAACATCAGCTCTGCATCGTCCTTCACTGTATTCTGCCAGCTTTGTTGCCATGGAAATATGGCGTGACATATCTGCCTGCTTCTCCTCCCCCATTTTCTCTTCTTCCTTCTCCTTCTTGACAGACAGTGCAGGAGTCTTACCGAGAGAGGGTGCCACTCTCTCTCTGGGTACCTCAGGCTGCGGCTCTACTGTCTGCCCACGGAGCACGCTGTTGGGAGGAGAGGTGCAGTTGTAACTACACTCTGCACTGCCTGAAGAAACGCTCAGGCATCATATTGTAGAACGTCACAAGACTCAGGACCTGGACCCACGCAGGGTTATTTTGCAGGTACAAAACACTCGGGCATGTTTTTTATTCCAAAAAAAAGTATTTAGAAATGTTTGGAGTGAAATTAGAAGTTTCAAAGACTTGATCCTGACAAACCGAACAAGGGACATGGAACAAATGTTTTGGATTTGGAGGATGTACAGATTATTTTTGTCCATTTCTTTTAAATTCAGTTTTTAATGATTACAGTTAGCAACCCGGGACAATGTCATCTATTGACGCTGTGAACGGTCTCGTGTGTAGTAGTACTGGCATAAGTCCGGTATTGTCACGTTCATACAAAAGCCAAATTATATTCACATAAAATATCATTGTGCACAGACTGCTCCATGATTCAAGGAATACAGGTATAAATACACAGCTGCTGTGAATTTTGAGAACTCTGAATATTTTGTCACATGATAAAATGGGAGCTTGCATTGAAATGTTTCAAACGAAAAACAAAAAATAAAAATAAAAATCCCCTTGAGAAATCTTTAGAAACTCATAACTTATCTAGAAGAAACAGGTCACACTTACCGCTGAGCCTGAGGGCTGCTTGTAACAGTTGCAGTCTTGGCGGCAGCAGCGGCGGCAGCAGCAGCAGCAGCAGCAGCCAGCGCCTGTACAAATCAAAACCAAACTTTTAAGACCATTATCTGACACTTCTTAGCATGCAAAGTGAGAAAATTTTAATTAAGAAGTAAAATTATCAAAATAAGGGAAATCATGTCTTACCTCTTGTTTTCTTTTGTTTTCTGATGCCTGATTAGCCTCTCCAAACTTTTTGGCTAATCGGGATATCTTGGTCTAAAAGGAACAAGAAGAGGACTCATTATGGGTTTGCTAACTGTGGGGGGAGTATTTTGCAATGCTGAATATGTTACCCTTTTGCAAAACTAGTTTACACTGTGACGGTACTGTGGACTTACTTGCAGTGTGTTAATGGCGGTTTGGTGTTTAGTGGCACAGTCGATTTTGTCAACTCGGTCCTTCAGTTCTTGAAAATGCTTCTCAAAAACAGTCAGCTCCAACATCTTCAATCGTTCATCCACAAGCTGTTGCACAATCTGAGGAAGAACAGTGGGTAAAGGGACGAAAAGTTCATCAACTTCATCAAAAAGCTTGACTGAGAAGAGAGAATGCCTTTAGCAACATTGCAAATAGTGTGTTTGAATACAATTATCACTGAATACAAACCTTTTCAAGTTTATGATGACTGCCAGCTTTTGCTGTGATTTTAAGCTCCAGCTGGGCCTCCAGCTCCTCATGCTCCACCTTGGGCCTCTTCCCTTCTCTTTTCATAATCAGTCCATCTTTTTCATGTCCCTCTGATAAAGTACGCTTCAGTCCCGAGGTCGAGTTCTTCTCTTGTGCTGCGTGTGAAACAAATAAACACTTGGAGTTATTTTGTTTATCCAAGACCATCCTTCACGCATTCTATGGTTTCCAACGGTTCAGCATGACGATCTGTCCCAGTCTGTAGAAGCTCTAATAGGTTTCCCGGATCTAATTAAAAGTTTGTGATTTTAGTGAGCATGTGAAGTTCTCGCATCATTTAACAAAATCAGACAGCATCACTGGTTGCTACCTTTTGAGGACCTCAATGTTAGCTTATGTTTGATCTGAGAAATGCTTTTTGAGAAAAAGGAATGGCAAAATCAGCATGTCTGTAGTGGTCCAGTTCAGGATCTGAAGTACTTTACAATATTGACACAAACACCTTCTATTTTTTTTAATTGAACAATTCAAGGCCTAAATTAATATTGGTTAGCAAAAGAAGAATTGCATGAATAATTTTAGTTGCATTTTTAATAAACTTCTGTGCACTGTCATACCTGCATTAGAAGGTGGAGTGGATGAGGGTCTAGTTGGCTTCTCACCACCTTCACTTTTTTCCTTTTTAGGCTCCACTTTCACTGAGCTGACCTCCATCTTCTCCTGATATTTTGACCTTTTCTTCATGTTGGCTTTGTCGTCCTCATCTTTGATGTCGACATCTTTGATTTCCACTTTTTGCTTGTCAGTCGTCCCAGAAGCTGAAGAAGAGGTCGAAGGACATGTGGAAGGGTCTGAAGTAAGGTCTTTGGGGGAAGAAGGCTTCCTTTCTTTTGTTTTAGATGTGGAGGCTTTCGGATCAGCGGTCTTTGAAGTATCACTTTCTGCATCCATTGGTTCTGTGTGGTCGGATTCAGATGCTGCAGGCGGCACAGCTGAACTTTCTCCAGAATCCTTTCCCAAAACGACACTTGATTCCTCGGTCCATTTCTCCTGAAGAAGAGATGAAAAAAATCATTACAAAAATGAATAAAACATATTAAGCATTACCATTAAGTTCAGCTCAATATTCAACAAGTCCAGTACAAACAGATAATATTTCATGTAGTACAAGTACATGTACGCTTCCGGAATGTTTCTGAGCATTTACCTTGTTTTTGTCCACATTCGCATCTTTTTCCAGTTGGTCCTTGCATTCAGCTGATGCTGGCGTAGCAGGCTCATTTGATGCAGGTGGCTGAGAATCTTTCTTTTCTTCATCCTCCATCTTTTTCAGATCAAAGAATACAGACTGGAATGGTGAAGTGGGAGAAGTAGTTTCATCTTGTGCTTTGGGACTTTGTGAGGAAGCAGGGGAAGGTGACAAATTTAGGGATAGGTATGGTGCGGGAGAACTCAGAGACGTCGCAGACGCTGGTGACGCCGCATGTGGGGAGTTTGAGTCGGAGATGTTGTTTTGCTCTTTGTCACTCACTTTTTGTCCATCCTCTTTATGCGTGCCATTCACCAGTGGTGGCGGAGACGGGTTGGACAAGCCCGGAGCTGAAGTCAGCAAGGTGCTGTGAAGGCTGTCCAGTTGTAGACGATCACTGATCTTCATGGTTTTCCTAGCACGGAAAATCTTCTTCTTCTCCTCTGTCACAACAACTTCCATTGCTTCCTGTTGGGTGACAAGGGCAGATTAGTTTTGCAGCTCTAGATCATGTCTAGATTTATCTCCCTTCTTGCTTCTAAACAGCACAGCATGTTCCGCCTATGGGCCTGTTCTTATATTTACGCATTGCACAGGAGTATAATGGCTGCACAGCCTCACAGAAAACACTAGAGGTCACTGTAGAGCTCTTATACTTACTCGTTTGCTCTCTTCTAGAAGGTTCTCTCACAGATATTTTCATACCGATCTGGTTGGTTCCTCAACAGCCTGTTTCTTTGCTCCTTATGTCTCAGTTTTCAAGATAAATCTGCCAGATCATTACTATCTGATTCCACTCTGCTCTGACTGTCCTCCAGTGACAACAATTAAGGAGCACCTCAGTAGGCCAGGCTCTCTTTCATTCTCAGAAAAGTATAAAGAAATAATTGTTTTGATAAGCCCCTATGCCTTAGTTTTGTGAGAAACCTATGGATTTCCTGTTTACCAAAGCCACGATCCAGAGAGCAGAAGAGAGGACACCGAGTTAACAACAGCAATAACCCAACCTTCCTCCCATCCCCCCACTTATCTATTGGTTCAGTCCTCAGCGAATCAGAACGGACTAACTGGGGCAGTGCTGGCAGCAGCAAAGAGGTTATGCAAATCATAAAGGACTTTCCGTATATGGTTTTGATTGTTGCACACATGGTGGTTTTCAGGCTAGTTCTTACATATTTTATCAATAATCAGTTCATATATACTAATTGTAGATGCATATATGTGGTAGTCACACTAATTGACAAATGCATTAAAGCGGTGTGCTGCAGGGGGGCTCTTTAGCTGCAGTAAAATGCTCCCCCTTCAGTAACAAACACAAACAAGGAAGGTGTTAATGGGATGTGAAGACTCACCTTTAAGCCAGAAGGTTGCTGATGATGGATTCCTCACAAGACCTGTTGGTAACCTAAAAGGAAAACAACAGAGATTCCTCATTAGTAAAGGCTATAACAAAAACACAAATCGTGTATATGTCATCTTAAATTTAGCTACACTAAATTAAGCAGTTTATGTTCGTCTCTAAGGCAAAACGGGGCCTTTGGCTTCAGAATAAGATATTTATTTTGGGGTGGGGGCTGGGAGAGGTATGAAGTAGAAGCACAAGTTATTTAAACACTTTGAAGAGCTCACAAAACACTTCTATAATTTCTTATAAAGACAATCCAGGATTTAAAATTGAAACAGTGAACTGTAACATTAAAAATCATGGATTGAGCTATTAGTCAGCCATTTTGAGAAGAGTGAGCTAAGAGAAGCTAATAAAAGATGTGGCATGCTAATCAAAGAATGCATGACAGGAAAAGACCTGTTTCACAAGAAAGTTGCTCGCCAGAACAAAAGAGATTAGAGTCCTAAACCGCAGAATATAGGCTTTCATACAGTTTACTGACCTGTATTTTTCTCAATGTGAATAAAAAAAATACAGCTAAGATCAGCTGCTAATATGCTCACTCATTTTCAAAGATCAAATAAATCTTCTTTGGTGTTAAAGCCAAAACGAACATTTTACATTCAAACTGATTCATTTTACAGGAATATTCACATGAAAGAAACTATGTAGTTAAATCTGTCTTGGTTTCACTGCGAGGAAAAATAAACAAAACTCCAGCAATCATTTAAGTCACGCTTAAAACCGATCCATAGTGACAAACAAGAAGCTTCAAGTTTCACTCTGTAAATCTGGTTAGCTTTACTGTTACTGCATTGCTGATCTGTAAGACTGCAGCAGATGGAGCCCTGTAAAACCTCCTCAGGCCAAAAAATTTAATTTAGCCATGTGTCTTTTCTAACTTAGCATGTTTCCATATGTATATGGCAAAAATACAAAGCCTGATCTGGACTGCTTGTATACTTTACACTGTAAAGGACCACACACGCTCCAGCACTGCAAGTCATTCCTGCTCTGTTCTCACATCAGTAAGCGTGCCTCTTGCAATGAGTATAAACCACTTGTAGTAAAAAGTAGTAAGAGGCCATTTCAGTATAATTGCTTAATATCTAATCAAAGACAAAAAAAAATCATGAAAAGTCAGCATCAAGAAGTGGAGCGGTGTAAAAGGCGAGCACGATCACTGCTCCACTTCACATTCCAATGTTATTGCACACTGCGCAGAGCTAAGTACCCCTCCCCCCATCCTACGGCCTCAGTTACTGCGCCTGGATTTGGTACAGAAACTCAAAATGGCGGTCAGCTCTGCTGTTCGCTGCGAGGCTGAGACCTCTGTAGCTAGCTGAAAAGGACTCTCTGTCAGATGTATCAGGTTGCAGCACCACCCTACACAATAAGGATGCTCTGTTAAGCCTGAGTCTTCCCCAAGTAAACAAACTGTAGGATACATAAGAAAAATCTTGACTAATCCAAACTGAATCTTAGAAACCATGTTTGTGATTTTATCCAAGAACTAACTCATCCAGTCTCATAGTACCAGATAAAAGAAAATGCAGTTGGTTTTAAGTCAAAACTGAATTGTCGGGTCTTAATTACAGGCACACAACTATAAAATCACTGGTATAAATAAAAAAATCTCAATATTAAGCGTTAGCTGCAGCCATATCAACTACTCGCCTGAGGTTTTAGACTTGGAAATAAACATAAAAACTATCACTGCGCATGTCTGACACATGGCCTGGGTGTGAAATAACTGGAAATATCAGTCATTTAAATTCTCACTGAAACCTTGAGCAAGCCTAATGTCTATGAGGTAAAACGTATGTATTTTAAAGCAAGATGTGTTTAATGTGGGTTATTGTTTTTTGCCGATGAATGACATCCCTTATTTTTTTCATGGCAAAATGTTTTGATTTCAATGCACAGAACAGAAAGATTTAACTTTATGTGTTTCATAACCTTTCTAGAAAAAACCTCTGAATCACAAGAGAAATCTTTTTACATGTTAAATTGATCTAAAAGGAGAGATGTGCATCTTCACTGTCTGGGTTTTATTGAACTAAAATAGATCCTGAAAGAGAAACCCAGCACACCTTGCAAAGACTGTAGAAAGGGTAAATGTGAAGCTTCCTATTTCTTTTATATATCATTATCACAGATCTTTATGATTATTCAAAGTTGGAAAAGATCAAAGTTTAAGTTAAATCAAATCTAATCCCTGTTGTTATTCCATTAGACTAAATCTCAGGTCAGAATCTGAAATTAGCAACTGCTGCCGCTGATGTACGTGCTTACGCATCCAATTACGTGGGAAGCTTTACATATGGAGATGTGAAAAAGATTATTGTTTTTGGCAAAAACAAACTTGGCTTATGGGTGCGTATGATTATTTTAAATCCTTAGCGATATTTTGAAAAGCTGAAAAAAAGAAAAGTAAAGACAGAGTAGCCAGAGGGTGGCAGTATGGGCAGCGTTGCTTGTGGTTGCAATTTAGTAGAAGTACTTAACATGGCTACAAACAAACTGCACAGTAAAATAAATATTGCAGCAGAAAGCCATTGGAGGAAAATTCGCCATTATGATCGCAATATGAAAGGTTGCCTTCTTGCACTCCACTCTATGGATTTCTCTCACAGCAATACCATGTTTTTTATGCAGACAGTTAAGATGCACATAAAAAAAAAAATTAACGGCTACTTTCATGGTTGTAAACCATTTTTTATGCCTGTGATATTTCAGACCAACCCCTTACAAAGTGCGGACAGTATAACTGATACAAGCATACAGTGAATGCACCTTAATTAGCTTCCCCTAAACATGTGAGTCAATATGAGCAAACAATGTTCAAAACGGCATGTATACCACTGGCATTCACTATCACAGGCAATGAATAACATTGTAAACTAGCTAGTTAGTGAGAGTTTACAACAAAGTCATCCAAGTGGCAGAAATTAATGGTTTCCATTAAAACTACAAACTTAAACAGTAACTCAAAGCCCTAGCTTCTTTTAACTAGCAAAACTATTTGAAAAAACCTTTTTTGAAAGCTTGAATGTGTAGCTACATAATGAAAAATGGATGAATTTCAGTTACAGAAAACCGTCAAGCATGCTTAATGAGAAAATGAAAAAGGATGTCAACCTTGAGCAGGATGTGTGGGTTTGGGCCTTCCATACATTTGACTGAGAGAGCAGGGAAAAGCTAAGGGTTGGCAGCAGAACATGAAAGAAAGGAGGAGGGGCTCTGTAAGGAAGAGTCCATGCGGTACCAGGCAGAGGTTTGATCTAGAAAAGGGTGTATAGCTAAAGTGGGTCTATACTGGGTATCACCTAAAGCCTTTAAAAGACAAGCTAGTTTAATGTTTCTGTGCTGGTTTACGTAAGATAGTACATAAAAAAAAATCAAAGCACACTTTCTTTTTTTCTCCTTCTGGTGATAATTAAATCATATTTATAAGTACCACAAATACAAACTAGTCAAACCTGCATTAAAAAGTGCAGTAGTGATCATCACTTACAAGCCTAGCTAGTTGCGCACAGGAGGGGAAGTACACTGCACAGACTGTTGCTTAGCAACACCCATCCCCCAACTCTAGCACAATCTAGTCCACAGAATGGAAATCTACAGCAGGCATGGACTATACCATTCTGAAAAAGGGGAAGGGGGGATCTCTCTGTCCCAGTCTTTTTAAAGAGACATTGAATGCAAAAGAAGTTTCATGATTAAAAAAGGTCAATGACAACACTGGAGAACACGGGGACACTGCTGGTTTATATGTACTTCCGCTTCATGTTCAGGATTCATCATCTACTCAGTTGAAGGTTTTAAGCTATCCATTATTTTTCATGTAATTAAAAATGGAAAGAAACCATTTTCAGGGAAAATGACTTTGCCTCTACTTGTCTCTCTGCTCAATCTCTGACAGATTGTATCTGAACTGCATAATTACAATATGATCACCCAAGGAACTATGTGCTATGAGCTGAGCACTCCTGCTGCTGAGCTGAGCACCATGTTAGCCTCAGCCTGACTGTATCACCTTAATGACTTAGCCAGTGGGGACAACTATGGACCATGGCCAGATTGTTTTTAGATTTGAAAAATGTATTCCTTTAACATACAAAGCAATAATCTATGATTTCTTTTTAAGTATTTCTAGCAAACTGAGGCATTTCATCATCATCACTGATTGTTTAGCCTTTAAACTGTAGACAAAAATAAATCTAATACCAACATATCCTACATTCAGCACACATATCTTTCACAAAACAATACTAATCACCCAAATAGCCCATTCCTAGACTCTTTCACAACAGTTTTTATCTAATAAGGTCATGTTTAACTAGAGGACTTGACAACCTGAATCTATCAACTGGAGTTTCAATAAATTATTTGTTGACCATATCAAAGCACATGGGTAAAAAGCCAGAAAAAAAAGGTTAAAAAAAGGAAAAGGGAGGAGTCAGGATCAGACTGCTTAACTAAAAACCAAGAATGTTCACTTGATTTGCCGTTTCATTATGTGAACCAACAAAAAGCATCAAAAAAACCCTCTTCAATAGCAATGAAAACAGTATGTCACTTTTAACATGGCAAAGCAGTGCAACATGCTCTTTGGTCGGAGCCTAGCTAGAGGCGCACAGCCAGCGCTAAATTGCACACCCAGAAAACACTAAACCTCCAGGCAGCTTCCCCCACCCTTTCTGCTTCTTTCTCTCACACTCTCTCTCTCTCTCACACACACACACACACAACACACACACACACACTGTCTGCCTCTAGAACAGCCTCTCCTGCTTAATCATGGGCTGAACCACTCTCCTCAGGGGAGGGAGTGGGGGAGGGGCGATAAAAACAAAAGAG
Organism: Leptatherina wallacei; assembly: GCA_028567055.1. Taxonomy (NCBI): domain Eukaryota; kingdom Metazoa; phylum Chordata; class Actinopteri; order Atheriniformes; family Atherinidae; genus Leptatherina; species Leptatherina wallacei. The sequence continues at coordinate 7,712,581 of JAOXYM010000004.1, read as the reverse complement.
ATAAAGGTTATGGTATTGAAGTAAACAGTAAATAAAAGCTTAACTATATTAATAGATTTGTTTAATAAATGACACCACTTACATAAGTGTGAACCAGGGAAAATAAAAGAGAAATGTGGAATCGCCACTATCTCTTCAGATATTTATGAATGTCACTTCATAAACAAGCAGATATGTAAACAATATTGTTTTATAACCATATTCTACTTTTACAAGAAAAAAAAAAGGAGGCAATTTTTAGCCACAGTTTCATGCTAGCTGCGCACACCAACAAAATTGGAGCACAGCTTGACACACTAAGCAGCTTCAACCAGCCCAGCCTCTCCCACAGTAGGGAGGGTGGCTGTTGAACAGACTGAACCATTCCAACACGGGGGTGGTTTCCTTATACAAGGAGAACAAAGAACAGTCATTTTAAACTACTGACTGAAAAATATACCTGAGTCACCATAACTTTTTATTGTTTTTTGAAACAATAGATTCTTCATTACTTCCTGTCTTATTTAAGAATTTGACACAAACATACTGATGACGCATTTCTTTGTTGTTTTTTTCTTTTACAGTAAATAAGTTTTTTAATTAGCACCTTTAATATCTTGATAAAATCCCTAGGATGAGAATTTAAAAAAAGAGGGGGAAAAATGGCTGTGCACCCTTTGCCCAACCCCCCACCCCCTCTCTGCCATTGCAGAAACACAACATGGCTACCAGTGTTGCAGTGAACGGCAGGCTGAGCACAAAAGAGCAGATCATGTAGCAGACTCCGCCCACAAAAAGGAGTTTAAAGAAAATGTTACCTGCATGTTACAGTGAACAACTAAATCCTTGTTTACAGTTAATTGTTGTGAAACTTCACAACAGCTGTGCTCTGTTCTGTAACTCTAAAGAGTTGAAAGAAAAAAAGATTTCGTTTTTTTGCCCCTCCTCATTTGATTCAGAATTGTAAAAGGTCTTTCTAGAAGCTAAGTCTAAACAATTAGGTAAACAATTAGTGCTTTTTCTCTACCACATAACTGGACAATATCAAACCATGTGCTATAAGTAAACCTTATACATAGCTGTTGAGGATTATCAGACACAGACCATGCTGCAGTTCCTAATCTGTAGTAAACCAAACAACGGAAAATCAAGAAAAATAGTTATCTAATACCAGATATTTTCTATGGAGGTTAAATACCAAATGGAAAAATATCTGTCAGCCACCCCAGCTGCTTGCATCTGGATTCACTGAGACTCAAAATGGCCACCTGGTCTGCTGTGCACAGCTCCACTGAGCTCCTGCAGCTACATCTTGCAAAAGGTATCATATTTCAGCAGCAATGTATCACAGGGGAAAAAATTTCCCATGAACAAAAATTCTTACAAGGATGTTTTTTTATCAGATCAACTAGAATATTTAGCAACATAAATCAAATCTCACTCTGAGCAACTGCCCAGGTTGTTTCTAAAGACAATGTAACTTGGGTCAGAGCTACAGTTAATTTTCTGCCTGCAAACGACTGAAACACTCACTATAAAATTTGCTTGCTGTATGTTTTATCCAAAAAATGCACAATAAACACCTAGATTTATCACACTGGGGCTCTCTGTAGAGCTAGCAAGTTCTGCCCTCTTGTGCGTTTCATCTTGGATCTGCAGTTTCCAATCACAACTCAGGAACGTGCAAGTCATGTGGACCAGAAAACTGTCCTGAGACGTGGAAATGAGTGAAGCTGGGGCTGTCTGGAGGTTAGCTTTGTCGTAGACTGACAACCTGTACAAAAGGGGAGGAGAGGTATTCTGCCTCACCCCTATACTAGCAAGGAAAATATCTCATTTCAAGAGGCTGGAGTGAGTGAAATTTTTGAAAACAATTATTTTCACTGATTAAAACTGTTTGATAAATGAATCAATAAATGCAATTTGCATTTGAGGTTCAGAACATTCCTTGAAAGGGAAATTTTGTTTTCCAAAACAGCAAATTAGGTGGGGGTCACACATTATAGATATGCTTTTAAAATGCCTTAACTTATGAGACAATGTAGGAGCTCTGCTCTGCTAATTGGAGCTCTGATGTGCATCAGGTACTATTTACCATGTACCTCATTCTTTTTTCTATGCTTTCCTACATGGCCAGACATTTTAAGTTTATTACTAACCAAAAGGCAGGAAGCATGATGGAGCTGAGACTGGGATATTCTGAGCAGCACCAGATTTTTTTGATCCTTCCAGTTACGCTCTATCATGTACATCTATTTATGTCCCGTTTTCCATCCAGTCTGGGTGGAATTCAGCCCATTGGACCTCAAACTCTATTTTTAAAAAAAACCTCTCAAATAAAATTGCCTGCGTTCTATTAAAAAATTATTCTTCAATGAAAGTCAGAGCAAAGCAAATGGATCAATTGTAATTTATGTGGACAACACATAAGGTCACTTTAATTAGGTAATATCTATGTGTTGGAAGTGTAATTTTGATAATTTTGGATTAAATTTAACATGCACAAGAAATGAGTAAAAATAAACCTATTTTCAAAACCAATTCAAATGTTCAGTAACAGTTAAAGAGCACTGCTTCTTAGCCAAGCATTGCCCAAGTGTTGTACGCGTGATTTGCTTTTTCTGTTCCTTTACAAAAGTGGAGACCAGCAAGAGCTGAGTAGAAGGAAAAAAGGGAAGAAAACTAGGAAGGGGTGGGGGTGGGCTCAACCAGGAGATTCCATGTGAATCAAGCAAGCACATGGTGATTATTCTTTCCCCATGCGCTGGTGAAGGAGGCTTGTATCATAGCTACAGAAAGAAATAGAAAAAAAAAACATGGATCCTGGCCAACACAATATAAAATCAATCATCTGGTTGTAAAATAAAGTTTTCCTTTCTTCCCTTAGATACATTAATAAAAACACTTGGTTAATTGCACAGCTAAAATATCTTCATGCAGCTGCTCATCTTTCTCTGGTGCAACCCTATCTACCCTTGACAATCACTAGAGAATCCACTGAACAAGTCAGACTGCTTGATCTACGTAAAGCTAGCACTACACAGTCAGAGCCTAAGTCCACAGTCAGACACAGAGCGTCAACACCCCTCCCCCACACCTGCAGTCTGCTCCCCACTGGAGTTTTACAGCCAAGCATGGACTAAACCATTGCAGCAGAAGGGAGGGAGCTGTAGAGGTGAATGACAAATCAAAAGTAGTCTAAACAATTCTAGCTCTGAAATTATTTGATGAAGGTTTAATTAGCAAACATTAAATAGGAACACATTTTAAGTGAGGCATAGTTCTCCTAAATTGGTAAATGTTTCTGGCCTAGAAATAACAACTTGTTTTCTGTAAGCTGTTTTTTTGTTGTTTCCCCCAAAAAAATTGTATACCTTCTTCTAGCAACAATTCAATTATTTGTCATCTAAACATGACAATTCTCTTAAGTTTGTTATAGGGAAATCTATTTTTTATGGAAGAACGAATGGGACACTACAAAGCTGTTCTGTGCCTCACTGCTTCAAACAGACATTGAATCATGTGCTGAAAGAAATAGTGAGACACATACTGGTCATTTTCTGTGAAACACAGCTAGCACTTTCTGACTTCATTTGATACTAGTAAACAGGCTAGCCTACTCGGCACTCTCCCCCTCCCCCACTTCTCATTTTGATGGATTGCTTGCAGTGAAAGCTACAGCACAAAATGGCTGCCGCAGCTAGAGAGTCTCTTCTATGGTAACTACAGAAACCCATGCCCACTTGTGGCTTGCCTGTCTCTTCTCTTATTTGAAAAGCTTTGTAATTTTTCAATGATTTCTTTATTTTTTTGAGGACCATGTTTATTAGGAAAAAGTAACATATTTTCAAAGATTTATTTTATACGTTATACCTGGTGAAGTTAATTAGATCAAATTGTTGGCAAGGTATTTAAAATTAATTTGAATACCTTGATTCAGAACAGACTATTTTATACTGCAAGAATTTAATCATTGTGTTGTTGAGCTACAACAGGAAAGGTCTGTAAAAACAGCAGGTCGAAAAAAAAAGTGGATGTCAGTGTTACTAAATTTTTGTATGTGCTAAGAATCCATAAGCTCTCTAAAGATGGACCAAATAACACATGTAAAGGACACAGAAAACGAGGGAAAGGCTCTGTATCCATCTCTAGCATTGAGCATTTAAAGGGTTTTCAATCCTAATAGTCTGATATACTCAGTATGATTGGAGACCAAGAGAAGACATGAAAAATAATGAAAAGAGGAAAACTCACTCCTCTATTGGTTAATACAGGGCAAATTCCATTTCTGCCACATAAGTTGTAGCACGTTTCCTGCATTTGATTCAGTTGAAGTGAGCTGAGGCCTACATTTTTTTTTGGCAGACCAGACTTCTCTTGTGATGCAAATTAAATGTCAGTTGCACATTCACACCTCCCCAAACAAACCAGATTGTCCAAGCAAACAAGCTAGGATTTCATTCAGAAGGGCTGATGTGTATGCAACCTTCTAGAAGGTGCAAAGTACTCTGACCTCTATGGTAGTTAATTTACAAAATAAAAAGTAGGCTATATGCATATACATTTCCATAACGACCAGCATTGTTAACATGGCCCTTTTGTCCACAAGCAGAAATCTGATTCTCTTAGCGGGTTTTAGCTGCTTCGGTATCTACAGTGAGGTGTGCCAACTTCACTGTTGACAAAATAAAAACAACTCTTGTTCAATGGTCCAACTCCACAATTCAATACAATGTAGTTATCAGTCTCCTACCATATTTTCAGTAACAATTATGTTTTAAAATAGTTCAAGATATTTAAAAACACTAGCTTGTGCTACCTTCATGTATGCTGATGATACTCTTCCGTCATTACAGTGTTTCCCCTAGGTTTCTGGATTTTGGGTGGGTTAATGACTGTGGCCAATTGTTGACACCAACTGGAACTCCTTGGGAAGGACCGGCTAATATAATGGTAGGGAAAACACTGCATTATCTCTTTCTGACATTGGCCTCGTTCACATGAGGTTTAATTCCCCTTTGATTCGGAATAAAAGTTAAATTCAATTTAAGGAGATAAAAAATGCCCATTTAAACAATTAATTCCGAATGAAAATGATAATTCCTAATGAAACTTAATTCCGAAGTCTGTCGCTTGTTTATTCCCATATTAAATCCGAATTGTATAATTCCTTAATCATGTAAACGTTCATTCCACTTTAAGTTAATTCCGGTTTCTTCGCATGCTCGTTCCCCTGTCCTGTTGCCATGACGCACGCATATATTCTGTGCTGGCTGCCCAAAGCGAAGGTTGGACTCTATCTGAGTCTATTTAAAAGGTGTATTGCGCAAGTTTAAATGCTAAATAGTATCATTTTCTTTCCCCAACATTCTCTAACAATTGTCTGATGTGTAGGATGAGCTGATCTCTATTCACTGCAATTGCCTCTATAGTACTGTTACTGCATGCTAAAAGAGAGGGATTCAGGTACGAATCCCCATGGGCGTGCATGTGCGAGAATGCTCGTTAACCAGGCCGCTGCAATAAAAAAAAAAAAAAACTGGCCGCTGCAGGCATTGTTTTTTGTACTTCGCCATCATCAGACAACACTGACGACTAAAAATGGATAATAAGAGACCTGCGGCACATACTCCACATAAGACAAAGAAAAGAAAAATTTTGTCTAGTGTGATGATAAGGGCCAAATTGGAGTCTGACCACCAGAGGGGTAAAACGAGAGTCAACATCTGAGCAGCTTTCTGTAAATGGAGGGAACTCCGATCTGCTCTGGGAATAAAACGGGACCCTCAGCTGGCTTTCTTCTTACTAAAAAGGTAAATGTGAGATGTATGACGGAAAGTGAAATAATGTAATCTAGCTAAATTGATTTTATAGTTAGTGCTAGGGATCGGCCTGGCCGATAATATCGGCCGATATTGAGCAATTTCATGATAATCGGTATCGGCCATTTTTTTCGCCGATAG